>BLBF01000045.1:21613339-21649873 GCA_015471245.1 Laticauda colubrina | reverse complement strand
TGTGGTCACTCGATCGACCCCGGTCATCCCGATGCCCAATGGCGCGAACCACTCGATGCCCAGGAGGCTTGGTCTGTCTTGGTTGACTATGGTCAGCGGAAGCACTTTGATGTGGTTTTTGTAGGCAACTTGAAAATGTCCTTTGCCCATCACAGGGATTTGGTTTCCCTGATAGTCTTTGAGGGTTAGGTGCTGCTTCATCAAGTCTTTGGTCTTGATACCTGGGACTAACTGTTTAATTGTGTCCCATGATACCATGGAGAGGAAGGACCCCGAGTCCACTTCCATCTTGCAGTGTTTTCCCTCGATTTCTACGACGATTTTAATTTTTCTTCCACTTTCCGTCTGGGAGCTTTGGATAATGACAGTTTGGTGTGTATTGGCTCGCTTTTCTTGTTGCCATTTTCTTTCGGCTCGACTTGGCTCGGCTCGTGTTGGGGAATTTCTGCGTCTCGTCGGGCTGTAAGATTTTTTATTTCTGCAGACCTTCTCGATGTGCCCTCTTTTTCTGCAATGTCGGCAGATGGCATCGAGGAATCTGCATTCGGCTCGTGGGTGGTTTCCTCCGCAGCCAGCGCATTCCCGCCACTTTCTCCTTTCGCGCTCTTTCTTGTTTGTGAGCAAACGGTGGACCTCGTCGTCCTCCTCGCTTGATTCGTTTGTTTCGCCCGACTCTTCATAATGGGTCGTTGTGGTAGGATGTTTTTTCTCTTTGGCTGATGTTTCATCGCCGTGCGTGTTCATTTTCTTAAAAGTCACTGCGGATTTTTTCGTAGCTTCAGCGGCTGTGGCTTCCGCAATGGCTTCGGTAACGGTGATGTTGGGCTTGTTGAGCATTTTACTCTGTGCGGTTGAGTCTCTCAGGCCCAACACCACGCGATCTCTCATTGCCTCGTCTATGTTTGAGAATTCACACTCACCCCCAATTTGTCTGAGTGCAGCGACGAAGTCGGCAACGGTTTCTCCCTCTCTCTGGTCTCTTCAGTAGAATTCGTGTCGCTTTATTAAATTAGACACCATCGGGGCGTAGTGTGCTTTCAGAAGTCTCTGTAATTCTGTCCACGTTAATTGTTTAATGTCCCGAGGCTTGGCGAGGGCTTTTGCCATTTTAAAGACGGTTGTTCCGCAGTGCGTCAGGAACACGGCTCTCTTTCGTTGTTCGGAAATGCCTTCCATTTCGTTGCTCTCCAAGTACATTTGGAAGCGATCAGCATAGGAATCCCAATCCTCTTCGTTGGGATTGAAGGGTGCGGGCGGTGCGTTGTTTCCAGACATCTTAGTTGCAGTCTGGGCTTCTATCACCACGTGCAGGTTTTGTTCCGTTCAGGACGATCCCACCTTCGTCGCCAGTGTTTTGTTTGGAAAACACACGAGGTAGACCGGGTTCCAACAACAAATACTTTTATTATCAACAGTTAGTAACGGAACGCCGGCTGAAGCCGGGGCCAGCCCTTTTATACAGGCTGGCTTGCCTGCTTGCAGCCAATGGCAGCTATTTAGATTTGCCGCCTTTTTGGTATCTCTTTGGATTGGTTCCTAGTGAACCAATTCACTGTTCTTTTCCTTAGCCAATCAGAATGGTAGGTTTGGAGTCATCCACTTTATATACAGAACAGAAAGGGCTTTTGAGCAATTGCTATAACTTTACCTGGAGATCTTTGTTATGCAAAGTATTCTGGCCCAGGCCTTAATATCCTACCCATTAACAAAGGTGGGGGTGAGTTTCTGCTTCTGAGTTTCTACTCTTTTTAGAGGAAATATTCTGCCTTTTTAATATTTCCTAGGATATTTCAATTTTCTAGGAGAGGGGTGGGTGCTAACTTCCTACACAAGATACCTGTGACCTGGGGTGAAGCACAGGTGATGTGACATTTAGCTATATAGGGGGCTGAGATTCAAATAACCAACTGATATTATCTGTTATGCATGCATTATTAGGGGAAGGGCAAAGGGCTGAATGCGACCACCCCTTGACTATAAAAATTGCTGTCAGATTCTCATCGAGGCCTTTGCTTATCTTTCAAACCAGGGTCCTTATATCTTGATACCAAAATAAAAGTATACTGTATCACACCTTGTGTCCAGTGACTTATCGGCTTCGACACCAAGCAAGAGCCTAGTTCTGGGGACAACACATGCATGCCTGTTTTTTGGTCATTTTGGGGGCCAATTTTTGGGCCATTTTTCTGGGCTTTTTCTGGCCATTTTTGGCCCGAAAAACAGCCCAAAAATGACCCTAAAAGGGCCTGTTTTGGGGCTGATTTTTGGACCATTTTCAGGCACTCCTGCATCCACGAAGACCAGCTGGCAATGGCACCTCTGCTATAGGTTCGCCATCACGGGCCTAGGGCTAGGCTTTGTGGCAGTGCTAATGAGGAAATGGGTTTCTTCTTCTTTTTCTCATGTGCCCCCATTGAAGCTCATTGGGACACAAACTGGCCTGGCCCCTCTTACTTTAATTGATGGAATTCAGTCCAATTGAAAGCAGGCTAAGAGATGAATACTTAGGCAGGTTTTCCCAGTGTTGCGTTGTGGGAAAGAGACGCGAGACCCAGTTGATCTTTTATTCTTTTATTTTTTTTCTTCAGGAACTGAACGCTGGTGAAACCACGGCAGCCTTTTTATAGCTGGCTGCTCATGGCTCATGGCCAATGACAGCTCTTCAAATTTCCTGCCGTCCGGACCGACCTATCAGGGGTGAATATGCAAATATATAACACACCTCCTCATGTGGTCCAGTCTGTTGAGGTAATTCCTCATTTGAGAAACCACACCCAATTTCATGCTCTTGCATTCCCTTAAAGAGACAGTATTAAAATGTTTATCCTGGTTTATATATTTCTAACCCAAATATCTGTTAGGTGACTTATATTTCTAGCATTCTCCCCTTTTGGGTAAGACAATATATACAACCTTACATTCTAAGTCCATAATCTTCATAGCTAGCCTTATGCTTTATAGAGCCTTGGGCCTTTGTAAAATGATCTGCTATATTGTTTTCTGACATACAGTAGTCCAGCTTAATCATTTTACTTTGCACACATTGTCTCACATTTAAATATCTTAAATCTGTGTGTTTCGTTCTTGTTTTAACAGCAATATTTGAAGCCATCTGTATTGCTGATTGGTTATCTTCATAAACAACAATAGGATCTGTTATATTAATTCCCATATCAATTAATAATTGCTTATACAAAACTAAATCTTTACATAATAAAGACAAACATGAGAATTCAGCCTCCACTGTTGACAAACTTAAATGTTTCTGTCTAATAGACCTCCATCCAATCAATGCTTTTCCCAATAATACAGCAGTACCTAATGTATATTTTCGTGTTTTTATGTCTGGAGCAAAACTGGCATCAGCATATGCAGTCAAATTCAGTTCATCTTTTGGCTCCAAATACAATGCATAATGCATTGTCTGTTTCAGATATCTTAACAGACATTTAGCAGCTTGCCAGTACCTTTCAGTTGGCTCAGCGTTAAATCTCACTAATTGGTTAACACTGTATGCAATATCTGGCCTTGACCAATTACTGAGATAAGATAAACTACCAGTCAAGGACTGATAAATGTTCTTATCAAAAAAAGGACTTTGAACATCACTATAGCTAAACTCCTGGCTCATTGGTGTCTTAGCTGGCTTACAAAGTTCCATTTTATAACTTGTTAGTAATTGGTTAATTTTATCTGCCTGTGAGATCTTGTATCCTCCCCTAGTTCTATCTATCTTTAAACCAAGATATTGTTTGATTTCTCCTAATTGTTTTATTTTAAATTTCTTTTCCAATGGTGAAATTATCTCAGTAGCTTCTTTTTCAGTTTTGGTGATTAATGCTATGTCATCAGTAAACAATAGCAATAATGATATTATACCATCACTTTCTCTTTTAAACAAACATGGATCAGCCATGCCAGCTACAAAATCTATTTTAGTTAATTCTTTAACTATACATTGGTTCCACTCATATCCTGATTGCTTCAAACCGTAAAGACTCTTTTTCAATTTCCAGTAATCAGTTGTACTATCATTATTATCATTTTTAATACCTAAAGGTTTCTTTAAATATATCGTGTTGCAATGGTGCATGCAGATATGTGTCTCTACCTCCAAATGTTTTACAATATATTTCTCTTTAGCTGCCCATACTAATGCTGCCCTTAATGTAGTCGCCTTCAGACTAGGTGCAAACACCTCATCATAATCATTTGCTGTCTGATTAAATCCTTGTGCTACTAACCTGGCTTTATGGGTAACAGTCCCATCTACACTTATCTTCAGTTTATATATCCATTTACATCCTATGGCTTGTTTACTTGCTGGTAACTTAACTTTTTCATATACCTCCAGTCTTTTTAATGATTCCAGTTCCTTATCCATTGCTTTCTGCCAAGGAGCCTCATCCTTAGCAGGATACATTTTCAGTTCACTATAATTACTTGGAACTATATTTACTTGGCATACAACGCTAGCCTGATTTCTATCAGGTAGTCGTGTTACTCGGGTTGAACGTCTTGGTAATACAGGGCTTACTGGTGGACTTTCATGTGCCACCTGCTCCTGTTCTTCTATTTCTTCCTGTGCTTGTTCTACTACTTCCTCCTGTTCTTCCTCTTTAATGGCTATTTGGGATTTACTGATTTTATCTTTAGGGACTATTTGGGTGTCAATAATAATATCATTGCTGGATTCCTGTTCCAGTTTATCCCACCCAACGTGCTCAAGAAATTTGGCACTAGCAATACAATAAACATGAGCTGTGCCTTAATCCCAGAATCTAAATGATCTATGGTTGGCCTCATAACCCACAAAAAGTAACTTCTTAGCTCTATGTTGCCCTTTCAGTCTTACTTGTGAGGGAATATGTACCCATGCTGGAGCTCCAAATGTGTGTAGGTAACTTAAATTTGGTTTTCTGCCATGCCAACATGTGAATGGCAATTCTCCAGTTGTATTTACTACATTGTTCAAAACATGGTTACAACACATTATGGCTTCTCCCCACAGTGTTTAAGGTAAACCTGAGTCAGATAACATAGTGCGAGCCATGGCTTGTAATGTTTGCCCTCTTCATTCTATAAATGAGTTATGTTGTGATCTGTAATGTGCAGAACGTTTATGCTCAACACCAGCCAATTTCAGCATAGTTTGGAATCTTTTGTTAACAAATTCAGTCCCATTATCAGTTACTAAAGAAATTACTTTACTTTTCATTTTTCTCTCAACAAACTTTAGCCAGTTAAAGAAATGTTGGAATGTTTCTGTTTTGTTTTTCATAAGATAGCAGAAATCATATTGTGAGTAATGGTCCATAATACTAAAAATAAAGGCACCTCCTAAACTTGGTTTCTTAGGATCAATTATATCAGCAAAAACAACCTCTAAAGGTTCTTTGGTCTTAAACCCATTTAGTCTGTTTGCAGGAGTAACCTTACTCTTTTCTTGACTACATGCATTACAGTGTAAATACTTGCTACAGTTATCAGTTCTTTTTCATGTAGCTCTTGAAAAGTTCTTTTCATAAAGTTGAAATGAACTAACATATCTCCACCTTTCAGAAGACGTGCTCTAAACAGTTTACATGTAGGATGTATGTGTGCACCGACACTGTCACGAACATAAATCTTCAAATTCTCCCAATACTTAGCGGCAAACTCTTCTCCACGAATATGGACTAGCTGCTGGTCACTCATTGTTAGTCCAATTATACAAAGAGCTCATTCATTGTTTTGTTTAAAGTCAGCAATCTTCTTGGCATCATCCTCATTATCTGGATCCCAAGCATTTACATCTGGTGGGTTTTGAACTACATTCCATAAATCTTCTCTATGCAGAAGTAGACTGCACTTCATAGACCAAGAAACATAGTTTGTTCCATCCAACCGGGTTATCAGTGATAGACTTGTTGAAGTGACTTGTGCCATCTTTATCAGGATAGTAAACCACAATTAAACAATAAATAGCTGTCTGTATACAGTACTGTGTATTCACACTAACTCTCAGTTATCTGAGCCTGATATGGCCTGGGCCCATAACCAGTGTTGAGGTAATTCCCCATTAGGAGAATGAGCACATACAGGGAGACGTATAGAGAGCAGTGTTTGGATAATACACACACAGTACACAGATACACTGTACAGTAAATGTAGGTTTTTACTTGCAGAAAGTTTAAGCAAAGTTCAAAATAAGTAGTCCAAATGTCATTCACAGGTTAATCAATCAGTTTTTCAATCCAGGGATAATCCAGTAACAAAGTCCAGTGTCAAAAACAGTTCAGTATCAGACTTACATTAAATTCCAGTAATATCAGTCAATTAGGAAAAATGGAGCAATGGCAATACTTTCCAACAGAAGGAAACAAAGTTACACTCACACTCTCTTCCGAGACTCAGACTAAGACAATCCAGGTTTCTGGCTCCATCTTATGGCCATTTGAGAAACCACACCCAATTACATGCTCTTGTATTCCCTTAAAGAGGCAGTATTAAAATGTTTATCCTGGTTTATATATTTCTAACCCAAATACCTGTTAGGTGACTTATATTCTTGACACAGTCCAACCAATCAGGCCTTCCCTATGTTATGTACTCACGTAAATAGGTGGGGCTCTTATGGTTTCGACTAGACCTGCGCAATTCAGTCGTGGGTTTGTCTCCAGACTGTTCGGACGGGGTTGCTGTTTCTCTCGTTCTCTTCTGTGGAGCCTCCTGGAAGGTAGAGTCAGCCATGCTGCTCCTGCCAGGCCTTTCCTAGCTGGTTGAGTCGGCTCGGCTGCTCCTGCCAGGAGTGGCTTCTTGATGGTTCTCCAAAGCCTGCTCCAGTCTCCCCACGTTGTCTTCTTCTACTATGGTTTCAGGTTCGTGTTTGCGATTTCTGATTGGGGCTCATGTTAGTATTGGTGTTGTATCGTTGTTAGGGTTTGTTTTGTTACTTCTCTTATTTGTGGAGGGTCTCCCCCTCCCCTCTTGTTTGTGTTTGAGAGGTCTCCCCCCTCTCTGGGTTGGCTATTTTTGTTTAATATTGGAGACGATTCTTTTGTTTGTGTGAGTTCTTTCCCTTCCTCCCCCTGATGGTTAGTGTTTCTCAGTGTGGCCCTCGATCTGATTTGGTCTGTGTGTCTCCTCCAGCTCTTTCTGTCCTCTGTCTCTAACCTGTATGACGGGAGTCCCGTTATTTGGATTATTGTTGCCAGTATCCACAATGATTCTCCCATAAGGTTTGTTGCATGGACTAGGTCCCCTGTTTTGAATGTGTGGCACTTACTGAAGGAGTTTGTTGGTTTTTCAGGGCTATATGTGGGATGTAGTCTGTCTAGGTTTGATCTTAGTTTTCTGCTCATTAATAGTTCTGCCGGGCTTTTATTTGTTGTGGTGTTTGGTGTAATGTATTGTATACTTAGTAGCTTATATATCTTTTCCTGTATATCTCCCGTTCCCAATTTGTGTAGTGTTTCTTTAGTATAATGGACCATACGTTCCGCCCGTCCATTTGTAGCCAGCGGGACCAGCGCTGTTAGTGCGTGCCTTATCCCTTGTTCGGCTAGGAACTTCTCAAATGTTATTGCTGTGAATTGCAGTCCGTTGTCAGATACAACTAAATCCAGCAATCCATGTGTCGTAAAAAGCTTCCTTAGTTGTCTAATAATAGCTTCTGTTGTAGTTGAGTGCATAATGCTCACCACTAGCCAATTTGAGTAAGCGTCTACCACTAATAAGAATGTGTGTCCTTTTGTTGGTCCTGCAAAATCAATGGACCATGGATCAATCTAGACCATGGACCCCTAGGTGTTTCCCATTCGAGTGCAGGTGCAGAAGGGGGTGAAGGTCTAGATTCTTGGCATCGTTTGCATGTTGCTACCCATTCCCCAACATCCTTATCCATCCCTGGCCACCATACATAATTCCTAGCCAGGGACTTCATTCTGACAATTCCCGGGTGACTCTCATGCAATAATTCAAGTATTTGTTCCTTCAATATGTCTGGTATGATCACCTTATCCCCCCATAGTATACATCCTTTTAAAATTGATAGTCCGGTTTGTCTATTCCGAAACGGTTTAACAGTCTCGTCACTAGCAGTCTCTGGCCACCCTTTACCTACCCAATTTAAGATCTGTGCCAGGTTTCTGTCTCTCGTGGTGTCTCTAGCAATGTCTGTTGCTGTTATGGGTAGGTTTGCCAATGTCTCGATTGGCAGGGTTGATGTGGTTGGTGCAGGATCATCTTCTAAATCAGGTAGGGGGGAACAGCTCTGGGCATCAGCTTGTGTTTCCTGGTCTTTCTTTCCTGGTCGGTAGATCAAGTTGTAGTTATAGGCAGTGAGGAATTCGGACCACCTCGTCATCCGTGGTGATATTATGTTAGGTGTAGCTTTGTTTCCTGCGAGAATTCCTAGAAGAGGTTTATGATCTGTGACAAGTGAAAAATTTCTGCTATAAATATACTCGAGGAATCGTTTTACTCCTGTTATTGTGGCCAACGCCTCTCATTCTAGTTCGCTGTAATTCCGCTCCGTTTTTGATAGAGTTTTTGAATAGAATGCAATAGGTGCTTCTTTTCCATCGGGTAATATGTGGCTGAGTATGGCACCGATGCCAAATGGTGACGCATCACATGTTAATGTTAGTGGAAGGGTTTTGCTGTATTGTATTAGCACACAGTCTGATGTAAGTAAGTCTTTTATTCCCTGGAATGCTGTTTCTTCTCGTCATCCCCAGGTCCAGGCAGCTTTCTTATCAAGCAACCTGTGCAGTGGTTCCGCTATCATTGCTTTCTGTGGCAAAAATACATTGTAAAAGTTAATAAGCCCCCCAAAAGCTTGTAAATCTGTTTTATTTTTGGGTCTGGGAGCTTCCTTTATGACTCTGATTTTGTTTTCAATGAGGTGGATCCCTTCTTTGTCTATGAGGTATCCCAGGAATTCAACTTTGTTGGTGGCTAATTGGCACTTCTCTTTTTTAACTTTAAATTTTTTTAAGACCTCCCTTAGGCGGTCTTTCACTTGTTCTTTGTCTTTGGCTGATACTAATATGTTGTCAAAGTATGGTATCACCCCCTTTATTCCTTGCAGTAGGTGTTCCATTAAGCTCTGGAATACCCCTGGGGCCACGCTAACTCCAAATTACAGTCTGTTCCATTTGAATGCCCCCCTGTGAGTCACAATTGTTTGTGCTTCTGCTATATCTGCGTAGACCAGTAATTGTTGGTAAGCTTGCGCAAGATCCAATTTCGCAAAGATTCTACCTCCCCCCCCAAATAATGTAATAGGTGCTGTACCACTGGAACTTTGTTCCTATGCACTTTGTTGTAGCACATGGTTAAGGGTTGCCTTGTACTCTCCGCAGATTCGTACGGACCCATCTGGTTTAATAGGAGTAAAAATTGGGGTTTCCCACCTTGCATGGTCGATTGGTTCTAATACCCCCTGTGCAATAAATTTATCTAATTGTTCATCAATTTTTGGTTTTAACACGAAAGGAACTTGCCTCACCTTTAGCCTTATTGGGGCTATATTTAGATTCAAATTAAATGAGATAGGGGACCCTTGGTACTTGCCCAGTTCTCCATTGAAGACATCCTGAAATTCTTTCATCAGGTTCTCTTCCCAATCTGTCTCATGATGTTTTTTATTCTGGCTACTCTGATTCCTAATGGTGCAAACCATTCAAGTCCCAGTAGGTGGGGCGATCCCAGTCAACTATGGTTAACGGGAGGATTTTAGTGTGTTTTTTGAATTCAACTTTGAAATGTCCGGTTCCTACTACAGGAATTCTGTTTCCCTAGTAGTCTTTTAGTGTGAGTTTTTGTATTTCTAGCTCTTTCTTTTTTATGTCAGGTATTAGTCTTTTTATGGTATTCCACGATACCATTGATAAGTACGAGCCTGAATCCACCTCCATCTCGCATGGCTGACCTTCTATGGTGACTTGCACATGTACTTTTTTCGCATTGATTGAGTTCGAGTGTCCAATAGTTATTGTTTGATATGTTTCCTCTTTTCTATTGGCTTCTCTCCACCGCTTGTTTCTGTTTTCTTGATTCCAACGGCTCCCTATTTGCTTTTCCTTCTCTCTGGGAGGGGTATTCCATCTTTGTCTAGGGCTATAGTCATTTTTGTTTATGCATGCCCTAGCTATGTGTCCCTGCCATTCACAATACCTGCAAATAGATTCAAAAAAACAACATTCGGAACGTGGATGGTCTCCTCCGCACCCGGCACAACGGAATTCTGACTTCCTTTCTTTTTGCTCCCATCTACTTTTTTCCAACCGGAGTTGACTTACCTCTTCTTCTTCCTCTTCATCTTCTGAAAGGGGTTTGGTGTTCTCGTGGTGTGTTGTGGTGGTGAGTTTTTGAGTTTCCTCTGATGTCTTATTGTGTGTTTGACTAGTGTCTTTTGGGGTTTCCTTTATTGATTTATTCATTTGTCGCATGGTGGCTGCTGATTTTTTCATTGCTTCCGCTGCGGTGGCTTCTTCTGTTGCCTCCGTTAATGTTATTTTAGGTTTTGTTAGTAGTCGACCCTGTAGTGTAAGGTCCTTTAATCCGAGGATCACGTGGTCCCTCATGGCCTCATCCAAGTTTAGGAATTTGCATGCTCCACTAATGTCTCTTAGTGCTGAGACAAAATCTCTGATGCTCTCGTCTTCCTTCTGGTTGCGCTGATAAAATTCGTGTCCTTTGATGAGGCATGAAACAGCACATAATGGGCTCGCAGTAATTTCTCTAAGTCCATCCACGCCATTTTCTTCACATCGTGAGATGATGCCAAAACCTTTGCCATTTTGAATACTGTGGGACCGCAGTGGGTGAGGAAGACGGCTCTCTTCCTATTTTTGGATATTCCTTGGAGATCGCTCCCTTCTAGAAAGATGATGAATCGGTCGATGTAGGATTCCCAGTCTTCAGTTGCTGGGTTGAATGGTGTGGGTGGCGAGTTGTTCCCGACCATTTCGTCTCGCACGGTCCTCGTTGCCATGTGCACAACTGGGCTCCTTTGTCTCAGAATCTCATCCTTGTTGCCAGTGTTGCATTGTGGGAAAGAGATGCAAGACCCAGTTGATCTTTTATTCTTTTATTTTTTCTTCAGGAACTGAATGCCGGCAAAACCGCGGCAGCCTTTTTATAGCTGGCTGCTCACAGCTCGTGGCCAATGACGGCTCTTCAAATTTCCTGCTATCTGGACCGACCTATCAGGGGTGAGTATGCAAATATATAACACCCAGAATCTCTATTCTTTTCTGGGATATGAATGAATGAAGCTAATTTTCCAAGAATGGTTTTTTAAGGCCTCAAAGGACTAGGGGAGAGGGTCTGCAACCTTAAACATTCAAAGAGCCATTTGGTCCCGTTTCCCACAGAAAAGAAAACACCGAGAGTCATAAAACCTGGGTGGGTCTGGCCAATTCCAAATCACTCCCAACTGGTCACATGATCCCCACTGCCATGCCTACCCATGTTTTGTGGCTCCCAGTGTTTTCTGTGGGAAATGGGTTTCTCTCTCTCTGTCTCTCTCTCTCTCTCCCTCCTTCCCTCTCTCTCATTTCTGGCTTTTTTTTTTTTTTTTTTTTAATTAAAGTTTTTATTAATTTTCTACAAACAAACAAACATACAAAACATTAAAAACATCTATTCTCATATATACTTCCGGTGTATCGGTTGGTTCATCAGTTTTGTGCATTCATTTTATAGTGTCAATTACAATTATATTGCATAACCACTCATATTGTCAATCCATATTCTAATATTACTAAAGAAAAAAATAAAAATAAAAAAATCTTTTTTCTGACTATACTTTTAATCATTCATGCTTTGCGAGATAACAATACTTCAAACAAATTATTCTATAATTTGTCGTATAATCATAACAAATCAATCCTAAAAAACTCTTCATATATATAGTATTAATGTTCTATTATTGTATTTTATCATCTAACCATTGATAAAAAAAACCCCAAATTGCATAAAATTGTTTATCTTCTTGTTCTCTAATTTCAAATGTCAATCTACTCATCTCAGCACATTCCAATATTTTCTTAATAATTTCTTCCTGCAATGGTATTTTCTCATTCTTCCAGTTTTTAGCAAATACAATCCTAGCCGCCGTTAATACATTTACAATCAAATATTTCAAGTCTTTATTATATATATCAGGTAAAATTCCCAATAAAAAGATCTCTGGCTTCAAGTCTATGTGCTTCTTTGTCATTTTTTCCAACCACATGTGAATTTTAGTCCAATATTTTCTAGCATTCTCACAAGTCCACCACATATGATAGTATGAGCCAGGTATCTGATGACATTTCCAACATTTTTCAGATTTATTCTTGAACATTCTTGCTATTCTTGTCGGGGGAAGGTGCCACCTGTAAAACATCTTATACAAGTTTTCTTTATATGCTATTGACATTGTCATTTTATAATTTTGAGACCACAATTTTTGCCATTGTTCTAAATCAATTCCATATCCAAAATTCTTCCCCCATGCAATCATAGTTTCTTTAACTTGTTCTTCCTCTAGCTTAATTCCCAATAAATAACCATATAACTTTTTAATCACTTTCTCATCAGTACCCATCAATATCTTATCTAAATCAGTCTGTTTATCATAGAATCCTTCCGTTTTAAAATCTTCAAGATATCTTGAGTGTATTTGCGCATATGAAAACCAATTCATCCTTATACCTTGTTCCTCTAAATTTTGGATCTGGCTTTTGTGTTTTACCTTCTCAGCCCAGAGATGCGACTGGGAGGGAAGGATAGGGGCAGGGGCAGCCAGTGGCGGGATCACCCAACAGGGAGCTACAGCAGAGGGCCCAAAGAGCCACATGTGGCTCCAGAGCTATGGGCCGACACCCGGATTTGGTAGAACTTTGTACATATAATTATACTAAATCAAATACTTCTTTTTGTTTTGTGTTCCTAAATACCCACAACAAATACAGGTAGTCTTTGACTTACAAGAATTATTTAGTGGCCATTCAAAGTTACAACGGCACTTAAAAAAGTGACTTATGACCGTTTTTCGCACTTACAACGGTTGCAGCATTCCCCGTGGTCAAATCAAAATTCAGGCTCTTGGCCACTGACTCATATTTATGATGCCTGCAGCATCCCCTGTGGTCACGTGATCTCCTTTTGTGATCTTCTAACAAGCATAGTCAATGGGGAAACCAGATTCACTTAACGATGGTGTTACTAATTTAATAGCTGCAGTGATTCACTTAACAACTCTGACAAGAAAGTATTAAAATGGGGCCAAACTCACTTAACCAATGTTTCACTTACCAACAGAAAGTTTGGGCTCAATTGTGGTCAGTAAGTCAAGGACTACCTTTAGGTTGTAAAGTATTTGTCCCTGTCATTTGAGGATTGTGGACTTACGTTTCTTGCACCATTTTGTAGAGACTGATATAACCCTACTTCATTTGTCAGCAAAGATTTTTCTGGTTGCTCCAGGCATTGTTAGTACATTTATTATGATTGGTCACATAGTCAGCCGGATGTTTAGATTGGATCTGGAATTTTTTAAATCTATAAATCCTTCCCAAAGTCTTGGGGAGGCTCAATGCTTGCATAATATTCTGCCAACATTAGTTTCATTTGGTATTTATTTTCCATAGTAAGGAGAACCACAAGGAACTCCTTTTAGGGGTTTCAGTGATTGAATTAGTGCAGGGGTCCCCAACCACCAGGCCCCGGACCGCTACCGGTCCGTGGATCGTTTTGTACCGGGCCGCAAAGAATGAATAATTATGATTAAAATATATATAAAAATATGTTTTTAGTAAAGAAATAGTAAAGAAGCCCTTTACTATTGGGGAAGAATTGATTTTGCCGGTCCTTGAAAAAGTGTTTCTGCATGAAACTGGTCCCTGGTACAAAAAAGGTTGGGGACCACTGACTTTGTGTGTTTCAAACTTCACAATTCTGTGTAGACTTTTATCTCCCAGGTTCCATTCCTTCCATTCATCTTCAACGGATCTTTCTCAACTTTGACAACTTTAAGATGTGGCTGGGGATTTGAGGAATTGAAGCTGAGAACATGTCTGAGACATAAATGGATGGATAGATAAAAATAGATAGATGATAGAAGATAGAGAGAAAGATAGATAGATGATAGATAGATATAGATGGGTGGATGGATAGAAAAATAGGCTGGCTGGCTGGATAGATATAATAGATATAGAAGATAGATAGATAGATAGATAGATAGATAGATAGATAGATAGATGGATGGATGGATGGATGGATGGATGGATGGATGGATGGATAGATAGATAGATGATCTAGATAATGATAATGATAGACAATAGAGATGGAGAGATCAAGAGATGGAGATATGAATAGATGCAGATAGATGATAGATCGATAGATAGATATAGATAGATAGAATGGATAGATATAATAGATGATAGAAGATAGATAGGCAGATAGATGAAAGACAGACAGACAGAAAGATATCCTTTGTTGTTATTAAAGTGGGCATTCTGGCACACATTAAAAATGAAATTCTATTGCGTGCTCTCAAAAGTGCACACATACATTAACCAACATTAACGGAGAGGCAGTTTCTGTAAGCAACATGCTATAGACATTCATATGTACTGTATATACCTACACCCTAACCTATAAATACATATAAATACTCATCACTGTCCATTTTCAGATACATAGCAGAAAGAGGAAACTTGAGAGTTCAGAAGGTTGATACTATATGGAACAAAACTGTGACTGAATCGAGTTGTTCTGCTTCGGATACCACGAAGCCCCCTCCTCTCAGAAGGCAACAAGGAAAGCAGCTTATGGAGAGGATGTGTAAGGAAGCCAGATCCACTTAACAACCGTATTACTAACTTAACAGCCACTGTGATTCATTTAACAACCATGGCAAGAAAAGGCTGTAAGCTCACTTTAAAAACTGTCTCGCTTAGCCACGGAAACTTTGGAGTCAATTGCGTTCATAAGCCGAGGACTTCCTGTAGCTGCTGTGTTCATGAATCACTTGCATTTTTTGTCTTGCGTGCCCCACATTCAAAAGAGGGGGAGCTATTTTCATCAGAAGGACAAACTGCTTTCCTGTTTCGCACGACTGCAGCACGAGAACCTGATAGCCCATTATCCCCACTTTGGCCTGATGTCTTGTTAACAGAGCATCTCCGTCACCGGAGCCTTTGTCAAGGCATGAATAAGCCACGTGCCTGTGCCGAGAGGATCTTCTTCAGTCCTAAGTTAGATTGCTGACATACCACCTGTCTGCGGCTAGATTTGTTCTGGGAAGAGATTCCTCTCCAAGCACTTGAGCTCCCCTCCAGCAGTGGCTTTCCAGGATTTCTGCCTTTTTTAAAAAAATAAACTTTATTAATTTTCTATTAGTTATATTTCTTACTGCTTAATAAGCATCGTGTTGTCTGGGTATTTAACTTGCTTTACAATACAGATTCCATTTTTGCTCTCCATCCCTTTTTTCCAACCACTTGTAGAAAAAATTCCATGTTTGATAATATTCTGTGCCTTCCTTCTGTTTGATTTTCAATGTAAATCTATCCATTTCTGCACAATCTAATATCTTCTTAATTATGTCTTCGTCTTGCAGTGTTTCTTCATTTTTCCAGTATTGTGCGAAGATAACCCTCGATGCTAAGACATGTAATACTAAATACATACTTTTCTTATCAATTTTTTCTGATATCATCCCTAATAAAAACAGCTCAGATTTAAAATTTATATAGTTCCCTATTATCTTTTCTAGCCATCTGTACATTTTTGCCACTTTTTTTTGTTTTAGCTCAAGTCCACCACGTGTAATAAAATGTGCCCAGTTTTTTTTATTACATTTCCAATATTTGCTAGACATATTTTCAAACATTTTAGCTAACCTAAGGTAAAGGTAAAGGTTCCTCTCACACATTAACATGCTAGTTTCCAGCACTAGGAGCTGGTCAGGGGTGGGATTCAAATTTTTTAACAACTGGTTCTATGGGCATGGCTTAGTTGGTGGGCGTGGCTTGGTAGTCATATGACTGGCTGGGCGTGGCCATCTCAACATCACTCACATCAAGGCACACATCTCCTCACCTGGCCTCTCATGACTATGGGGATGCTGCAATAGTCGTAAGTGTGAAAAATGGTCATAAGTCACTTTTTTCAGCGCCATTGTAACTTTGAATGGTCTCTCCACACAAGCAAAGTACCAGCAAAGGAGGGGGAAAAAACTCCAGATAAGCTCCAGAGACAGGAAGTCTAGTCCTGCCAAGAATGCAATCAGGGTTAATGGAGAGGCAGCTTCTGTAAGCAACACCAGAATGTTTCCTTCCTGCCTTCCTTACAGGATTAGCCCAGAAATTTCTTCTAACAACCGGTTCTCCAAACTGCTTAGAATGTTAACAACCGGTTCTAGCGAACAGGTGCAAAGCAGTAGAATCCCACCCTGGGGCTGGTGCTTATCTCCGTTACAAAGCCAAAGAGCCAGCACTGTCCAAAGACATCTCCGTGGTCATGTGGCTGGCACGACTAAAGTTGTAAAATGTGGCAAAACTCACGTTTTATTTAGCAACATAAATGTTGAGCTCCATTGTGGTTGTAACTTGAGGACTTCCTATAATGCCCCAGGCAATTTGAGTGTGATAAATGGGAGAGGAAAAAAGAGCTCACCTATAACATTGTCAGCTTTGGAAGCCGTATAAGCACCGGAAGCTTCCACGCTACCACATTCTTGAGCCTGGGAAGATGGGAGGGTGGAATTGCATGGAGCATATGTGGTTAGACATAATAGCATTCTTCTTTGGAGTCAAGGTCATGTTGTTCCTGCACCTGGCTAAGGAGGAGCAGAGGGGATGTTTCAAGTTGGAACAGATGGTGATCGGGGCATGTGACGGAATGATGGGGGCAGGGGGTGGATTTGTCCTATTTTACTTATTGGAGAGAAACCCGGAACTTTCAGATTCGGGATTTCCAGGTGTGCCAGTTTACTACTCTCTAATAAAAGGGAACTTTGAGAACATGTCTGGTTCGATTTTTATTGGGAATTTTACCTGAAGGTGACAATAGAGAATTGACATACTTCATTATTGTTTTAACTGCAGCTAGAATTGTATTTGCTGCAGAGGTCTCAGAAAGTTGGTGGTGGGCATGGCAGCCCAGAATGGAGGCATAAACGTCACCCTCGCATAGGAGTGGAATGCTACTGGTTCGGACTGGTTCAGCAGAACTGGTAGTAAAAAAATAAGGCTCCAACGATCAGCTGAGAGGATAAAGAGAAAAGCACAGGATCGGCCCTCTCACTTTTGTCTTTTTCTCTTCTTTTATCCTCTCAGCTGATTGGCACTGCAGGCCTCAGCTAGTGTGGGGAAAGCTGCGCATCATCAATCCAATCAATCAATCAATGCCATCCATCTATGGAACAGAAGTTGCCTTCAGAAGTTGTGGGAGCTTCATCACTGGAGGTTTTCAAAAAGAGACTGGACTGCCATCTGTCAGAAAAGGTGTAGGGTCTCCTGTTTGGGTGACCTACAAGGTCCCTTCCAACTCTGTTCATCCGTTAATCTAAGAAAGGGAAACCAGATTGACACATCTTCCCTCTTCTCTTAATGGAAGAACTTCCAGTTCAGAAGTTCCCGCACCAAAACAAACAAACAAACCAGTGATGCTTTGTATGACACATAACTAACTACATTTGGATCCAGAGCTCAAAACATAAAATGGCTGCCTCTCTTACAGCTTCGTTCTCTCTCTTCTCGTGTCAGCCTGAAAGACCCCTTGCCTGCCAGGTTGCTTTGATTTGATTAAATATGGAAGGCCATAATTAATTCATATTCCCTCCCCCCCTTCCTGAGTAATCTGAGCCAGCCTAGGCAGCCAAAGACCCATCTTGCAGAAACCTGATAAAGGAAGAAATCACCTGGAACATGAGAGGGGAAGGGAGGGAGGGAGGGAGGGAGGGAAGGCAGCAGTGCAGGATATTTAGGTCCTCTCTGGATCTGTTGCACAGTGTTGGTGTGAGCCTATAAATTGGGACAGCTGATTCTCTCAAGGCTTCAACTATCAACTAGCCAACCAACCAACCAACCAACTAACCAACCAACCAACCAACCAACCAACCAACCCTTCAGATCTCTCCTGTTACAAGGAAAAATGGCCACATTTGTTCCAGTAAGAAACTACTTTTTCCTCTTTCAGTATTGCATTTCTTATCCATGTTTCTCCATCAGTGGAATGTGATCAAATATTTCTGACATTTGTCTTCTAGATAGGTTATGTTACCTGTTTGCAACCTTCCCCCCTTTCCTTTAAAATGCACCCTGAGAGCCCTTCAAGATTTGGGGACCTGCGTATTCTTTTCTCGTGGCTAGGATCCAAGAATTTGGTTGATGCACGCAGACAAACAAATGTCCATTGAAATGTATAAATATGAACCCAACCCTCCGTTTGCATGGAAATGCAAAATTGCAGGTGATAGATCTAATGAACTTTGAAAATATTAAGTTTTTCACAATCCTAATATGGACAATGAATGAAAACCCTCTAACTTCAATTGGATGTTGTTCATTTTTTAAAAATCAAAGTTAGGAAGGCTGCAAGGAAACTGGAAGGCACTGAGGAGAGGCTGTCGGAAAAATACAGATACAGATAATCAGAGTTGGAAGGGACTTTGTAGGTCGTGTAGTCCAACCCTCCACCCAAGTGGGAGACCCTACACCATTTCTGACAGATGGCAGTCCAATCTCTTCTTGAAAGTCTCAAGTGATGGCGCTCCCACAACTTCCAAAGGCAACTTCTCTTCCATTGCTTGATTGTTCTCCCTGTCAGAAAGTTTCTCCTTATTTCCAGGTTGAATCTCTTCTTGTTCTGTTTCCATCCATTATTCCTTGTCTGGCCTTCAGAAAAACAGCTTGACCCCCTCTTCCTCCCTTTGGCAGCCTGTCAAATATTGGAAGACTGCTATGCTGTCTCTCCTAGTGCTCCTCTTTACGAGACTAGCCCAGTTCTTGCAACCGTTCATTGTATGTTTTAGCCTCCAGTCCCCAAATCATCCTGCTTGCTCTTCTCTGTACTTTTTCTAGAGTCTCAACATCTTTTTTCTAATGTGGTGTCCAAAACTAGATGCAGTACTCTCGGTGTGGTCTTACTAAGGCTTTATAGAGTGGTATTAGTACCTCCCTTGATCATGATTGTATCCTTCTGTTCATGCAATTTAGGACTGCATTGGCTTTTTTGGCTGCTGCTGCACACGGCTGGCTCCTATTTTGCTGGTTGTCCACTAAGACTCCAAGATCCCCTGTCACAGTTACTGCTGTTGAGCCTGGTTTCACCCAGTCTATATGCGTATATGTAAAAATACTTTGGAGCTTGGCTCAAAGCAAGGATCTTAGAATCATAGAGCTTGAAGAGGCCTCCAAGCTGTTCTAGTCCAACCTCCTGCTCAAGGCCATCCCGGACAAAACTTCTGCAACACAGCTGCTTTTCATGGTTCTGGGTAGTGCAGCCTTCCCAATCCAGTTGGGACTGCAGCTCCTTGGATCCTCCAGAGTCTCGACAATGCCCTCTTGTTCTCCAAGGAGCTAATTTATTGGAGAAAGATTAAAGGGAGGGCAGTTTTGCAGACTCAGCCCCCCCCCCCCCCCCCCCGAAGTGGTCTCCTGGTGCTGAGAATTAGGGAAAAGGCATGAATAAAAGATGCAACAACCTCCAGCTATGCTCTTTTGATTTTGAGTTGGTCCTTGGCTGCTCTAACTAGGGAGTTCATCTGGTTCCCTTACAAACATAGCTAATTCTGCATTTCAAACTCACTATCATGTCCCTATTGGAGACAGACCCCCAGGGAGAGGAGGAACAGCTGACAGGGAGTGGAAGTGTGGCTCTAAAGGTTGTGGAGGAGGCTGGGGAAGGGCAGAGGCTGGCTGGGCAGTCAGAGGAAACCCAGGCCCATCCCCTCTTCATCCTAGGGCACGCAGGGAGGAGAGGATAAGGGAGGGACATGAATGGCATGGTCTATGGGAGAGGAAAGGACCTTAATTGTCTTCATGGGCTGCAGCTGTGAGAACTGGTTAAAAGGACGGACATGCGTATGGGCCAGTGCTGGAAACAAAGCATGGAAATATCTCTAGTCTGTCGTTCTTCTCTGAGTTTGGCATCCTTCCCAGTGTGTGTTCCGATATCTGTGAACTTTTTCAAGCCCTTATCTTGCCTGGTTCCCTTAATTGTTTCAGTGTGGTTTGTATTGTTTTTACTCTTTATAATTTATAGGCATTTTTTATTTTAAATGGCATTTCCTCATTTTCTTAACTGCTTATGGGGGAGTTTTTTTGTCTCCAGTTAAGGATATTTGGAGCTTTGAAGCAAAGTGAAGGGATAAAAGGGGCTTCCCCTGTTTTCGTGGTTGTGTTTATTTTGTATCCCGCCCTGGGTCATCACACTCACACAAACCATGAAATATGCAGGTCCCAAATTTTGCGATGTACTTTCAGTACAGGTAGTCCTTGACTTACAACCACAACTGAGGCCAAAACCTATGTTGCTGAGTAAGAGTATTGTTAGGTGAGTTTTGTTCCAATTTATGACCTGTTTTTGCCACAGTCGTTAAGTGAATCATTGCAGTTGTTAAGTTAGTAAGATTAATCTGGCTTGCCCATTGACTTTGCTTGTCAGATGGTCACAACAGGGATCACATGACCCCGGGAAGACTTCAACTGTCATAAATGTGAGTCAGTTGTTATGTATCCAAATGTAAATCACATGACCCTGTGGGAATGCTCCAATGGTCATTAGTGTGAAAAAACGTCATAACTCAATTTTTTTCAGTGTCATTGTAACTTTGAACTGTTATAAGTTGAGGACTACCTGCATAGTTTAAATGTGTTCCAAGGAGGAAAAAGAGTCTCTTAGACTTTTAGATATAGTTATTTGCAAAAACTGAATATTGTGTAAAAGTGCAAAAATCCTTGTTTGGAGTTGCATGCATTGAATTTGAAAGAAAATCTGATGCTCCCATAGAAATGAGATTTTCTCCCATAGAAAAGCAACACTTTGCAATACACAAATGTGAGTTAGAGGCAAAAAGAAACAGACAGTCCTAACCCCTTAAACTCCTCTGACTTTCTCCTGTGGTGCCCAGTATGCCTCCTGCTACAAGAACAAGCAAGCCGTGCAGCTTCTGGGCAGAAACAGCTACTTCTCCCTCTTCACCAATCCTCCTTGCCTGATCAGCCAGCGCCAGCGGCTGGCGTGCCAGGCTCCAGAAATGACACTACGGCAGATCAACCAGCTGATTCGCATCTTAAGGCAGCTGAACCTGCGGGATGCCAAGAGGAAGCAACTTCCTGGTCAACAAAGGTGAGGGCCACCCCCCCTCAAAAAAATTGACCATTGCATCCTGAGGGGGAGTATAGCAGTGATGGTATTTATTCTACTGGTTCATCCTGGTTCAGCTGAACTGGTAGCTCCCAAGATCATCTGTGAGCAAACCGGTTTGTTCCGATGATCAGCTGCTGGGCTCTTTAAGCTGCCCCAGCTTTATACTGACTCTTGTTTCCTGCTTTTCAACCTCAGTTGCTTTGAGCAGCACAACAGATTGCTGCACATCAGCTGTTTTACACACAGGGCTTGTAGCAGAAGGTGAGTGGCAAACGCTGCACAGGGAGCGAACTTGTCAGAAAAAGTTTTGAAACCCACCACTGGAGTCTCTGCCCAAAATGGGACAACTTGCCATGATCAACTTGCCACAGCCAATTCACCATAGCCAATTTGCTGCAGGACAACTCATCATGGGCAACTCACAGTGGGCCAAGTCACTGCAGGACAATTTAACAATTCAATTTCATTCTTTAAATTAAAATTTAAAAAAAATATTTTAGCTTTTGTCATTCAGTTCATTCTGCCTCTCCTTTTGCATCCTTTCTTTCATGATTCTATCTCACCTTTTCTTTGATATTAGCACAACTCTTGTTCTGTGGCAAGTTCGCCAAGGCGAGTTGTCATAGACCCTGTGGTGGGATTCAAATTGTTTTACCACTGGTTCAGTAGGCATGGCTTGGTGGGCGTGCTTTGCACACGCATGTGCACCTTGCGTATGTGCTGGCAAATACACGCTTTGCACATGTGCAGAGGCTTTCCTACCGACCTTCTCCTGTGCTCCTGCATTCTCCCTGTTTCTTCAACAGCTGACGCATGGCAATCCACTATGCCACGCAATGCAGCTGAGCATCAAAAGCAGAAAATAAAGATCAATATGGAGCCAGGTGGGCCCAGCAGTTGATTGTCAGAGCAAACCGGTTTGCTCCCAGATGATCTTTGGAGCTGAACCAGGCTGAACTGGTAGAATCCCACCACTGCAGAGACCCATCTCTGCTATTCAACCCATGAGGAGAAGGGAGCAAAATAGGGAAACAGTAGCCCAAAAGAGTAGGATTTATGCATCTAGGAGAGGGAAGTGGGAGAGGTTCTTACTCCATTTTGGGCCAGTGGGAGAGAAAGTCCCTGAACTGCAATTCCTTTGCCTGGTCTCTGTTCCGTAGTAGAGGAGTTACAAAGGGTTGTGTTTAGGTGTGAAATCATCAAGATCCAATTTTCCCGAGAGCAGGATTGGAGCAGATGGAACCTGTCCAGCTAACATTGGTCATTGGGCTCTGAGACAAGAGTGGCAACCCAAGAATCTTACTAGAGCAGCAGCATATTCAATAGGTTTCTGCCTTGCATTATGCATAGTTTAAACAAAGTGTGACTAAACCACCATAGCTTAGATAAGACCAAATATTATTACAGATTATTACAAATTAACAGAGTTGGAAGCAGGGTTGGGTTTCTACCAGTTCTGTCTGGCTCTGTAGAACCGGTAGCTCTGAAGAGCAGCAGACATAGAACCGGTTCTATGTCTGCTGATGTTTTTGCCCACCCGCCCACCTGGGCTCTTACCTGAGCTTTATTTCCTGATTTTTCAACTTCAGCTGCCAATCGAGCCACAGCTGCAGTTAAAAAACCAAGAACAGAGGGCTATTTCAAAGGCTGCTTCTCGGCAGCAACTGAGGCAGCAGAGTGCTAATGACGATTGACAGGCATGCAGCTCACAGCAGGCAGGGAAGCTCACAAATCCCGAACCGGGTCGTATCCCACCCCTGTTTGGAAGGGACCTTGTAAGTCATCTAATTAACTCCCCCTGCCCAAGCAGGAGACCCTACACCATTTCTGACAGATGGCAGTCCAGTCTCTTCTTGAAAGCCTCCATTGATGAAGCTCCCACAGCTTCTGAAGGCAACTTCCGTTCCATTAGTTGATTGTTCTGACTGTCAGAAAATTCCTCCTTATCTCCAGGTTGAATCTCTCCTTGATCAGTTTCCATCCATTCTTCCTTGACTGGCCTTCGGGGTCCTTGGAAAATAGCTTGACCCCTTCCTCCTCTCTGTGGCAGCCCCTCTAATATTGGAAGACTGCTACCCTGTCTCTCCTGGTCCTTCTTTTCACTAAACCAACCCAAATATGCTAAGCCATTTGAAACCAATCACGATAGCTTAATGCAATGCTTCTCAAAATTGGCAGCTTTAAGATGTGTGGGCCTCAACAAGAGAACCCCAAAATTCTGGGAGTTGAAGTCCAGGCCTGCTGGCTGGGGAATTCTGGGAATTGAAGTCTGTACGTCTTAACTGCTGCATATCTTAACTGCTAAGGAATACAAACCCTTCCCTTCTCCACCACTCAGCCAGAACTGAAGGAGCTTCTGGGATGAGAAGTGAAACATTTTCAAGGAAAAAAAAAACAAGAAAGTCCAGTTGCCTTTTGAAAAACACTTTTGGAATGTGAGAAGTACATAAAAATGAATCAACAGACTTTTGATAATCTGATCCATAGGATGCTTATTAAGGAAAATATTGCAGTATGGACCCCTTGACTCAAAAACCATGTTTATGAGAAAAGGAGACACTCCCATTTAGTGAATACAGCTTATATAGGTTTATCAAATCACATGGTTTCATAACACTCCCTGTTTCCCATATATGGATGTTATACAACGTTTTCATAAGAAAATTCCAACCTTCCATGGAAAACTCCCAACATTCACATTATAGTCAGATTTCCTATTATTCAAATTCCGGAAGATTATAAGAAAACCATTAATATCTCTTAATGTGACGTCTAATGTCAGAGTGCCCCAGCACATACCTCTAACTTATGCCAAGTACATAGTTTTGCAATCTTGTATAATTTCTACCAACTCCATCTCTTCTTTGCCTCCCACTGAGTCCCAGCTTATAGGCTGGGTCTCCTTTGGTTGCCCTGCACAGGAGAACGGAGCTGGAAAGCAGGTTAGTGGGGTGGGGAGGGAAGGGGGATTTTGCAGTAACCTTCCCCTGCCATGCCCACCAAGACATGCCCGCAGAACCGGTAGTAAAAAAAATTGAATCCCACCGCTGAGCTGGTGATGTGGCTCAAGATGGGGAGCCAGCAAAGAGGAGTAGATTTTATGCAGCTGCTTATCATCCTCATGGTATCACTTAGTCTAGCATCAATCTTGCTAGCTTGGCAGCTATTAAGCCAAATGGGGAAGGAGTATTCAGCTGTGGAATAGACCAACCCGAGTGCTGATATTCTATGAGTAGAGGCTCAGCTCCCCATCTTGATCCTCTTAGTTTCTGGAGTAAGTTCTTCCTGGTATTTATTTTAGTGGACATGTTCTCTAGGTGTTTCTTATAGGAGAGACTCAGGGGTGGGATTCTACCAGTTCACACCTATTCACCAGAACTGGTTGTTAACATTCTAAGCAGTTCGGAGAACCGGTTGTTAGAAGAAATTACTGGGCTAATCCTGTAAGGAAGGCAGGAAGGAAACATTCTGGTGTTGCTTACAGAAACTGCCTCTCCGTTAACCCTGATTACATTCTTGGCAGGACTAGACTTCCTGGTCTCAGGAACCTCCCTGGAGTTTTTTTCCCCTTCCTTTGCTGGTACTTTGCTTGTGTGGAGGGACCATTCAAAGTTACAATGGCACTGAAAAAAGTGACTTATGACCATTTTTCACACTTACGACTGTTGCAGCATCCCCACAGTCATGAGAGGCCAGGGGAGGAGATGTGTGCCTCGATGTGAGCGATATTGAGTTGGCCACGCCCAGCCAATAACATGACCACCAAGCCACGCCCACCAACTAAGCCACACCCACAGAACTGGTTGTAAAAAATTTGAATCCCACCCCTGGAGAGAATCTAATGCAAAGTTACTCCGATGTATTTGGGGTGAGGATCATAAGGGAGAAGGTTGTTCTTCAGGTAGGCCTTTGGGCAGAATAGGGTGATTTCCACGCCTCTTGTCTTTGACAGCTCTTGAAATATTAGAAGACTACTACAATTTTGAGAAGCGGTGGCTCAGCGGCTAAGACACTGAGCTTGTTGATCAGAAAGAGTGGCAGGTTGGCAGTTCGAATCCTTAGCGCCACATCACGGAATGAGCTACTGTTACTTGTTCCAGCTTCTGCTAACTGAGCAGTTTGAAAGCATGTAAAAAATGCAAGTAGCAAAATAGGGATTCCTTTGGTGGGAAGGGAACAGCGTTCCGTGCGCCTTTGAAGGCGTTTCGTCCTGCCAGCCACATGACCATGGAGACGTCTTCGGACAGCACTGGCTCTTCGACTTTGAAATGGAGATGAGCACCACCCTTTGGAGTCAGAAATGAGTAGCACGTAGGTGTGAGGGGAACCTTTACCTTTTAACGACAATTTCACTTCTAGTCCTTCTCTTCATTAGACTAGCCATACTCAGTTCCTGCAACCATTCTTCATATATTTTAGCCTCCAGTCCCTAATCTAATCCAGAACTAAGAAGGAATTTCCTGACAACTGGAACAATTAATCAGCGATTGTGGTTGCTTCATCACTGGAAGACCTCCAAGGCCCCTTCCAACTCTATTATAATTTTAAATTCCCTTTCTAAAGACATGTTGCAGCATACCAGATTTCTCTTTGGGATGGAGAAAGGTCCGTAACGCAAGTAAGTCATGTTTCTTACTGATAGAGATTGTCTCATTATCTGATGACTTATCTTGGCACCCCTCCCTCTCCCCTTATATCTTCTAGGAGTCGTTCAAGCAGTTCTTCCACAGAATCCCAGTCTTCGGACCGGCACTGCCTCTTCTGCTTCCAGCTGAAACGTACTTCTGACCCTCCCTGCATGGCATAAAGCTCCTGAAAACCAAGGGGCGCAGCAGGAAGAGCTTAGCCTGGTCCCCGTTCCCTTTTTTTTGGCTCCCTCCAATTCCCCTCCCACTGTTTCAGGGAAGCAAATCCTGGCTTGACTCTGAAGCAGAGATGGGCAGAATTCCTCACAATTCAGGAAAAGGCCTCGATATCAGCACTGCCAATTCCCCAACCAGGCGCCCTCCAAATGTAGAGGAGGATTAGGGAAGCTGAACTCTTAGAACAGTGGTCTCCAACTTTGGCAACTTTAAGCCTGCAGGGCTTCAACTCCCAGCTTTGCTGGCTGGGGAATTCTGGGAGTTGAAGTCCTCCAGGCTTAACATTGCCAAGGTTGGAGAGTCCTGATCTAGAATAATTTTGGTTTTGCCGTGTACAGCCCAAAGCTTTCTGGTTTATTCACAGGTTGGTTTCCTTCTGGGCTATAATAGGATGATCTAGTTTAATTCTGAAGGCACTTATCAAGCAATTATAAACTATAAAGGATGCTCTCTTTCTTGGGATTGTCTTAACTTGTGGGCAGAATGAAAAAAAATTGTGGGGTTGGACCCTCTGCATACACCCCATTGCTTTGCTGGCTGGGGAATTCTGGGAGTTGAAGTCCTCCAGGCTTAAAGTTGCCAAGGTTGGAGAACCTTTAGAACATCTGAAGGAAGGATTTAAACAATTTCTGTGGTGCATTCAGAGGTAAGGTAGGCTGAGTTCATTTAGAAACTTCGTTCCAGGATATCCATTCCATATTGCTTAACATGGTTTGCTTTTTCTCTTTGGAATGGAGTTCCATTTGTTTTCCAAATTTTACGGGGTAGCTGAGACTACTCCCCAACCCTTTCAACATTTTAGCACTTAAGAAACCCTTTAGCAGTCCAGGAATGGCTGAGAAAGAGACCTCTCTCTCCTCTTCTCTAAGGGTGCTGGGCTTCTTCAACCAATCCTGTCTGGGCTGGAGCTAGTAGGATTTTTCAGTAATTCTAAGAAATGTTTGGCAGATGGGGGGAAAAAACAGGCAAGCAAATGTAGAATGTAGAATAGACTAGAGCTGGAAGGGACCATGGAGGTCTTCTAGTCCACCCCCCTGCTCAAGCAGGAGAACCTATAACTTTTCAGATAAGTGGCTGTCCAGTCTCTTCCCTCTTCTTGAGATAAAATAATTGTTGCCGAATAATCCCGGGCAGGAGTGAGCTTCAAAAATTTTAGCAACGGGTTCTCTGCCTGGTTGCTGGGTGGGCATGGCCATGATCTCATTGGCCTCCTGCACCATGGCAGGGAGGGGGGCATTTTGGCCCTCCCTGGGCTCCAGAGGCTTTGTTTGAGCCTCCGGGAGGGCAAAAACAGCCTCCCTGGGCTCCAGAGGCTCTCTGGAAGCTGGAAACGGGCCCATTTCTGGCCTTCCCGAACTTCCGGGATGCTCATTTTTCACCCTCCCTGAGCATCTGTACGTACCCTGCACTTACCTGCATCCAAAATGGGCCGTGTGGGGATTCCTGGGAAGGGCGGGGCGGGGCCAGCCAGGTGTGGGATTTGGGGGTTTTCTGAACTGCACAGAATCTTAGATAGGGGCTCTCCCGAACCCCTGAGATCCCCCAGCAGCCCTCCTCTGATCCCAGGATTTCAAATTGCGGGCCAGAATCACTTTGGAAGTTGTGAACAATTTAGAAGAGAGTCCCATTTAAGAAAAGAAGAAGAAAAAAACTCACCGGTTTTCAGAGGCAGAGAGGCAGCCTTACCTGCATTTACACACCATCGCTTAGTGTGAGAAGCCTTGCCACAGAGACTGAAATTGGCAAAGAAAAAGAATGACCCTCTGTGATGACCTTAGCCATGCTATTAAAAAGGAGGCCTCTTGGAGATTACCACAATGTCTTATTTTTTGCATTTAACGAAAACAAGAGAATTTCCTGACTCCTGGGGGATGCATACCAAATGTACATATCACACTCAGGGGTGGGATCCGACAGGCTTAACTACCAGTTCAGTCATTTACGACGTTCAGGGATTTACGATGTGCTTCCCTGCATGCTGCTGGCATGCACCTGTAAATCGTCCTCACCATGCTGCGTGTAGAGAAGCAGCCTTTCAAAAAGCTCTTTTTTCCTGCTTTTTTAACTGCAGCTGTGCCTTGCTCAGCAGCTGAAGTTGAAAAATCAGGAAATAAAGGTCAGGTAAGAGCCCAGCTGGGCCAGTAGGCAAAAACATCAGCAGACATAGAACCGGTTCTATGTCTGCTGCTCTTCAGAGCTACCAGTTCTACAGAGGTGGACAGAACAGGTGGTAACCCACCCCTGCTCACACTTGATTTCCATCCCAGAATTAGCACAAAACTCTCAAATTGGATCAATTCCCATGAAAATTCATCCCATGAATTTTCCAAAACTCTCTCCTCCTTTGAAAGGAACGTAAAAAGCTCTTTTCTGTTATGAAAACGGTGGCATGATCTGCAGCAGGGGACATTCTCTGCCTGATGGCTACTATGAAGCTCCCTAGTTTTGCATCTGTAGTAGGAAGCCCCGGGGGATTTGGGCCGAGCTACTCCGAAATCAGGTGGACACACAGGGCCACCTGCCATAAGAACCAGGCTGAGGGGTGGGATTCAATTTTTTTAATAACCGGTTCTGTGGGCGTGGCTTAGGTGGTTATGTGACTGGGTGGACATGGCTTGGTGGTCATGTTTTTGGCTGGGCGTGGCCAACTCAATGTCACTCACGTCAAGACATGCATCTCCTCGCCTGGCTTCTCATGACTGTGGGGATGCTGCAAGTCGTAAGTGTGAAAAAGGGTCATAAATCACTTTTTTCAGTGCCATTGTAACAGTGCCACTCCACACAAGCAAAGTACCAGCAAAGGAGGGGAAAAAACTCCAGAGAAGCTCCAGAGACAGGAAGTCCAGTCCTGCCAAGAATGTAATCAGGGTTAATGGAGAGGCAGTTTCTGTAAGCAACACCAGACTGTTTCCTTCCTGCCTTCCTTACAGGATTAGGCCAGTAATTTCTTCTAACAACCGGTTCTCCAAACTGGTTGGAATGTTAACAACCGGTTTTAGCGAATAGGTGTGAACTGGTAGAATCCCACCCCTGACCAGGCTCAGCCATCACCTGGGATTTGTAGCCACTCTCTGAGGGAAATGCATCCCATGGTTCAGCTTCCAGGCTCTGGCCAGATTGGAGAGTGGAAACATCTGGATGAAGAGGAGATCTTTTCAGGCCCAGGATGCAATTTGGCTTGAAAAAGAGGGTCTTCCCAATGATGCCTAGGTTATAGGGCCGTGATGGTGAACCTATGGCACACGTGCCAGGAGTGGCACACAGAGCCAGGGGTGGGTTTCTACCGGTTCTGTCCACCTCTGTAGAACTGGTAGCTCTGAAGAGCAGTAGACATAGAACCAGTTCTATGTCTGCTGTTTTTTTGGCCCACCTGCCTACCCGGACTCTTACCTGACCTTTATTTCTTGATTTTTTTCAACTTCAGCTGTTGTGCGAGGCACAGCTGCAGTTAAAAAAGCAGGAAAAAAGGGCTTTTTCAAAGGCTGCTTCTCTGCACACAGCATGCTGAGGACGATTTACAGGCGTGCACCAGCAGCATGCAGGGAAGCACATCATAAATCATCGAACCTCGTAAATCACTGAACTGGTAGTTAACCCTGTTGGATCCCACCCCTGCGCAGAGCCATTTCTGCCGGCACACGAGAGGTCGCCTGGAAGAGGCCCACTGCGCATGTGTGTGTGCCCCCGCCAGCCAGCTGATTGTTGGGTGTCTGCCATGCATGCGCAGGAAGAGACGTGTGCATGGAAGATGAGCATGCATGCACAGAGGTGTGTGATACGGGGGCAGTCATGTGTGCATGCACAAGGGTCATAGTGCGCACGCAGGGGGTTGCACATGCATGTACAGGCGGTGGAGGTCATGCACGCATTGCATCATGGATGCAGGGACCTGAGCGCGCGCACTTTCAGCACATGAGGTGCAAAAGGTTAGTCATCACTGGTATAGGGTCTCCCACTTGAGCCAGGGGTTTGATTAGAAGACCTTCAAGGTCCCTTCCAACCATGTTATTCTGAGTTTTTGGCCATGCCAGATAGACATTTTTGGGTAGTTCAGTACCTATGGATGGAGCCTTGTTTAGAAAAGGCAGTTGGCCTTTCTAAATTTCAGCAGGATTGGAGGTGGTGAGGTAGGCTCCCTCCTTGGATATACAACGATGGGTATCCCAAAGAGCAGAGCTTGCAACATCGCCCCACTCCATCCCACCACCTGCATGGTTCTGAATCCTTCTGGGTTTACTCTTGGGAACGGCTGCTCCAGAAGTACATTTGAGATCACTTCAGGCATGGGATTCTACCAGTTCACACCTATTCGCTTGAACCAGTTGTTAACATTTGAAGCTGTTCAGAGAACCAGTTGTTAGAAGAAATTACTGGCCTAATCCTGTAAGGAAGACAGGAAGGAAACAGTCTGGTGTTGCTTACAGAAACTGCCTCTCCATTAACCCTTATTACATTCTTGGCAGGACTAGACTTCCTGTCTCTGGAACTTCTCTGGAGTTTTTTTTCCCCTTCCTTTGCTGGTACTTTGCTTGTACGTAGTGACCATTCAAAGTTACAATGGCACTGAAAAAAGTGACTTATGACCATTTTTCACACTTACAACTGTTGCAGCATCCCCAGAGTCATGACAGACCAGGCGAGGAGATGCGTGCCTCGATGTGAGTGATGTTGAGTTGGCCAAGCCCAGCCAATAACATGACCACCAAGCCACATCCACCCAGTCACATGCCCACCAAACCATGCCCACCAATTAAGCCACGTCCACAGAAGTGGTTGTTGAAAAATTTGAATCCCACCCCTGGATCACTTCCTCTATGAATAGCCATCTTCCGATATTTGAGAGGCTGCCACAAAGAAGAGGAGGGTTGGCTTATTCCCCAAAGCCCCGGAGGGTGCAGCAAGATGTAAAGGATGGAAACCTATCAAAGAGAGGGATCACTTAAAAATTATAGAGAAATTTCATATCAGTGAGAACAATTCATCAGTGGAAGGGCTTGCCTCCAGAGTTTAGATTGGACAGCCATTTGTCTGAATGGTGTAGGGCAGGTGTGGCCAACTTTAAGACTTGTGGACTTCAATTCCCAGAATTCCCCAACCAGCTAATTCTTCGAGTTGAAGCCACAAGTCTTAAGCCTTAAAATCTCCTGCTTGAGCAGAGGGTTGGGCTTGAACCGTGATGGCAAACCTATGGCACACGTACCACAAGTGGCCCACAGAGCCATTTGTGCTGGCACATAAGCGCAGGCAAAATTACCTCACTGCACATCCTCACACCTCACAGCTGATTGTTTTACTGTTTGAGGCCTTTTTCAGCCTCCCAGAGGCTTGGAAATAGCCTCAGCAAGGCTTTTCAGGACAAATTATAGGCCCATTTCATCACTTCCTGTACATCACTTGGTGACCAGTTCTTGCACTTCCAATTGCTGCAGTTTTTTGGACACATGATCAAAATTTGGCTGCATGGCCACCAACCTAGATTTTACCACAATTGCAGCATCCTGGGTTTCTGTGATCAGCATTTATGGCCTTAGCAGCCGGCACCCAAAGTCAGTGAGGGGAACTTGGATTTGCTTAACAAATAACTGTGTGATCCCGTTAACAAGTGCAGTGATTTCTTTCAACAACCGGGAAAAATGAAGGTTGTGAAACCAGGCATGACTTACTTAACTCACTTAGCCTTGGCTTTGCAATGGGAAGTCCTGCTTTCATTTGTGGATGGAATGAAACCAGATCTGCATTTCGGTGAAAGTTCACCAACCAGCTCAGTCTGGACACGTGATAAGGGCCCAATGTTTCCATACATTTCTGCAGCCTAAGCTTCGCCTGGAATCCCTCGTGTTCTTTCTATTTTTCTTCATGATAAACGAAAGTGAGCTCCAAGGAAGGCCAACCTTTTGCTGCAATTGTACAATTTGCTGTACTAACAGCCCAGAACCCCAAGTAAAGAGCTGGAATAGGAAGGCAGAGGCCTGGAGCATTGAGAGGCTTCTCTCCAAAGGGTCCAAGAGAGGCTCATTTCTGAGGAAGAGAGACCGACATGACACCCGGCTTCTCTGCCCCCCCCCCCCCCGAACAAAGAGGACTCCGCAACCAATTCAACAACTTCAGCCCATGGAAGCCAGGTAGTCGCAGGAGTAAGTTGTGCAGAAGACAAAATAACTGAACAGCTGCAGTGACTCAATTAATAACTGCAGTAATTCACTTAATAAGTGCAGTGCTTCACTTGACAATCTCAGTGCTTTGCCTCACAACTGCACTTAACATCTGCAGTGATTCACTTAACATCTGCAGTGATTCACAACATCTGGTCATTCAATTAACCTGTGCAATGATTTGATGAACATCTACAGTGATTTGATGAACATGTGCAGATTCACTTAACATCTGCAGTGATTAGCTTAACACCTGCAGTGATTCGCTTAATGTTTGCAGTGATTCACATCTGGTCATTCAATTAACATCTGCAGTGATTCACAACACCTGGCTATTCAATTAACATCTGCAGTAATTTTATTGACATCTAGTGATTTGATTAACGTGTGCAGATTAACATCTGAACTGATTCACTTTACATCTGGTTATTTGATTAACACTTGTAGTGATCCACTTAACATCTGCAGTGATTCGATTTGACATCTTGCAGATTCATTTAACATCTGCAGCGATTTGACAAATGCAGCGATTCACAAATTCTGCAGTGATTTGCCTGACATCTGCAGTGATTCGCTTAACATCTGCAGTGATTCAATTGACATCTGCAGTGATTTGGCAACTGCAGTGATTCACTGAACAAGTGTGGCTGAAAAGGTTGTAAAATAGAGCAAAGCTCACTGAACTGCCGCCTTGCTTAGCACTGCAAATTTTGGGCTCCACTGTGGTTATAAGTTGAAGATTCCCTGTAGTCCTCAGTTCCTCCTTGGAGACAAGCGTGCAAGAAGAGGCCTTCTCCTGGACATCCTACCAAATTCCATGCAAGGCACAATTTATTGGATGGGTGTTTATTTCAAATCAGTCTCACTCCTTTCTCTTTATTGCAAGAAAACTGTGTGTGTCCATGCAGGTGTGCAGCCCTTGACATGGTGCAAAGTTTACTGTGAATGTAACTCCAGGCCCAAGCCACTGCTGCCTTCTATTGGTACAAATAAGCCATCTCTCACCTCTTTTTATATCTCTTATGATACAGAAAGAGCCCCGTGGACCAGTTTGCTGAAAGGAGCAGTCATGGGCCTTAATTCATCATAAATAATAAATACATGCAACAAAGGGCAGCTAATTTTGGAGTCATGTTGAGGGAGGGAGGGAGAGAGGTTTAAATCTTCCCCCAAATTTGCCAATAACTTCAAAGGCTGCAGAACACAAAAATTTTATAAAACTTTCTTAATTAATAATTACAGTAAGTGAATATGTAAAAATACACTTTCTCAGCTTCTTGGCTTGAAGGAAACTCTGACATGGTCTCTCTGCTCCAAACAGGATCAGAAATCTGAAGTTCAGGCACTGAAGGATCTAGTCCAAAGCAGGAGGGCTCAGTCCAGACTCCTGTTGGTACCATGAAGAATTTATATGGTTTCTGGCTCCCCCCCACCCCCGTTTCCATCAGGTCCAAGTGCATCTCAGCACCAAAAACACAGGCAGCTCAGTCTTGAAATTGTTAATTCAAAGCCAAATATTGGCCCTGCTATTTCAGAATCCAAGTCGTTCCTTAAAAACAAAAAATAATAATTTGCTCCTACATTTGTCAAATAAGTCAATTCCAGGGAAGCAAATTCCAGTTTCAACATCTTTGGGGGAAAAAGGGTAATTTTACAGTGGCAGGTGAGGAAGAAAGTAAACACCTGTCACAGGACAGGTAAGCCTCTCCAATGCCCCCAGGGCCCGTGCTGCACTCCGTTCTTCCCAAAGGACATGCTAATTCATTCCAGCAACCTACACTGCAAAGAGAGAAGACTTTTTCTGCTGGTTAAAATTGTTTGTTCATTCTGATCATATAAAATATCAAGACCTTAAAAGGTCCAGCCAAAGAAGCAACTGATGTTGCAATGTCACGGAACAGAAGGCCTTCTAGAAGTACATGTTTTGGGGAAGGACTCCATCCCTGTTATGCACTTTTCATCACACCAAGCTGTTCTTCAGCTTCCGTGATCTCTTCTCTTCCGCTCAGTTAGCACAGAACTTTCTCAAAAAGTTATGGGACCGCCCGCCACCGCACCTCACTTCTGTCCAGAGCGCTCTCAAGGAGACTGGCCATCCATGTCAGAAGCCATCTAGGACCTTTCATGCTGGTCATCTGGAGATCACCTGGCTTGGAAGAGATCCGAGTCAGCTGCGGAAGATGGGCTGTCAGAAAGTGCTCTCCAGCAAGCAGTGGCAGCCGCAGCCCGTGGGACAGACTTCCTGAGTGCGGAACCATTCCATCATGTGGCTGGTGTGGCCTCCGTGGCCGCAGGTCAGACAGAAGTTGGAAGAGCCCCTCACGGCCACGTGGCAAATGGCACACTGGAAGGCAAAGCCTTTGCAGATGGCACACTGAATGCCGCGCACTTCGCTGCGGCAGTAGTTGCAGAAAACACCAAACTCTGGCAGGGGAGCAAGAGAGAGGGGGGGGGGATTAGAGGGAGTGATTAGAGGGGGTGTCACAATTAAGCCCAAGTAAAATAAGGGGGGGGGCAAGGTCCAAACACTTGAAGGAAACACTTCTGAAACAGCATTTATATGAGCCATCCATGTGCAGTGGCAGCCCAAAAAGCCAATGCAATCCTAAATTGCATTAACAGAGGGATACAATCGAGATCAAGGGAGGTACTAATACCACTCTATAAAACCTTAGTAAGACCACACCTAGAGTACTGCATCCAGTTTTGGTCACCACCCTATAAAAAGGATATTGAGAAAGGATATTTAGAAAGAGTGCAGAGAAGAGCAACCAGGATGATGAGAGGACTGGAGGCTGAAACGCACAAAGAACAGTTGCAGGACCTGTGCATGGCTAGTAGTGAAGAGAAGGACCAGGGGAGACAAGCCTTCCAATATTTGAGGGGCTGCCACAGAGGAGGGGGGGTATCAAGCTATTTTCCAAGGCACCTGAAGGCCAGACAAAGAATCATGGATGGAAACTGATCAAGGAGAGATTCAACCTGGAAATAAGGAGGAATTTTCTAACAGTCAGAGGAATCAATCCATGGAACAGAAGTTGCCTTCAGAAGTTGTGGAAGTTTCATCACTGGAGGCTTTCAAGAAGAGACAGGACTGCCACCTGTTAGAAATGGTGTAGGGTCTCCTGCTTGGGTGGGGGGGTTGGACTAGATCAGTGGTTGCCAATCAGTGGGCTGGGAACCCCTGGTGGTCCATGAGAAAATTTTGGTGGTCTGCAGAGAAAGGTCACCCCCAAAGCAATTAATGTGGTGTGTGAAGGATGTCTGTTTGTATTTATTTTCATGGTCATTTTGTGCACTGAAGATGGTGTTTGATTTCGTTGTATCAGGTGCAAGGACAATAAAGTAAACTAACTAACTAATCCAGGCTGCCCGGGAACACAAGGCTGTGCTGCCCACATAGGCTTGCGTCTCTTGCACTGCGCAAGGACATGAGAATGAAATATGTGTGATCTAAATTGTTTTTGAGAGCAAACCTGACTGCTCTTAGTTCTAACCAATTAAAATTGGTTAAAACCAATTAAAAAATGATTTTTCTTCTTATTTATGGAAAACCTGTGGTCTTGCAACATGGTAATGGTAGATCCCATAAGGCTTGGTTCTTGTTTCTGAAGATCCCATAAGGCTTGGTTCTTAGAAGAGGATTGGATTAAAATGTCATCTAAGTAACACTGAACCCTAATGGGGATACTCCTCAAACAGGCTGCCAGGGCTGCTAAGATTTTAGTGAAAACCCTGGGCGCAGAGGACAAAGCCAAAAGGCATGGCCCTGTAGAGGAAATGTTTGCCTTGGTAAGTGAAACGCAAGTATTGCCCATGTGAACGGCAAATTCTGATATGAAGATAAGCTTCAGTGAGATCTATAGATGTGAGGAAGTCACCCTCCCTGACTCAGTCGTGAATGCATCGTGAAACGCTTGGGCAAAACAAATTTATTGAGCCTTTTAAGATCTAAGATGGCTCGCCATCCCCCAGAAGATTTGGGTACCTCAAACAGATGGGAATAAAATCCCTTGCCCTGTTGGTTCATGGGGACCTTTTGAATGGCCCTGTTGTCTAACAGGTGTTGTGAATTGCTTGTTCCACCAACCGTCTACGACAGAAGTCTCCAACCTTGGGCCACTTTAAGACTGGTGGACTTCAACTCCCAGGGTTCCTCAGCCAGC
>BLBF01000045.1:21580912-21612939 GCA_015471245.1 Laticauda colubrina | reverse complement strand
CACATCGTTCATAAGAACTACACGAGGTGAAGAGAAGTGGGGGGGAAGGGCGGGGTGGGGTGGGGTGGAAATTTGCCTTGAGGAGGGCCCTGCAGGTAGCCTAGGCTAGAATACCCTGATAGCAGATAGAAGCTCCCTGAAGGCAGAGTCCCCAGCCGCTTCAGGGCGTGGCGTAGCTGCCCGTGTCCCCTCACCTTTAGGGCAGTCTCTTTCGGGCGATGGAAGCTCCCCAAATGCAGACACCAGCCACTTGGATGGGCCGGTAGAAGCGGCCTCAGGGTGAGCGCGCACACACACACACACACACACAATCCCTTCACCGCGAGGCCGCTTCTACCAGCCGATCGAAGTGGCTGGTGACTGCACTTGGGGAGCTTCCCTCACTCGAAAGAGATTACCCTAAAGGTGAGGGGACATGGGCAGCCATGCCATGTCCTAAAGCAGCTGGGGGCTCTGTCTTCGGGGAGCTTTCGTCGGCCGATAGAAGTGGCCTCACGGCGAAGTATGTGCGTATAGGCCGCTCTAGGTGGGGGAGGAAGTCACCCCTGAAAAGACGGCCTAGCCATTTTTTCATTGGTCCCAAAAAAATAAGGCCCTTATTTTGTGAGAAACACAGTATTGTCTGCAGCGAATTCTGTGGCTGTGACCAACTTATGAATATCCTGATGAATTCGCACGTCAGATGCAGGGACATGGTCCTGCATTTGGCGAAGCCACCGTAGAGAGGATCTTGTGAAAAAGGAGGCGGCCAAAGCCGCCTTAACTGCCCAAGCAGCTGCCAGATAAATGTGCTGGAGGGATTGCTTGATCCTCTTATCTTCAGCTTTTAGTGCCTCTTCAGGATCTGCCAGATTGGATGAGGCAGAGATCATAGCTGCGACCGGTGCATCAACTGTAGGCACTGCAGAGAGCTGGTTAGCTTGGGCCCCATGGTAAAGAAATGTCTCTCGTTGGCCGACAGCGATGAGAAAGTACCAGAGGCTTCCATCTGCTTTTGTATAACATTGAGGAATAATGTAGGGACAGGCTCAGGGGTGGAGCTTGAATTTGAGCAGACTCAGTCCTGTTGGTTTTAAGCTGAGATAACCCATCCTATCTGGACTCACGTCACCATAGACAGGAAAATAGCTTGACCCCCTTCCTCCTCCTCTCTGGGGCAACCCCTCAAATATTGGAAGATGCTCTCCTGTCTCCCCTGGTCCTTCTCTTCCCTAGACTAGCCAGGCCCAGTTCCTGCAACCGTTCATTGTATGTTTTAGCCTCCAGTCCCCTCATCATCCTGGTTGCTCTTCTCTGCACTTTTTCTCGAGTCTCAACATTATTTTAATAGCGTGGTGACCAAAACTGGATGCAGTATCCCAGGTGTGGCCTGACTAAGTTCACACGGGAGATATAACAGTTTGCAGATTTGTGCTTTCGCCTGGCAAGATTCTTGTCGACAGGCAAAAAGCAATAAAGAAACTACTCTGAAATATCTCTTCATCGAGGTCCCTTGAGACTGACACTCTCTTATTTGAATGGCTCCCTCCCTCAGCATCCCTGTTCAGCGGAGAGTCTCAAGGGGAAGAGACAGGAGAGTAGAACAGCTGGTTGGAGAGAGAGCCGCTGAACGGGAACTTCTGGGGCCTTCTTTTCCCTTTAGGAGGGCAGGTCCTTCCAGGGGGCCAAGACCCTTCAAGAGAAGAGGACTACCCACTGGAGACCCAGAGGCTGAAACTCACCAATTCCCTTATGAGGCTCGGGGGGGCAGGAAACAAACTTGAGGACTTCGGCTCGTTTCTCTCGCAGGCCCCAGCGATACAGGATCTCTCCGTAGCACTTTTTAAAGTCGTCAAACTGTTGTGTGTTGGCAGGATCCAGAAGCCTGGAGGACGAGATCCACAAACGGGTCTTTAGGTCCCTGATGGGGTTTCTAAGCCTACCCTTGCCTGGTTAGTTTTCTCTTTGCCTGGTTTCCGTCCTTCTGCACGAGAGAAGGAGCTTTAGCAGTTTCCTTTTGTACGGACTTGCTTATACAGTTAGTCCTCAACTTACAACAAAAGCAGTCGCCCTTAGACTTATATACAACTTCATAGTACTTTACAGCTCTCTCTAAGTGGTTTACAGAGTCAGCCTCTTGTCCCCAACAATCTGGGTCCTCATTTTACCCACCTTGGAGGGACAGAAGGCTGAGTCAACCTTGAGCCTGGTGAGATTTGAACTGCCCAATTGCAGTCAGCCAGCAGTCAGCGGAAGCAGCCTGCAATACTGCATTCTAACCACTGCACCACCACGGCTCATAACAGTTCATTTTTAACCGTTCAAAGTTACAACGGCACTGAAAAAAGTGACTTATGACCGTCTCTCATAGTTACCACTTTTGCGGCATCCCTATCATGTTTCTGGTGGAGACTGACTCTGAGGGAGAGGAGGAATAGCTGACAGGGAGTGGAAGTGTGGCTCCGGAGGTTGTGGAGGAGGCTGGGGAAGGGCAGAGGCTGGCTGGGCAGTCAGAGGAAACCCAGGCCCATCCCCTCTTCATCCTAGGGCACGCAGGGAGGAGAGGATAAGGGAGAGACATGGTCTACTCGAGAGGAGAGGGCCTTGATCCTCTTCATGGGCTGGATGAGAGGACGGACATGCGTACGGGCAAGCGCTGAAAACAACACGTGGAAATATCTCTAGTTTATGGTTCCTCTCTGAGTTTGGTGTCCTCCCCAGTGTGTGTTCTGATATCTGTGGATGTCCTCCAGTCCTTATCTTGCCTGGCTTGTGTTGCTTTTTCCTTTCTTCTTGTCACTGTTGTGTGGGAGTTTTTTGGCTTCCATCAAGAACATTCAGAGCTTGAAAGCAAAGTGAAGGGATAAAAGGGGCTTCACCTGTTTTCTGTGACTGTGTTTGTTTTGTATCCCACCCATCCCACCCACAATCCCCGATTATGTGATCAAAACCCAGAAGCTTGGCAATTGGGTCATACTTATGACCGCTGCTATGTGCCAAGCTTAGGTGATGCCCTTTTGTGATCTTCTGACAAGTCAATGGGGAAGCCTGATTCGCTTAATGACCAGGTTCCTAACTTATCAACTGCAATGATTCACTAAACAACGGTAGCAAAAAAGGTTGTAGAATGGGGCAAAACTCACTTAACAAAGAGTCCTCAAATCATATTTGAAACTGCTGCTCTTGACAACATCCCAAAGAGGCTGGAGGGGGGGAAGGGAAGGGCTCTCCATCATGGGCCCTGGTCTCCATCCAGCCAGGAAGTGGTTGGTGACTGGCCTCACCCACCTTTTGTTCCTGTCGTGCTGGTCTCTCTCTCGGTCCCGCGGATCAGCATACGCCAAGTTCCCAAGGCGAAAATCGTCAGGCGAAGATTCGGCCCAGCCTATGGTGTGTTCCATGTCTTTGCTGGCTACAAAAGTCAAAAGCTGATTAGCTGATCCCAGTGAGGGTGGGACCTGCAAGAGAATCCCCCTCCCAGCCCAGCAGCAAACACGTGCCTGGTCCAAAAGTCATGGCCCTGCCCTTTTAGCATTTAGCAACGACGGAAGTCCTAATAAGGGACTCGCTCAGCCTTAAGGCAGGACAGGTTTTCTGTGAAAACATAGAATCCTAGGGCTGGAAGGGACCTTGGGGGTCCTCTAGTCCAGCCCCCTGCTCAAGCAGGAGACTCTATACCATTTCAGACAAGTGGCTGTCCAGTCTCTTCTTTAAAAACCCCAATGTTGGATCACACACATCTTCTGAAGGCAAGCCATTCCACTGGTTCACTGTCCTCACTGTTAGGAAGTTTCTCCTTAAATCCAGGTTGCTTTTCTCCTTGATTAATTTCTATCCATTCTTTCTTTTCCTGCCCTCTGGTGCTTTGGAGAATATTCTGATCCCCTCTTCTTTGTGGCAGCCCCTTAAATACTGGAACACTACTTTCATATCACTCCTATTCTTCTCTAGATTAACCATACCCAGTTCCAGCAACCGTTCTTTATATGTTTTAATCTTCATGCCTCTTAGTTGCTCTTCTCTGAGCTTCTTCCAAAGTCTCAACATCTTTTTTGTAAAGTGGTGACCAAAACTGGATGGAGTTGTTTGTAAGAAAAGGTTTCTAAGCAACTGTGGATTGCATTTTAGGCAATCAACAGGTGATCCCTACCTTCCTTAACTCAGCAGGTGCTTTTTAAAAAGTATTTCTTGAGAGCAGCAAACATTTCTTCCAAAGAATCTTTCTTGCTTCCAGGATGGTACCTATTAAGTGGCACAAGTGCCTTACCCTAAATCATCTTTGCACTTTGGCAACCATGGGCAGATGTCCCTAATCAATTAATTGCTAATGGCACTAGTAGTCTGTAGAGTTTCTCAGTCCTCCAGGTCCTGGTTGCCCCAAAGGTGCTTTCTCAGGAGGCAACTGGACTTTCTGGTTTTTCTTGGAAAAAGTTTCGCTTCTCATCCAAGAAGATTCTTCAGCTCTGACTGGATGGTGAGGAATGGAAGGATTTCTATTCCTTGCAGACAGCTAGTCATTTGCATTCTTTTAGAAAATCGTTGAGATCACTTGGAGGTTTGTCTGTGTCCTCAGGGTCACCTCAGTGGTGCAAATGGTTCCTGTAGTCTGGAAATCCATTCCTTATTCCCACACAATTCCAAGGGTGTTCATCCCAAATTGTATAGCTAAAAGTCTGTAGAGACTCTCAGTCCTCCAGGTCATGGTTGTCCCAAAGGTGTTTTTTTTCACTTCACTTTTTTCCAGTTACTTCCTGAAAAAGCATATTTGGGATAATGGGACTAATGAATCCTTTAGCTAAATTAATCTGGAATGTCTTCAGCAAAATGCCATCTCTCCTTTTCAAAAATGCCAAACCTAGTTATAAGACAACAGAGATATTCCAAGAAGCTTATACCCTTTCCCCCAATTGTGAAAGCCTACACAGAGGGTTGTGAATCTTTCTGATGTCAAAAATCAGAAAGGTGAAGCCCTCCAGGTACTGCCAAGGTAACAGAGGTGTGCATACCTGTGTTCCAGCTGCTGGTGCTCAGTCCAGGGTCTGACATGCTGGAACAAGAGCCAGAGGAGGTAAAGCTGGGCTGTCAAGGGCAAAACAAGAGGGAATCACATCAGAATCTCTCCCCAAAGGGTGCAGGGAGGGAAAAGAGCAGGAATGCAAATCAGCTCATACGTATCGACTGTGGCTGGAGGAGTGCTGAGGAGCCAGGCCTGTGGGGTTTGGGATTCCCTGCGGTCTGGACTGGGTCTCAAAGACGCTGCACAGCATAGCCAAGGTCTGCACATCATGGAGCTGGCAATAGTGTGCCAACCTACAGAGGGAAAGAAGAAAATAGTCCTCAACTATTTACAGATTAAAATTTGGAACAGAGAGGCTGGATTTTGTAACATGCTGATGCCAAAAGCAAACACAACTGCTAAATGTAACAGCAGAGAATATTGCACAGCAGCTCACACAGCAGCTTTCTGCCTGTAATTTATTATATTTCAGCTCATATTCAGAGCAGGCAGGAAGATGGATCTAACTTGTTCGCTCCCCAGAAGAGGAAGGCTTGATATCTAAATCAATCTATCTATCTATCCATCCATCCATCCATCCATCCATCCATCCATCCATCCATCCATCCATCCATCTTCTGATCCAAACCTTGTTCCAAAAAAACAAACATGAAACAGAGGTAACAGCAAAATCTTTTAATGATTCTTTATGAATTTTGTTCCTTCATGGTTAAAAAGCTGTTTCAAACTAATTGTCTCTGATAAGAACGAGTCTTGCCAAGGTTGTGCAAGGCTGCCAGGAACACCAGATAAAGTCAGTAAGAGTCTCCAAACACCAACCAAATGTCCAAAAGACTTGAGTGCAAAAACTTATTTGCTTCCTGCAAAGAACTCCGGTTTCTCAGCTGACTTTTATCTCTTAAGGGAGGGGCCATTACCTTGCAGCCTTACTCCCGAGTCACCTGTGCTGCTGCAGCTGCCCTTTCCTTTGAGCAGCCCTGGGCCTGGGCACAGGCTCCTCGGGGACCTCTTCCTCACTGCTGCCAGCCTCCACAATCCCCAAAGGCAGCACTCCACTCCCTGATGGTCCTGGCCCAATCGCTGTGTCACACGCAGGCCCCTCATCTGAGTCCTCGCTCTCCGAGACCTCAGCTGTCTGCACCTGCTGGCGGGGAACCACAACTATCTATCTATCTATCTATCTATCTATCTATCTATCTATCTATCTATCTATCTATCTATCTATCTATCTATTGCCTGTACATCCACTCATCCTGCCATCTCTGTATCTATCCTCTGTATATCTATCTATTGTCTGTCCATCCACCCATCTCTATTTCTGTATCTCTCTCTCTCCCTCCCTCTCTCTCTTTCTCTCTCTCTCTCATTTATTTGCTACCCATCTTGCTGTGGGGCTACTCTGTAAAATTGGGGGATGTGGGGGAATAAACGTAACACTAGTAATTTCTTCTACTACCACATTTCTCAGTGAATCTTAAGCCTGGCCTCTTCGTTTAAGAGGACAATATTGTGGGGAAGAAAGGAAACAGGTGTTCTCCTATTATTACTAGTTAGCAATAATACTATAATAATCAGAATTCTTGTCCATTATTATCACTCAGCGCGCTTGGAAAATTTTCACCTCTTTTTAAAAGCTTGGAACACAAAGAGTTGCAAGAAGGTAAATTTCTCTGCTTCACAGCAGTTTTGTTCGACAATTTTCTCCACAAAAGGGACCAAAGCTAAGTATTTTCTAAGTACGGCAAGGTACGCCTCAGGTGCAAAGGGTCGGGTTAAAGAGCCTGGGAGGACACAGGTCAAAACATGAAGAAAAATGAACAGAAAACCCAGTTTTCCTGCTTGCCCAGAGGCCAGGCTATGATGAAATTGTGTGGTATGGAGAGGGGAGGCTGGGATGCATGTTTGTAGGAGTTCTGTGAGAAACTAAAGCAAGGTTCACTTCAATGCAGCCAATCTTCTATCATGAGGTCTGCCTCTTAATCTATGACACACATATACAGGTAGTCCTTGATTTACGACAATTGAGCCCAACATTTCTGTTGTTAAACGAGACATTTGTTAAATGAGTTTTACCCCATTTTATGATCTTTCTTGCCACAACAGTAAAGTTGAATGGCTGCAGTTGCTAATTTATAACAAGTTTGTTAAGTGATCAAATGAGTGATCACTTAACAAGATTGAGGGAAGTACTAATAGCACTATAGAAAGCCTTAGTAAGATCACACCTAGAGTACTGCATCCAGTTTTGTTCACCACACTATAAAAAAGATGTTGAGACTAGAAAAAGTGCAGAGAAGAGGAACCAGGATGATTAGGGGACTGGAGGCTGAAACATACAATGAGCAGTTGCAAGAACTGGGCATGGCTAGTCTAGTGAAGAGAAGGACCAGAGGAGACAGGATAGCAGTGTTCCAACATTTGAAGGGCTGCCCCAGAGAGGAGGAAGGGGGTCAAGCTGTTTTCCAAGGCACCTGAAGGCCAGACAAGAAATAATGGGTGGAAACTGATCAAGGAGAGATTCAACCTGGAAATAAGGAGAAATTTTCTGACAGTGACCAGTGGAACAGAAGTTGCCTTCAGAAGTTATGGGAGCTTCATCACTGGAGCCTGTCAAGAAGAGACTGCTTGGGCAGGGGGGTTGGACTAGATGACCTACAAATGCCTTCCAACTCTGATTATCTGTGATCTGTTAGTGAATCTGGCTTCCCCATTGGCTTTGCTCATCAGAAGGTCACAAAAGGGGATCGTGTGACCCTGGGATGCTGTAACCGTCAGAAATACGAATCAATTGCCAAGCATCTGAAGTCAGATCATGTGACCCTGGGGACGCTGCAAGTGTGAGAAACAGTCATGGGTCACTTTTTTCAGTGTCGCTGTAACTTCAAATGGTTACTAAACGAACAGTTGCCAAGTCAAGAACCACCTGTATTAATTAACACGGATCACTGCCTGAAAAAAATTGGAAACCTCTCCAGCTGAGACTTCTCAGAAGGCAACCACTGAATGAAAAACTGCTGGTGACCTTCTACCGCTGCACCATAGGGAGTATCTTAACTTACTGCACCTCTGTATGGTGTGCCAATTGCACAGTGGCAGATAGGAGAGCCCTCCAGAGCAGGGGTAGGGAAACTTGGCTCTTCTATCACTCCCAGAATTCCTGAGTGAGCCATAAAAGGTTCCCCATCCCTGGCCTGCTGGTTTTTCAGTTGTGAGGGAAATCAATTTTTGACTTGAATGGGATTGTTTAATATACAAATGAAGGACATATAAATAAGAACTCATTTGACTCATTCAAGTCAAAAATTGATTTCCCCCACAACTGAAAAACCAATAGGCCAGAGATGGGGAGCCTTTTGTGGAACCTTTTATACTTCAACTTCTGGGAGTTGAAGTCCACAAGTGATAAAAGAGCCAAGTTTCCCTACCCCTGCTGCAGAGGATTAACATCACTGCCCAGAGGATCATGAGTTGCCCTCTCCCCTTTTTGGAAGAGCTTTATAGCTCCCGCTGCCTTAAGAAAGTTCAAAACAGCCTCAAAGATCCATCTCAACCTGGGCACCCATTTTTTGAACTAGGACCATCTGGCAGACGGTACAGGACAATAAAAACAAGGACAAATAGGCTAGAAAACAGATTTTATCCCAGGGCAGTAGCTCTGTTGAATTCTACTGTTTAGTGCAATATGAATGCAATATCAGGGGTTTTCCATTCAATGTGTGGAGCGTGAAAGATGTGTGTTTGTGTTAATTTTCATGGTCAGGACATGCACTGAAGATGGTGTTTGATTTCGTTGTATCAGGTGCAATGACAATAAAGTAAACTAACTAACTAACTGTAAAGAATCCCAACAGTGTTTCGTATTAATAAAAGGCCACAGCTTGGCATTTCCAAATAGGTTAATACAGCTACAGTTGTACCACCTCAAAATGCCAGAGCAAAAGGGATTCCCCCTTTTTTTTTTGCCTCTTTCAATGCGAGTGCCCACCCAAACTTCCTAGGCAGCGGCCCAAGAAACCAACAGCCTCCACAACAAGCAAGCAGGGCAGCCTCTGCCCACCCCCCTCCAATGTTTCCCTTCTCAGTGCCTCCTTACAATGACTCCAGGAGCTGGCGGCCGAAAGGGTGCTGGGCCCAGGGGGTCTCCAAGTCTGGGTCAACGTTGGGATCCAGGCAGAGATCGGTCGCCACCGTGGCCAGGGACCAAATCTGGAAGAGAAGGCCGAGTCAGAGACATGCTGTTGTAGGCGAGAACCTCAGGCGGCTTAGATACGATTCGCCAGCCAATAGCAGTAGCCCTTAGACTTACATACCACTTCACGATGTTTTACAGTGTCTTCTCTAAGCAGCTTACAAATGTCAGCCTCTTGCCCCCAACAATCTGGGTCTTCGTTTTACCCACCTCAGGAGGATGGAAGGCTGAGCCAACCTGGAGCCAGTGAGAATCAAACTCATGGCAGTGGGCAGAGTTAGCCTGCAATGCTGCATTCTAACCACTGTACCTCATGGATGGATGGATGGAAGGAAAGAAAGAGGGAAGGGCAATAGCAATACAGTTATATACTGCTTCACAGTGCTTTTACAGCCCTCTCTAAGCAGTTTACAGAGTCAGCCTCTCGCCCCCAACAATCTGTGTCCTCATTTTACCCATCTCGGAAGAACGGAAGGCTGAGTCAACCTTGAGCCGGTCAGGATCAAACTGCTGGTAGTGGGCAGAGTTTAGCCTGCAATAGTGCATTTTAACCACTGGGAGGGAGGGAGGGAGGGAAGGAAGAAGGGAAGGTAGCAATAGCTCTTAGACTTATATACCGCTTCACAGTGATTTTACAGCCCTCTCTAAGTGGTTTACAGGGTCAGCCTCTTACCCTCAACCATCTGGGTCCTCATTTTACCCACCTTGGAAGGGTGGAAAGGCAACCTTGAACCTAATAGGATTTGAACTGCCAAATTGCAGACAGCCGGCAGTCAGCAGAAGTAGTTTGCAGTACTGCACTCTAACCACTGCGCCACCAAGGCTCTTCTGATGATGGTTGAGCCTTTGTTGTTTGGGGGTTGGGTGATACAAGGCAGTCCTTGACTTACAACCATTCATTTAGCAATTGTTCCAAGTTAAAATCAGTCCTCACTCTTGCAACCGTTGCAACGTTGCCAGACACGGCGGGGGGGGGGGATTGGCAATCTGCAGGCGTTTACAATTGTAACATCCTGAGGTCCCAGGATCACTACTTGCGACCATCCTGGCAGTCAATGGGGAAAGCTGGATTCACTTAATGACTGCATGGTTCACTGAATGATTGCAGTGTTTCACTTAAGAACCACGGTCGGGGGGGGAGGGGAGGAAGGAAATGTTCCATCCATCTCTATCCTCAAAATCCCTGAATTGGACAAGACCCTTGCAAAAGGAAGGTGAGGCAGGGAAGCAGGGCACCCTGAGAAGAGCAAAAAATCCAGCAGGAGAGGGCTGTCTGTGGGAGACAGGAGGGAAAGGTGAGGGGGAAGGGGCTTTTCTTTCAAGCCAGGCTCTTCTGTTTCGGTGACACTCCCCCCTCTCAGCTCAAGAGGGTCGGTCTCCAGACAGTCCTGTTGAGTAGAAGAGTGGTCCCCAACCTCTCTGGCTTTGCAGACTGGCAGGGAGGTGGGGAGAGGAAATGGTTCCGTATGAGGGACAGATCTGCGCGCTTGGAGCTCCATTTTTGGTGAGCAATGGGAACTCGTGTGCATATGTGAAGCTCCATTTGAGGAGCTTCACGTGCATGTGCAACTTCCCGCCACTCGTGAAAATGGAGCTCCGAGTGCTCACGCCTGCTTCTTGCATGGCCCGGTTCCAGGGGTGGGATACGACAGGGTTAACTATCAGTTCGGGATTTTTGAGCTTCCCTGCAGGCTGCGAGTCGCGGGCCTGTAAATCGTCATCAGCACACCACGTGCAGAGAAGCAGCCTTTGAAACAGCCCTCTTTTCCTGCTTTTTAAATTGCAGCTGTGGCTCGTTCGGCAGCTGAAATTGAAAAATCAGGAAATAAAGGTCAGGTAAGAGCCCAGGTGGGCGGGTGGGCAAAAACATCAGCACACAGAGAACCGGTTCTATGTCTGCTGCTCTTCAGAGCTGCTGGTTCTCCAGAGGTGGACAGAATTGGTAGAAACCCACCCCTGCCCAGTTCCAAATGGGCTTCAGCCTGGCGGTTGGGGTCCCCTGCTCTAGAGTGAGGGAGAAGGAACAGCACCTGCAAGAGGTCCCGGCGTCCCACTGTCAAAGCTGAGGCGGCATTCTTCTGGCAGGTCTCCTGAATATCCACCACGTTTAGTCTGAAAGAGTAGAGGGGTGGCTGAGGGATGCACAGCCTGTTCTCCTCCGCAGAACCCCCAGCTGCCAGGTGGAGAACTTTCATTTCCCAGCACCTAGTCTATTGGAAACCAAAACCAAAACCAACCTAGGGGAGTGTTTGCTTCAGGGGTTCCCAACCGGGGGTGCGAGACGATATTCCAGGGGGTGTGAAAACTTGGCTTTAGAAGTTTCAAAATTATAGTGTATAACGTATCATTATATGCATATAATTATTTTTTTTTAAAGGGGTGCGGGAATATATCAGGAGCATTCTAGGGACGTGGGGTATAGAAAAAGTTGGGAACCCCTGGCTTACATGAAGCAAGGTGCTGAAAGTTGGGCAAACAATTCACAGATTCACATGTGTAGAAGTTAACAATTTATTTATTTATTGAATTTATATTGCCACCTATTCCCCCATGGTGACTCGAGGCGGCTTAGTGAATGTAAAACCATACTTAAAATAAAAAACAATTAAAGCTAACTAAAAGAATCAAATAAATTAATAAAAGTACAATGGAACAAAATCTGGAAAAAAAAAATTACCCCCAACTCCCACCCCCAGCCCCAACAGCAGATAACTACTAATAAGTACTAATAACTACTTTGTCATAGTCTGATTAATTATGTGGAATGTCCCCAGCTTGACAAGCTTCTCTCAAGAACACTTGGATAAGGTTCCAAGGAACAGGGAGGGAAGGGTCAGTTCTGGATCTCTTGCAACTGGGCAAGGCCTCAAGATTAAATTCTCAGCATGAGACCTCTTCCTTCCCTGGCTGGTATTGTGCATTCCACATGGCATAACTGAACGTATTAGGTGGATTTACATAGCAGGATGGCCCATAAATATTTTAGGGTTTGGGCTTAACAAGGCTGCTTGAAACCAGTCAATGCGGTTTATATATAGCCTGTGAGGACTTGTTCCGAGCGAGTCCAGCAAACTTTGGTTTATGAAAAGTACGTTATGGCTTACACCATGTGAATACCCCTATCAGTAACATCAGGAACTGCCAGGCAAGCTGTTACTTGAACATTCATAATAAAATGAAAAAGGGAGAGGATTTCTAGAAGGATGGGCAACATATGCCAATCCAAGAAGGGAACATCCTGGGGAACTCTGTTGCGTTCTGTTCTTCCCTGGGCCTTCACTTTCTGGGGGCCATGAGGTGCTATAAGAAGTCAATCTTCTGAGCAAAAGCCAAATGCTTTGTCCTCAGAGAGATAAATTCTTGGCATCCCTAAATTTCAGAGTACAATCCTCTTGTGATTCCCCTCTTTTTCCCACTAGGATGAGGTGGCTGGGCCTGCCTCTCTCCAAAGGTACCAATAGTAATAATAGCCACACCACATATATACTGCTTCGTAGTGCTTCACAGCCCTCTCTAAGCAGTTTACAGAGCCAACCTGTGGCCCACAACCTGTGGCCCCTCATTTTACCCACCTCAGAAGGATGGAAGGCTGAGTCCACCTTGAGCCAGCCAGGATTGAACTCCTGACAGGGAGCAGAGTCAGATTGCAATACTGCATTCAAACCACTGTGCCACCATGCAGGAGTGGGACTAAAAAATTTTAACAACCGGTTCTGTGGGTGTGGCTTAGGTGGTGGGCATGGTTTGGTGGGCATGTTATTGGCTGGATGCAGCCAGCTCAATATCACTCACATCAAAGCACACATCTCCTCGCCTGGCCCCTCATGACTGTGGGGATGCTGCAACAGTTGTAAATGTGAAAAAGGGTCATAAGTCACTTTTTTCAGTACCATTGTAACTTTGAATGGTCACTCCATACAAGCAAAGTACCAGCAAAGGAGGGTAAAAAAAAACTCCAGAGAAGTTCCAGAGACAAGAAGTCTAGCCCTGCCAAGCATGTAATCAGGGTTAACAGAGAGGCAGTTTCTGTAAGCAACACCAGAATGTTTCCTTCCTGACTTCCTTACAGGATTAGGCCAGGAATTTCTTCTAACAACCGGTTTTCCGAACTGCTTAGAATGTTAACAACCGGTTCTAGCGAATAGATGCGAACCTGTAGAATCTCACCCCTGCCACCATGGTACGAGCAGGAGTGGCCTTCAAAAATTTTAGCAACGGGTTCTCTGCCCAGTTGCTGGGTGGGCGTGGCCATGGTCTAGTTGGCCTCCTGCACCATGGCAGGGAGGGGGGCGTTTTTGCTCTCCCCGAGTTCTGGAGCTTTCTTTGAGCCTCCAGAAGGGCGAAAACAGTCTCCCTGGGCTCCAAAGGCTCTCTTGAAGCCAGAAAGGGACCCATTTCCGGCCTTCCTGAACTTCTGGGAGGCCTGTTTTTCGCCCTCCCTGAGCATCTACGCGCACCCTGCACTTACCTGCTTCCAAAATAGGCCACGTGGGGATTTCTGGGAGGTGTGGGCGGGGCCGGCCAGGAGTGAGATTTGGGGGTTCTCTGAATTGCACAGAATCTTAGCTAGGGGCTCTCCTGAACCCCCACGAACTTCCAGAAGCGCCACCCCTGGGTACGAGGCAAACTGTACAGCTACTCACATATACATCTCCCCTAATGATTTATGGACAGGGAGCAGGCAGGAGATGTCTTGAATGATGACTTTGCCAGCTGCTTTGATGGGCCGGCTGCTGGCCTCGGTCCCCTCGCGTTTGCTCTTCCATCTCCTGGACTTCTGCAAGAGGAGAGATGTCCGTCAGGGGTGGGAACAGTGGAGAGCAGCCCAAATGCAACACCTTCAAGGCCGAGAGAGCATTGGGAACCAAAGGATCTCTCCAGATTCTGACCTACTTTGCCACAAAAGAGCAGCTACTACACTGAGGCTTCGGAAAAGGCAGTCACAACAAAGAGCAACAACAGAGGGAAGGGCTGTTATTTTTTTGGGGGGTGGGAGGCCTACAGAAGGGAGCTAAAGCAGAAACACAAGAACCTTAAACTGAGCCACACCACAGTCCAGTTTGCAGCAGGTTGCCTAACACGGATTTTTCCATACCCCCACCCCAAATAAACAACAACACTGAGGACTGACCTTCTCCATGCAAAGCATGTGCTACAACCTTCCTCAGAGAGAACAAGAGCATCTCTTGGATAGACTGCAGGAAAGGATAACTTTCCAGTTGCCAAAGGTGGGGTTGTCCAGGGAAGACAATATAACCTTTCCTGACTTGGCATAGTGAACTGTGCAGGGATTGTAACTCCCGGAGCTCCTACTGAGCAGGAAAAGGCTGGTCTAATTGTATGCATCAGAAAGAGAATGGGAAAGAAGAGGAAGAGGAAAGATGCTTTGTGGGAATACAAAGGCTACAGCAACACAAACTGGCAGAAGTGAGAAGCAGCACCACACAAGAACAAGCCACCTTATTTATTTGGGGTTACAAGTAACTCCTTACAGTTGGCTAGATTTCCCATATTACAAGATCAGTTCCAAGTACCCCCAAGGGGGAAGGGAATGCAGGCAGAATAGGAGGAATGGTAGCAATTTAGCCACGCTCTATGTGGGATCTCATAGTTTTGACATCTAATTTGCAGGAGAAGGTAGATAAATGCCTTATAACAGGATAAATATCCCAAAAGGTTCAACGTATTTCCCAAAGACTAAAAGTTATTTATGTTTGGGGGTTTTTTTGCAGGGTGATAGGCAAGAATGGGAATAACCTTTGCAATCAATTCACCTTTAAAAACCTGCAAAAAGTCAGCAAAATGTGGTCCAGAACAACAATCCCCTAAATGGTGATTTTGGGTCATTTTGAAGTGAGGAGACCTGCAACTTTATTCCCAGATTTGGTTGCTTTGCCAGCAAATTTTGGCAGTGTAGTATTGTGGGTATTGAAAGACTTGCAAACAGAATGCCAGAAGCTTCTTATTCCTACCTTAAGGGTATTGTCTCGGATTAAAACCCTTTATATTCATTTCCTGCCTGTGCAAAGGATTTATATTCAAGGTGAGGGCTTGGTACATTTTCCAGTTTCCTCTGTAGTGTGCAAGTGTTTGCTGCAGGCATTAAGAATGCATGCAGGCACAGAAAACCTTGAAGTTCCTGGATTTACATGCAAAGCTTGTTTCCAAAATGGTAAAGAATATATAAAAGGTCAAAGGTTTGAAACGGCTTGTGCCACCATCACCAAGCAACTTCCAAATGTCTGGCTAGATATAGGAGAGTCCTGAAATATTTAGGATTTGTGGTCTGTGGAGAAGTTTCCTGCTGTGAAAAATTAGAAGGTCAGCCATCAGTATGACTGCACAGGAGGAAGTCACAAGCAGTGATGCTGTGTCCAGAGTTCATGCCTCCCATTCTGCATTCATGCAGCTGAAATTGTTACGCGCATCTTAGGGACAATGGCAGCAATTTGTTAGATGCTATTGCAGTCCTGTCATCTATGCCCTCTTGGGTTTCTGAATGTGCAGGCTGGTGGGTGTTCTATGCTTATGAGAAAGAGAGAGAGAGCATGAAGCAAAACTTGCAATTTGTCCCTTCTTTTGCAAATCACATATGCTTGCATAGATTTGTAATTCTGAACTCCTGTTCTGCCTCATAAGTCCTTCCACACTTAAGTGCTTGGAAGGCAATTGACAGGAAGTTGACAGGAAGATCAGAAAAGAAAATCTGTACTGTTACTGTATTCTCAGAAAATCTAACATAATACGTTTCAAAAATAAATCATTTGATGGTTAAAGTAGCCTCACATCTCCACAAAGTAAAATGCACACTCAGAATTTCATAAGGCATCACATTCAAACTTTCATCTTTAGTTAAAAGTGAAAAAGTATCAAAGCTACAGAGCCTATTAACACATGTTTAATGAGGTGCTTGCAATTTGAGATATTAATCTTTAAAAAGTTAAATACCACAATGCAGCCATGGTGAGAGTAGATTGCTTCTCCTATTTATCCCCTAAAATTCCTTCTCCAAGCATTTCTGAAAAATTAAAGTAACATCTCCTGAAATCCTAAAACTTTACGTTCTACAGTACAACATTTAGCACTTTTAGCTGCTCTGCAGACAGAGCTATCGCACTGAAAGGTGGGGAGCCAGAAATATCCATTTTCCAGCAAATAATTTTGTGACAGAGCCCAGACCCCATTGGCCAGCTATTATCTAACCTGACATGGAAGCATGGAGGGAAGTTATTGCAAGATGGGCAAGGGCACTAATGCCCAAAGGATTAGGCACAGGGCACAGGGGAAAGCTGAACATCAGCAAACTGGAGCTGCCTCGTCTTGTACGATCTTCTACGAAGGTTGCAGGAAAAGAGCCTGTTCGTTTAGGTAGGCGAATATCAGGCATTTGGTAGTCCCTTCTCTAACCAACCAATTCTATTTTAGAAGATTGTAGCTTTTTAGGAAAGCAGTTAGGCAGAAAAAGTGCTACCAGACTCCTTGCAATTGTTAGCATCAGAAAAGGGAGGGGTGCAAATAGGGGCCGCATTTCGCGGGCACATTCGTGAACTCTGCCCATGCCACTGTTCACAGAAAAAGACATCCAGAGCGACAGAATTATGGATTGAGACAAAGAGCCAGCCCAAGAATAATAAGCCACTGGGGGGGTTTTGTAGTACCCGAGAGGATCTTCATACAATCAGCAGAGCAGGTCACATATCTAACTAGTCCTCCCATTGCCTATAACTTCTTGGAGGAGCAAGCAATAGATGAAAAGATTGGGGTGCCCCTTGGCCAGTTTGGATGGGGAAGGAAATTGGTGTTAAAGATACTTCAATTTTTGCCAAGCATTAACACCCCCAAAACAAGGAGAGAGATGCATAAACAATTGTTTATGGGCTTAGCCACTTCATCCAAGGTGAGAGTGATTCACACACAACAGACAAAAGAGACACAGCTCACCATCTTGTTCCCAGTTCTGGCTAATGACCCCTCTGTCCTGCTGAGCTTCTTCATGGAGATGGCTCACCTGAGCAGAAATTACTGCCACTTCTTTCCCAAGCCCATTGTAGGGAGAAGGGGCACTAGCTCTCCCCCTCACAGCTCATAGCAGCTCACAACTCCTGCTTGGGCAGGGGGTTGGACTAGATGACCTACAAGGTCTCTTCCAACTCTGATTATCTGTTATTTATCATAGAGAAGCCAAAGAAGAGTGAAAATCCCTCTGCGAACTATTAACTGCCCTACTAGCTACTTAGGATATTTCACAGGTCAATAGCTGCAAGAGGGACAGACAAGGATTCCAATGCTCAGATTGTCCCATTTCAGATGGGAAGGAAGAGGCTTCTGGAAGATTCCTCCAGGATTGACCACAGGCTAATATAATCCATCTTCTCTTTCACCCAGTTTTTCACAGGAAAGTGATTTAAGTTATGCTCAGTTTGGATAGTTGTTTGTTCATGTTGAACCTGTTGATGGTTTCCAGGTATGACCACTCCTTCACGGTGGAAGCACTAATTCTGCACCCTGAAATACCATATTTTGGATGAGGAACATCTCAAAGGAAGAAGACCTAGATTTTAAGGCCATCATCTATCTGGAGTGGAGCTCTCGTCTTACAATCAGGAGGCTGTGAGTTCAATCCTAGGTAGAGGCAGATATTTTTCTTTCTGGCCACAATGAGAATATATCTACTGAACAAAATGCCACATTGGTGATAGGAAGGGCATCTGGGCCGGTAAACATGCAGCTCCATTCAGTTGTCCAAGACTTCATACCACAAGGTCTTTAAAAGAAGAAGATGATCTATCTGAGAGCCAGAAATATGGTGAGAGAGATAGAACTAGATTGACTAGACTAAAATGGAAGAACACTTTGTGCTTCAACATACTATTTCAGTTGTGTGGGTATACCAGTGTTCCCCAACCTTTCCGATTTAGCAGGGTGAGGTAGGCGGATGATTCTGTTCGAGAGGCGGTCAAATACACACGCAGCCCCATTTGTGCAAGGGGTGAACACATGTGCCCACTGCTTGTGCAAATGGAGTGATCGTGTGTGTGAATGCCCCCTGCTCGTGCAAGTAGGGGTGCGCGGATGTGCGCTCACCCACTATCTCCACGGCCTGGTTCCGAACGGATCAACACCCGGCAGTGGGCCATGGCCTGGGGGGGGTTCAGGATGCCTGGGGAATACCATATTGCATGAATTGTGCTTTAGAAAACTCCAAAGCAGAGTTTAGGGCATTGTGTGGATCCCATATATATATGGGATGATGATGGCAGATGAGATTCTGCTGAAACGTTGCTACAACTTTAACAGAACTACAATGACGTGGGATAATACCCGAAGGAAGCTGAACAGCCCATATATATATATATATATATATATATATATATATATATATATATATATATATATATATATATATACACACACACACACACACACACACACACACACACACACACACACGAGATTAAGAAATATGCACAATGAAATTCTAAGAAGGATATTAACTTGGCTGCCACTGCTAACTGAAAACAATTAGTAAAATAAAATCCACAGATTCCACTCCGTGTGGAAAACCACTCTCCCTTTCAAGAAATTGGACGTCATTGATTAACATTTAGGCCTGCTGTAAAAACCACCATTTTCTGGATTTAGGATTCTATGTGAATGACTCAAGCCTGCAGACTTTGCAAAGTGTATTCTCAGAGGAAGAGGCGAGGAAGTCCAAAGGCCCTGGAGTCCCACTCTTAAAATAGCCAGAAATCCTCTTTCGACACATCTGGACTTCTAAGTTGTGTCAAGGTATCTCCCCAATGAGGAATTGCAATGACAATCAGGAAAGCTAAGTTGCTTTAATCACAACAATTGAATCAAGTATGCCAGAAGCAGGATCTCAGATAGCAACTGGGCAGGAAAGGAAGCATTTATACTACCTTCTCTTGAATTTGATCAGTGGAGATTCTACCCAGGGAGTTCCCAGGCCACTATTCTGTCTCTGTTAGCCTAAGTCACAGGTCTCTAAACTTGGCAACTTTAAGACTGGTGGACTTCAAGTTCCAGAATTCTCTAGCCAACAAAACTCCCAGAATTCTTAAGCCAGCATAGCATAGCTGGCCAGAGAATTCTGGGAGCTGAAGTCCACCAGTCCTAAAATTTGCCAAGTTTGGGAACCCCTGGCCTAAGTTTTTACTAGCCTAAATCCTGAGATTTTTTTTTTTAAAGTTGCATACACGTAGTCCTTGACTTATGGTCATAATTGAATCCAACATTTCTGTTGCTAAGTGAGACAGTTGCAAGTTTTGCCCCATTTTGTGACCTCTGTGGTCACAATTGTTAAGCAAACCACCGCAATCATTAAGTTAGTAACATGGTTATTAAGTGAATCTGGGTGGCCCGTTGAATTTGCCTGACAGAAAGTAGCCAAAGGGGATCACGTGGCCCTGAGAAAGTGCAACTATCAGTCACATGCCAGTTGCCAACTTTGATCACGTGACCATGGGAACGCTTCAACAGCCGTACATGGGAAAAATGGTGCTAAAAGTCCCTTTTTTCGGGGTCCTTACAACGTTGTACGAGCACTAAATGAATGGTTGTAAGTCAATGATTTACTCTGGTGCAGTCATCACCAACTGGTGGTCCATGAACCACTGGTGGTCCACGAGAAAATGTTGGTGGACTGCAGAAAAATTATTTGTATTTTTTTATATTGCAGGGCTCCTCAAACTACAGCCCCTTGTAATGGATATGTGCAATGAACGTTTGTGTTGCTTCAGGGTCCTTTTGTGCAAGGTCGCAAGGGGGCAGAAGTCCTCACCTGGTGTTGTGGTTAGCCGGCAGCAGGTGCAGCAGCTGAGGAGAGTGAGGACTCAGATGAAGGGCCAGGACCATTGGGGAATGGATGCTGCCTTCAGAGATTGTGGGGGCTGGCAGCAGCAATGAGGAGGTTCCCGAGGAGCCTGTGCCAAGTGTGTGTGCATGCAGGGCTGCTCTTAGGAAAGAGTAACTGCAGCAACACAGGTAACTCAGGAGTAAGGCTGCAAGGTAATGGCCCCTCCTTCAAGAAAAAAGCCAGCTGTGAATTGGACGTTCTTTGCCAAAAGCAAAGACGTTTTGAAACTCAGCCTCGTGGACATTACAGTTGGTATTTGAAGACTCTTGTGTTGTAAACTATTTATCTGTTGTTTTTTGGCAGTCTTGCAAAAACTTGGCAAGGCTCTTCTTGTTGGAGATAATTACTTGGAAGCAGCCTTTTGTCTGTGAAGAAACAGGATTTATAAATGAAACATGAAAAGGTTATGCTGCTGCCTTTGCCTTGTTTTTGCTCTCTTGGAACCAGGTTTGGGTCTGCTTCAGCCTCCTGGTGTAGGGCTCTGGACAAAGGCTGGAGGGAAGGGATGCTGGTGGCGAAGAGCCAGAGGGTCTCATTCCAGTGGGACTGCATCATGGTCTGGAACTGGCTGGCCATCTCAGCCCACTGAGCCTCCAGGTGTCGATACCTGGCCTTGCACTCCCAAACAGGTCTTCCCTCTGCTTGGAAAGCCTCTGCTCCTCGTCCTCAGTGAGGTGCTTCAGCTGAGCCTCCTTCTCGGTCAGGTCCAATTTGAACTGAGCCAACTGTTTTGCCAACTCTTTCTTGTGGGGGTTGCTTAGCTCCAACAACTGTTTCCTGTTGGGGCCTGTTGTGGTTAGCCGGCTGCAGGTGCGGACGGCTGAGGAGAGCGAGGACTAAGATGAGGGGCCAGGACCATTAGGGACTGGACTGCTGCCTCCAGAGATTGTGGTGGCTGGCAGCAGCGATGAGGAGGTTCCCGAGGAGCCTGTGCCAAGTGCAAAGCGTGCACGCCGGGCTGCTCGCAGGAAAGAGCAGCTGCAGCAGCACAGGCAACTTGGGAATAAGGCTGCAAGATAATTGCTCCTCCTTCAAGAAGATAAAAGCCAGCTGTGAATTGGACATTCTTTGCAGGAAGCAAAGACGTTTTGAAAATCAAGCCTCGTGGGCTTTGCAAGATCTTAAGTTGGTTATTTGAAGACTCTTGTGTTGTAAAATATCTCTCGGTAACCTTATCTTTGGTTCTTGGCAGCCTTGCGAGGCTCGTGCTTATCAAAGTTAATTAGTTTGCATCAGCCTTTTAACCGGAGATTCGTAAGAATCATTAAAAGGTTTCTGTTCCCTTTGGTTCGTGTTTGTTTTATTGGAAAAGGGTTTGGGTCAGAACAGGGCCCTAAGGAGCCTGGAACTGCAGGCGAGGAGGGGAGGGGAGAGTGGAGGCCAGAGAGGCACCCCTTGACATGAGTGACATCCAGTTGGCCATGCCCACCCAGTCACATGACCCCCTAGCCACACCCCACCCAGTCGGTCATTAGGCAGATCATATGAGTGTCCATGGGATTTAAAATTATGAATTTAATGGTCCCTGAGGTCCAAAAGGTTGATGACCCTTGCTCTGGAGAGAAGGAAGCCCTTCTTCAGATTCGTGGTTCCCCACCATTGTTTCCAACTACAGGTACTCCTCGGTTTGCAATGGTTCATTTAGCGACCGCTCAAAGTTAGAACGGCACTGAAAAAATGTTAGTTATGACCGTTTTTTCACAGTTAGGACCTTTGCAGCATCATGTGATCAAAATTATCACGCTTGGCAACTGATTCATAGTTATGGCCATTGCCAAGGTCAAGTGATCCCCTTCTGAAAAGCAAACTCAAGGGGGAAGCCAGATTCACTTAACAACTGGGTGGCTAACTTATCAACTGCACTGATTCACTTGACAACGGTGGCAAGAAGGGTCGTATAATGGGGCAAATCTCACTTAACTAATGTCTTGCTTAACAACAGGGATTTTTTTTGGGGGGGTGTTTCCATTGTGGTCATAAGTCAAGGACTCCCTGCACTGCCAACCCTTAAATCAAGAGCAAACATCTTGTCCCAGGGGATATATTTGGACGACTGAAAGCCTGTTCTGAACATTTGCACAAAATGCTTGCCTTGCCACGGCAGGTGCAGCCACTCATGAAACTGTCAGAAGATGATAAATGCTCCTTTAGCCACACAGGTTATTTTCAACTTTCTGGCTTGATGGACAATGTTCCAAGTAAAGCAAAGGTCATTTTTATTAAGAATGCTTACAGCCCCCTAAAGCAATGCCTCTCAACTTCAGCAACTTTAAAATGTGTGGACTCAACTCCCAGAATTCCCTCACCAGCATAGCTGCTGAGAGAATTCTGGGAGTTGAAGTCCATACATCCCAAAGTATGTCTGGCTAAGGAATTCTGGGAGTTGAAGTCCATACATCCCAAAGTATGTCTGGCTAAGGAATTCTGGGAGTTGAAGTCCATATATTCTGACGTATGTCTGGCTAAGGAATTCTGGGAGTTGAAGTCCATACAATACCTCTTAAAGTTGCTGAGGTTGAGAAACAGGGCCGTAGAAGACTCACCTTCGTATCCAAGACCAGCATTCCCTCCCACTCAGTCTCAAACCGAGCTTCTGCCCTCTACATCAATCCCAGGTTTTACAAAGCCAACCAAGTGGCAGGTTATTCTTGGGCCTGTGAGGAGCAGACAGAGTTAGTCAAGGGCGGCAGCAGGAACACAGCACACAGTACCGGGAAGTCGTTAATCGCTTGTATGGACCAACGCCGTCTGGCAGAGCAAGGAGACATCTGTGCATGAGAATGTTACACCCGGGTGAAAGGGAGGAGGAGAGACGTGGAGAAAATAAGAGAAAGGAAGAAAAAAAGAGGCAGCTGAGAAACTCTGGTTCTTTAAAGGACTTAGGAGGCCCCAAAAGCAGCAGATAAGCAAAATGGTCTCCAAAACATGGCCGGAGACTCCCCCACCCCACCCAAGGAAGGGAAGGAAGCAGGGTTGACCCCCAAAAAGGCATCCTTGGATGGTCCACCGTCCCAGGTTACAGGCCCTGCCAGCGACATTTTTTTGAGAGGTCACAGCCTGTTTTACTCACAGCCCAAAAAAGTGGACTTAGACCTACCGAGATGGAAAGGAGGGAACTGCAAATCCACCCAAAACGTTTGGAGAGGATCCGTTTTTGGCATGGTTTAGTTTCCCCTTTTCAGGGAATTGAGAGGAAGAGAAGCCTTCGCTGCTGAAGATTAAACCACCATTTGCCTACAGGTTTACCTGTGACCTCCTTTGCAAGCCTTCCCGTCAGACCAAGGAATTCAGAACTTAACGGGCAGGTCGTTAGGAGCAGCTTCCATGACTTGGTTGAGAATAACATGCACAGGACTTTTGAGAGCCCACCTATAGGACATCCATGACCGAAAGACAGGAATTCGGTGACTACGGCCCCTGCGCCCCACAGGATGCCCCCCCTCTCCACCCGTAACGAGTTCCAGTATGCAGGCTTTATTCCGTGTTGGAGGCTTGCGTGTGACTAATTGAAAACATGATCCTCGTTGTAAAGGGGTACGGTCAGGAATTCCTATTCTAAGCGACGCCATCGAGAGGGTTCAATCTCAAGGAAGTTCGGAGTTCGGAGTCCTGCTCGCTAATCACTTCTGACTCTGAATTTGCCCAACTGGGCCACGGCTCAGCTCAGGATGGACCCGTCCCACACACACACACCCAGGTTCCAGTGCTGTCTGTCCCCAGCCAAGCCACCTCTCCAATGGATCTTAGGAGGTAGATACAGTCAAAAGCAAACAAAGGTGTGCTTCATTTTGTCGACTTCAGGCCACAGAAGAAATGATTAGATTAATAAATTAATTAAAGTGCAGCAGCACTGGGGATTCGTTGGAAACACATGTCAAACCCAGCATAGCTCTTTTATACAATAAATGTGGCAAATCCTATGCATTGCTTATTCCTTTGCATTTTAGTAATAAACTGACTACGGGCCACATTGTTTATGGATTCTAAATTTAGTATAGTTGGCAAATGTATAATTGACAGACTGGATTTTATCATGGATTTTAGCTGTTATTTATTATTTTATTCTAGAATTTTTAATTGTATATTTATTACATATTTTTATTTGTTCTGGTCTCTAGTCTATGACTGTAATAATGTGAAATTCAATTGATGGAGATAAATTAAAGGATGAGCTACTAGCTCTCTCTGGCTAACAGATCAGGCCAGTGTTTCTCAACCAAATTTGAAGAGGTGTAGACCACTGAATGATGAGTTTTTGGAGGCTGTGGAGGCCATGGAGGAGTATTCTCCAAACCTGCTTCAAGAACGAAGGCCTTGTGCAACCCAGAGGTAAGGCATAGGTGCCTGTCAACAGAATACCACTTAAAGCTAAGGAGGTAAGATGGTGCCCCTTGGGGAATGGCATAAGGTGGTCTTTTTGAGTGGCAGTAGAGGTCCCAGGCTGAAGTCAAGGGCTGAATGTAGAGCCGAAGATTTCCTTCGGCATCCAGCAGATGCTCAACACACTAAGGTGATTACAGGAGTATAGCAAATGGTCTCAAGTACTGCTCCCCACTCCACCCTGAGTCATTCTCTCACAGAAGATGGAAGCCAAAGTTGTAGCTCTTTAGCTGCCAACTTTAAGCAGTGTCTTCTATGCCTTCAACATGCATTATCAACAAAAGCAGAGGAGGGGAACTATAGCCCCTTTTATGACTTGTGGACTTCAACTCCTAGAATTCCTGAGCCGACCATGAATTAAGCCAGTTGAATTCCACAAGCCATAAAAGGGGCCATAGTTCTTTACCCCTGAACTAAAGCAAATCCCAAATCAGAATTCTAAAGAAATTTCTTCACTCCCTTTTGACCTCATTTGTCTTAGGACAGCTCAGTTTCAAAGTGTCCCCAAGGTGTTTTTTTCTAAAAGGCAAAGTTGTCAGATCTTCCATCATAACCACTTCAGCTGTGCTTCACTTTGATGGCTTTGAGGGGGAATATGGGGGGAATAACAGGAACCAGATGTGCCAAGCAGAGGCAATGGTTGAAAGATCCAAGGACGCTGGCATGGGGACGGAATACAAACACCCACCAAAGAGGTGTCAAACTTTAGAACGGTTACCAAAACACCTAGTTTGAGTATCATTGGATATTAAGAAGATGACCAAAGGAGCAAGGGCCTGGGAGAAGGGAAAAACACTGGGTTTATGCAGGAATATTCAGGTCTAGCTTTGCTTACCCTGTGACCACTTGGCTTTGGTAAAAGCATACCATTTCCTACAAATTGAATCAAGGGTCTTTCTTTCCTAAATGCCCAAGTCTGACATGCCCAAGGCCTGACACAATTGGACCTTCTTGGGTGAGTGGGGATTTTTCTTCTCTGAAAACTTTTCATTTCTCATCCAAGAAGCTTCTTCAATTCTAAAGAACTTCCATTCCCCACTAGTTAGTTAGAATTGAATAATTTCTTGAATGAAAATCAAGAAAGTCCAGTTGCCTTTTGGGAAAAGTACCATTACCTGGATGATTGCAAATCTATGTAGACACGCAGCTTCAAGGCTGGGGTTTTTTTGGGCCACGAGAGGTGACGGGGCCCTCCTCTCTGTCCTGTCACAAAGAGTTCTGTTAAAGGAGGGCGCTGCAGAGCCTTAGACAACATGGCTATAACCTCCTAGCCAATGTTGGGATTTTTGCTGCACAAATGATCTTCAGGTAATTTTCTCTGAATGTTTGCCCTAAATAACTGTCTAGGGACACCTAAAGAACAACAGTAAGTGGAGCTGTTCAGTCTAAGAAGTCAACAGGTGCAGTTTTCCACCTATTCAAGAAAGGTGTTTCAAGCTTTTGCAACTGAGGTGGTCTGAAGTGCCTGCAATCCAAAATGGAGGGCGCTCTCCAGCCATTAGGATCCAGCAGGACCAACGCTGAGAAACCTGCCAGGTGTGTGTGTACCCTCCTGACCCACACCTCAAAAAACCATGGTTAATAGGGGACATTATAGAAGTGCAGGCACTGCCCACCCTGGAAAAGCATGGACAAGACCTCTACACAATAGAATTTTCCTAGCAAATAAAAGACAACTGGAGCCCAATAAGGAAGCGCCACTGCACTGAACAGCACTCCAACAAGAACTGCAGGTGGGTCCTTGACTTACAACCCAACATTGAGCCCAACATTTCTGTTGTTAAGTGAGACATTTGTTAAAGCGAGTTTTGCTCCATTTTACAACCTTTGTTGCCATAGTGGTTAAGTGAATCCCTGCAGTTGGTTCAGTTAGTCACATGCTCGTTAAGCGAATCTGGCTTCCCCATTGATGTCGCTCGTCAGAAAGTTACCAAAGGGAATCACCTTGACCCCCCAAGGCTGGTGCAACTGTCATAAATGTGAGCCAGTTGCTAAGTGTTTGAATTTTGATCACATGACCACGGGGGGAATCCTGCAATGGTGTGAAAAATGATAAGTCGCTTTTTTTCAATGCTGTTGTAACTTTGAGCACTCACTAAGTGAACTGTTGTAAGTCAAGGACTACCCATAGTAGCCTGCTGTATGTCTGACTAGCACAGCTTATTGAAAAAAAAACTTTCTGTCAGGGCTCCAACAAATCCACCCTCATTCAAGTCAAAAGTCTCAATCAAGAGAAAAGTAAATTGATTTATTCGGAGTGGCCATGTTGGCGTTTAGCTGGGAGCAGCCGATACTAAATTACATCATACATTTCCCCCTTGACCCTGGTCTTCCCCCCACCCCCTGGATGTGACTTCTCCAATGGGACATATCCATCTCCAAAAGCAGTGGTGGGATTCAAACATTTTTACTACCAGTTCTGTGGGCATGGCTTGGTGGGCATGGCAGGGGAAGGATACTGCAAAATCCCCTTTCCCTCCCCACCCCACTAACCTGCTTTCCAGCTCCGTTCTCCTGTGCAGGGCAACCAAAGGAGACCCAGCCAATCAGCTGGGACTCAATGGGAGGCAGAGAAGAGACGGGGCTGGCAGGTCAGTCAGAGGTGGGATTGGCCATTTCTCTGAACTACTCAAAATTTCTGCTACTGGTTCTCCAGAACTGGTTAGAACCTGCTGAATCCCACCTCTGTCCAAGATGCTCTCCAAGAACCTTCTTATGCTCCAACAACTTTGGGCCAGTGGGGGTGATTATCTGAGCATTTAAGGAATGCCTTGTGTCCCCACCATTCCCTTTTTCTGGCAGTTAAAAAGTCCAAAGGAATGTCTTTTTAGTTGACACCTTCCGGATCACAGGGGAAGCAGCTGGCCAGGAGCTGCCAAGAGTGAGGATTTCAGCAGGCTTTGCTGAACAAGCCAGAGATTACCGGGCAAGGAGTTTCATTGACTGTGGGCTTACCCTCTCCTTGTAGTAGAAGGAACTGATGGAGACCTGCTCCTTTTCACTACGTGTGGGACTCCCACCATACAACCGCAGATTGCCAGGGCTCTCTGTACGGATCTTCATGGGCGTGATGAGGCCACTGTGGTAGGCCGACAGCGCTGACAAGGATCTGAACAGAAGGGAAGAAGTTCCAGTTATTCTCCAGCCAGATGCACCTTCTTTGCAGCAAAGAGCTTTGAAGCGTCCTGAATGCGCAGAATGCCGCAAACATTCAGACATGGATGTCCACTTTCCTTGACAGAGCATTTCAGCCGTCCCCACGCTGAGATCCTCCATGGGATTAGAGTTGGCTTCCATGGTATAGGTTCTCCTGCTTGAGCAAGGAGCTGCACTAGAAGACCCCCAAACCCCTTCCAGCCATTTCTATTCCTATTCTATTCCAAGTAGACTAATCGCTATGATGGCCAGAAGATATCATGCCATTAAAGCCACCAGCCCTGTTCTCTTTTGTGGCTATTCTCACAGGTAGTCCTTGACTTACAACCGTAACTGAGCCCAGAATTATGGTCCTAAGTTATGCTAGTTGCTAAGTGGATTACTACGCGGACGTGATTGATTTTGCAATCATTTTTATGGCGGTCACAGTAATTGCTGGGCAATCATGGTCTTGTGAACACAGGACGCTGCAAACAGCCCTACACTGGCAGGTTGCTTGCCGAGTGCCCCTAATGCAACCATAGGACTGGGGGAAGACTGGCCATCAAAAATTTGAATCTGAGTCACGAGAAGCCCTTGGGAGGTCTGTTGTAACTCTGAACAGTTGCTAAACAGTCGGTTGTAAGTCAAGAACTAGCTGTCCCCATATCACTCTTTGCATAGTCCTGAGTGCAGGAAAATATTATTGACAAAGGGAAGAAAAATTCCTTAGGGTATTTCTAATAAGAATGGAGTGGTTTTCCACAGCTGTGTCAAATTTCCCAACGCATGGTTTGTTTGAAGGCCAGGCAACTGATTGTGAATCCCTGTTTGTGTTGAATAGTCGTTATTAGAATAGGCTAGGCTAGGGCTAGGCTAGGATAAAATGGAATCTTAGGATAGGACAGGAATAGAATACAGAATAGAATAACAGAGATGGAAGGGACCTTGGAGGTCTTCTAGTCCAACGCCCTGCTTAGGCAGGAAACCCAATGCCGTTTCAGACAAGTGGTTACGCAATCTCTTCTTAAAAACTTCCAGTGTTGGGAGCATTGACAACTTCTGGAGGCAAGTTGTTATTAACGAGTTGAAGTTTAACTTAGCTATTTTATCTTGTTCCATGCAAAAGCTTATGACTACACAGGCACTGTGTCCCTCAAAGGGACTGGATTTCGTACATTGCCAGAGGAAATTTTGACAAGAGTTAGGGTTGCAAATCCGGTCACATTTCCCCCCCGCCCCCCAATGAACCAATTTAATTAAAAAGTATGAGCTTCTGTGAGCCACAGCTCACAAATGCTCGTGCCTTTTAATTAAATTGGTTGGTTGGAAAAGATGCAACCAGACTCTTTCACTGAAGTCAGTTCTGTCTTCTTAAAGCTGGGAAGGTCTGTGAAGGCCACTGATTGCCAATGCTTGATGTTTACCGGGGTGTTGGTTCAGTCGGCGAGATCGTACGGTGCATCGTCACTGGTCTGGTGAAGTATACCAGGTACCCTGAAATAATCAAGAGAAATCTACACTGGAGAAGCTTTCTTCAAATGGAAAGAGAGACCCAACAGCCTTTATTCCATGCACAAATTTTATGATTCATTTATTATTTTAAAGGAACCACATTTGTTCATCAACGGTAAAGGTAGTTCTTGCAACAGTAATTGAGCCTGGCAATTACAGTTGTACATCATGACCACTGTAAAGTAAATTGGACCTAAGGTTGATGTTGCTTTTTTGTGGAGGCTGTTAAGCCAACGCAACAAACCCATTGTTTGCTGTGTGCTGGTTTTTGCCAGAATTGGAAGTAAATGTCGGTTTCCAGCAAAACCATTGTAAATCATTGTCATTTGTCTGTAGGACACTACTAATTAGGGACAATGGCTGAGTGCTCAGAATATGATCGTGTGACTATGGGGGAAGGGGGAATGTTGGAACTGGAAACCGGGTCATAAATCCTTTTGGAAGGGGGGGGTGTCTATTGAAACTTCAAACAATTGCTACATTCAATCGTAAGTCAAGGATTACCTTTAGAAAAAGGCATGTAGCAAACATAAGCAGAGTTGGAGGAGGTCTGTATGACCTGGGAATCCCAGAGTTGTTATCAGACTGGGGGAAGAATACTCTGGAAAATGGTGAGGTATCACAGTAGTTAGAATACAGTATTGCAGGCTAATTCTGCCTACTGCCAGCAGTTCCGAGTCTCAACGGCTCAAGGTTGACTCAGCCTTCTGTCCTTCCAAGGTTGGTAAAATGAGGGCTCAGATTGTTGAGGGTGATAGGCTGGTTCTATAAACTGCTTTGAGAATGCAGTAAAACACTTTAAAGAGGTATATAAGTCCAAGCGTTATTGCTATTTCTGTACGACTGCCAAAGAAATTACAAGATGCATTAATCAGAATTCAGGCTGACTCAGGAATGCCTTTATTTTGTGGAAGAAGGCAAGTTTCTGGATTCCTGAACTTGTAGCATTAGAGCAATTGCTGTCTGTATAGAAGCTGTAACAAACCAGCAACAGACAGCTCCCTCTTTCTGATGGAACAGATGAGACAGGACTTCCAGCCACCATCCTCTTTTTTTCCGTCTTCTGAGAGTTAAGATTCAACTCACCTGCCCCACAGAACCTTGCTCCAGAAGTTCGTGGAAATGGAATATTGGAATCCTGATAGGAGCCGTAGGCATTGGAGACCCTTGGAAAGGTTGGCAAAGGCGGCGTTACGGAATTTGGGAGTGCATAGGGGTCGCTGGAGGAGCTGTCTTCCTGGTTCTGAAAAGACATGGAATTAAGACACTTGGGGGACTTTCCCCCCCACTTAACAGCAACCCCTTCTCATAAAGGCCTCCCTGGATATCAAACCAGGAATGGGCAGCATGTGGGTTATCTCCCTATCTGCACCTCCGCAATCCAGAACACAACATTTGAGAGCCAGTTTGATCTAGTGCTTAAGGCATCAGCCTAGAAATCAGGAGACAATAAATTCTAGTCCTGACTTAGCCATGAAAGCCATCTAACTGTCTTTAATTTAATCACCAGGAGACAGTGAGTTCTAGTTCCCCCCTTAGCCATGAAAGCCAGTTGACTGACTTGGGCCAATCACTTGGGATAGGGTTTCCTGCCTAAGCAGGAGGTTGGATTTGAAGACTTCCAAGGTCCCTTTCAACCCAGTTATTTTATTCTATTCCATTCTAAATAATTATGATGTCATGTAGTGTGTGGGACTGGTACTTCCCACTCCTTCCAATAACCATTTGAAGACAAGAGTCAAGCCTTTGTGAGGTTTAAGACATTTATTTTGGGTACCCAGAAATATTTTCTACTCCTGCCAAAGATGTAATCCCATACAAGCTTAAGCACTTTTGTTATGCAGGCCTTCAGGGGCTAAACAAAAAGAAATGCAACTCTTTTAGGAAACAAATTGCCTGACTTCTGTTGCACTTAAAAAGCAGAATAATTTTTAATGTTCCTTCCACCAGAAAAGAGTCTTTAACTCTGATCAGGAGATACAAACTTTGTTTTGCCCTACTCTTTTTCAAAGCTGTAGGCTGGAAAGAAGAGACAGCAGGGTGGACAAGCAGCTCAAATTGCGAGCATGCATACACCATAACTTCAAAATGTAGTCATAAGTACCTTTTGGAGGGTGGGGAATTCTAGGAGTTCAAGTCCACAGGTATTAAAGTCTTAATGTGTCCAAGAGTGGATGCCTCTGCTTCAAACAGTGCCAAGCAACTAGTCATAAATTGAGGACTCCCCTAGCCTGTCCAGGACCTTCCATGCCCTTTTAAGAACCACAAGGTCCTTAATGCTTTCCACTTTTCCAGGGCCAGAATTAAATTTCTCCACCAGGGATGGCAATCGGATTGATACGGGCAGAGCATATTTTGGGGCGCACATTTCCTACCACAACAGACTCCAGGCAGGAGACCAGCTGGCGTAGACATGGCTCCAGGCAGCACTGGTTGCGTTTCACTTTCTGCATGGAAGTGTCCTTCAAGATCTGAAAGAGATCCCAGATGTGGGTTGAATTGTTTTCCGAACCAGAATTCCAAGCTGTGGAATTGTCACGGGTGGGCCATTAATTTCCCCAAAGGGCCACATGAGGAGGCCTGCTGCAGCTCCCATTGGTAAGGAACTCTGGCAGGTGAGTTCAGAAGAAGGGCCTTCTCAGCTGTGGCTCCTGCCCTTTGGAACACCTTGCCCCCTGAGATGAGATTGGCTCCCATCCTTCTGTCCTTCTGCAGAAGCCTGAAAACCTGGCTCTGCTGGATGGCCAGGGGCTCTAGTAGTGGAGAATCACAATGGAGATGGAAGATGCTGAATAAAGAGGCAATCCCACCTCTTCCCCCCCCCCACCCCAACATCCTGCTCCCTCCCTCCCCATCTTTTAACTATATTTTATTTTGACAGGGATTTGCCATTCACTACAAGATGGGCAGCATATAAATTAGATAGATGATAGATA
>BLBF01000045.1:21544816-21580902 GCA_015471245.1 Laticauda colubrina | reverse complement strand
GAACTGTTCACAGAATCATTCACTACAAGATGGGCAGCATATAAATTCATTCCATCAACCAATCAGTCAATCGGCAGACAGACAGATGGAAAAATGGGACTGTTGTGGGAGGCTGAACCAAAGTGGGAAGATGTGTAGGCATGCACACATATATATGTAAATTGAAAAAAAAAATAGCAGTCATCTTCAAAATGAAAGCAATCCACGTGGGCCAACAGGGACACCTAAACAGCCCAATGTGGCTTGGGGGCCATAAAATGCCTAGGCAGGCAAACCAAATGCTTGTTGATAATAGCAATAGCACTTAGACTTTTAGACTGCTTCTCAGTGCTTTACAGCCCTCTCTAAGCAGTGTGCAGAGTCAGCCTTTTCACCCCAACTATCTGGGTCCTTATTTTACCCACCTTGGAAGGACGCAAGGCTGAGTCAACCTGGAGCCTGGGGAGATTTGAACTGCCAAATTGAAGGGTCAGCAGAATTAGCTGCAGTATTGCATTCTAATCACTGTACCGTCACAGCTCTTCCAAGAAGACCCTTACCCCTGGCATATGCCTCCCCCCTGCCCCAGCTCTTGCTAACCACCTTCTCTCAGGAAAGCTGCTTAGGTGCAGACCTACCTTCAACAACTTGGCCTTCATGGTGGAAGGGATTGTGGTCTGGTTGACAAACTGGAAGGAGGGGGCAGCGTTGTTAGGATACTGTGCAGGGAACATCACCAGCATCTTCACCCTGTGGTTGCTGAGGTGCACTGAGACCGTGCAGTTCCTATTGACCGCGTCCATCTGCCGGAGCCAAGCAGGAAAGAAATGTTAGGAGAGACTAACATCGGGTTCACCCTGCCTTCTGCTGGCATTTCCTTACAAGGGTTGGTGGCTGGAAGAGGAGAGCAAAGGTGCCCCTGGTAGGGCAACCTGATCCCATACGAAGGTAAGGAGACGAGAGGTTATCTGGAAGGATGAAGTCAGAGATGCCTTTAAGGAAGGAAATATCTCCAAATTGTTGGAAGTGCAAAGATGCATCAGGCACATTTTTTCACATGTGGTGGACCTGCAATGCTGCAAAAAAGTATTGGAGGCTGATCCAGACATGGGTGGAACAAATGGTGGGAGAGTGTATTCCATTTAAGCTGGCATTTTTTCTCCTAGGAATAATACCAGAAAGAGTACTTGTGTTGACGGAGGCTGGAATAATATATGTGCAATACTGGAAGAAGGAAAGCATACCGCCAGATACAGAGATAATAAGGAAAATTATGGCCCGTGCAGAATTGGACAGGTTAAGCCTAAAAATTAAAAAAACAAGGGGGGATCTGAGTACTACGAAACGTGAAATAAATTCTTTCCGTGGTTGCATAGAAAAAGGCAAGGTTGGAACATAAGTAGCTATGAGGATCAGAATAATTAGTAAACAATGTATCAAACAAGAGGATTGTAAATGGTGAAGTAAAATGTGTATAACGATTGTGATGCCGGAACGGCTACACCGTGTTGTATTCTTATAATTAAAATTAAAAAAATAAAACAAATAAAAAAGAAAGGGAAATATCTTTTGGTGTAGTGCAGGGCTCTTCAAACTTGAGAACTTTAAGACTTGTGGACTTCAACTCCCAGAATTCCTCCTCCAGTCATGAATTCTGGGAACTGAAGTCCACAAGTCTTAAAATTGCCAAGTTTGAAGACCCTTGGTGCAGTGCCTTGATGTTCTTGCAGCTTGGTGGTTTTTTTGCAGACTTTTCCTTACCCAATCTGGTGACATCTTCAGTGCTAAAAGGGAGTGGGCTTTGCCCTCTGTTAATCTTGTAAGAGCAACACCAAGATTAATATTAGACCAACGATCAAGAAGCAAACAATACCCTAATGAAGGAACTGTCAACTCAAGACAATCAAGCAGTAAACAAGAGACCAAGCAAAAAACTACCAAGAACACTCCCACCAACACTGAATGGGACAAGTCTGTTGTGTATAAACAGAAAGTAGACCCCACTCTATTCAAGTGCTGATCTTGTTCCCTCGTTGGGTAATGAAACGCCTGCAAGAAAAAAACACCAAGCTCAGAGAGCACCAAGGACAGCAGGCTATGACTCTCCCGCAGGCTATGACCCAAGGCTGCCAATCAGAACATGTTTTGCGCATCCTTAAGGGAGAGTGGCTGGATGAAGCCACAATGAAAGAAAAACAGGAAAGGTAAGGACGAAGGTGAGCGATCTCCAGGAATTAATAGGCAATTCCAAAATCTTGTGTTCCATCCAGTAACCAGATAAAAGTTGTTTTTCTCACCTCCATATTTACGTTGCGGATTTGCACATTGATCAGAGAGAACTCCTGTTGTAAGGTTTGAGGCAGCCCCAGCTGGTCCAGCTTCTTTCCTACCAGGAAGGTTTTCTGGGAATCTTCTTTGAAAACTGTAAAAGAGAGGAGAATCTTTGGGCAGGGCAGGAGAGCTCTGGGCATAGAAGGCGGCATAAACATTGGGAAAAAGGGAAATGGATTGATTTGGGAGCAGGCCCAGGCTCTGCAAAATACGGCAGAGGAAAAAGAAACATTCCAGGTGGACGGGACTGGCTTCTTCCTAAATTGTGAAGGAACCTTTGCATCGTCACATTAGACTTATAGGTAGTAGCACCAGGCTGACCTGGCTAAGCAGGGCTGGGTGAAGTCAAAAGCTCATTTCCTTTCATTCAAGAAGTTGCTTATAAGCTCTATGTGCTTAAGAGCTCAAGACATTGTTAGAGACCCACTTTACGGTGTTTATGTTGCTTCCCTCTGGAAGGAGGTTATAGATTCTGCATCAGCTTTATTCCTAGGCCAGGGGTCTCCAACCTTGGCAACCTTAAACCTGGTGGACTTCCACTCCCAGAATTCCCCAGCCAGCTTTGCTTAAAGTTGCCAAGATTGGAGACCCCTGCCCTAAGCCAGGGGTAGGGAAACTTGGCTCTTTTATCACTTATGAACTTCAACTCCCAGAATTCCTGAGTGAGCCATAAAAGGTTCCCCATCCCTGGCCTGCTGGTTTTTCAGTTGTGAGGGAAATAAATTTTTGACTTGAATGGGACTATTTAATGTACAAATGTCGGACATATCAGGAATTCTGGGAGTTGAAGTCCATAAGTGATAAAAGAGCCAAGTTTCCCTACCCCTGCCTTAGACCATCCGTCTGGTAAACTTGCAAGATTTGTTTATCTCACCATGTACAAACTGGACTGTATTGTTTCTGTGTGGATATATGCATAATTTTGTATTTATTTATTTTATCATATTCATGTGGTGTATATTGAGACCTGTATGCAATGAAATTTCATTTTAATATATGCTGTTTAGTGTACGTTCAAAGTGACAATAAAGTAATCTATTCTATTCTATTCTATTCTATTCTCCTCCCTCCCCCACCCCCTCACTCTACTCTACTCTACTCTACTCTACTCTACTCTACTCTACTGTATTTTATTCTATTGTATTCTAATTCCGTATTCTATTCTATCCTATCCTATCCATAATTTTGCCAGGGACTCGACAGGGAAGTTCATGGGCCAACCCAGGAAATTAAAAACAACTCTGAAATATAGCAACAATTAGCCATGTTCCCAACCTTCTGCCATGAAAATTGCTTGGGCACATCCAGGAGTCAAGCATAATTTGAATGTATCTTTTACAAGACAGCCACTCTGAGGTAGTGGTTAGGGTGCTGGACTAGAGACTAGGAGACGATGAGTTCTAGTGCCTTCTTAGGCAGGAAATTTGGCTGGGTGACTTTGGGCCAATCACCAGGAGACTGGGAGTTCCAGTCCCGCCTTAGGTATGCAAGCCAGCTGGATGACTTTGAAGCCAGCTCAACCCACCTCACAGGGTTGTTGTTGTAGGGAAAACAGGAGGAGGGAGAAGAATTGGGTATGTTTGTAGCCTTGAGTTATTTATAAAAATAGTAAAGACTAAATTAGAAAATGTAATAAATAAATACATGCATTTTAATCTTGGGCAGCGATGATCAAAGTTCCATCTTAAAAAAAAAAAAAATGCATGCGGAGTCCAAAGATTTCCCACTCCACCCTAAAATGAATGGATCATTTTCCACCACCCCTTACCCCAGCCCCCCACAGATACTAGGACTCACTTTCCTCCTCTCCGTGGGTGAAGTTCTGCTGGGCCTCTGACTCTTGGACTGGCAGGGCCTTGTCTGCCTCGGGCAGGAGGGAAATCCCATCAATCAGCTCCTCCACCCCCTCCAAGAGGTCACTGGAGCATAACTGGAACAAGAGGCAATGAAGATAGCGCAGTGCAGCCAAGCCGAGCCAAAGCTAAGCCAACACCAAGTGAGCGAACAAGGGAGAGGGAAACGGCAGGTCCCAGTCTGGAAGGAAGGGCAGGTCCTGAGGCTTATGGCAGAGTTTGTTTGGTGACGGTTCAAAGTTACAGTATCACCGAAAAAGGAACTTATGACCCTTTTTCACACTTATGGCCGTTGCAGCATCTCCAAAGGTCATGTGATCAAAATTCAGGATGCTTGGAAACTGATTTGTATTTATGACGGTGGCTGTGTCCCAGGGTCATGTGATTCTCTTTTGAGACCTTCTCACAATCATGTTCCCAATTTAACAAGGGCAGTGATTCACTTAACAACGCCTTGGAAAGTTGTAAAATGGGGCAAAATTTGCATAACAGGAATTTTGGCCTCAATTGTGGTCGTAAGTCTAGGACAGCGGTCCCCATCTTGGCAACTTTAAGACTTGTGGGCTTCAAGTCCCAGAATTCTCCAGCCAGCATAACATAGATGGCTGAGGAATTCTGGGAGCTGAGGTCCACAAGTCTTAAAGTTGCCAACTTTGGTCTCCCTGTACTCTCACCCCTTTGAGTCGATCCAGAACAGGAAACAGACTTTACAAGAAGTCTAAAACTAAGTTTTGAGACAAGCTCAGCATCTTTGTAAGTCTGCTTCCGTTTTCCTCCCCTCCTGATGTACCCCAGAGTCAGGAGAGATGCGGCCTGATCTCTGCTCCTATCTCCTTTCCCAGCCCTCCAGCCTTGCTTCTGTGTAACAGCCACTGAATATTTTCCCCAAGGTCATCTCTAGGACTGCCTCTTTCTACTGCTCTACTGAGATGAAGCTGCATCTACCTCTTTGTCAGCTGATGAATTGCTTTGCAGCATCACAATACTGATTTAGTCTAGTTTAGTTTATTGTCATTGCACATCGTACAACAAAATTAAATTCCTTCACTGTACTATACAGTAGAATTCAATGTGGTTACTGCCCTGGGATAGAAGCTGTTTTTCAGCTTATTTATCCTTGTTTTTATTATTCTGTACTGTCCACCAGATGGTAATAGTTCAAAAAAAAAAAGGGGGGGGTGTTCCCAGGATGAGATGGATTTTGAGAATGTTTTGAACTTTCTTAAGACAGCAGGAGCTATAAAGCTTTTCCAAAAAGGGGAGAGGGCAACCCATGATCCTGTGGGCAATGACGTTCACCCTCTGCAGCACTGTCCTATCTGCCCCTGTGCAATTGGCAAACCATACAGAGGTGCAGTATGTTCTCTATGGTGCAGTGGGAGAAGGTCACCAGCAGTTTTTCATTCAGTTGTTGTTTCCTGAGAAGCCTCAGGTAGAATAATCTCTGCTGAGCCCTTTTAACCAGGGCTGCAATGTGGGCACCCCAGGTCAGGTGACACCCAGATGGTAACACCCAGAAACTTAAAACTGGCCACTTGCTCCAAAGGTTCCATTTGTTGGCTGCCTCCTTTCTCATTTGCCTGTCTTTCAGGTTGATGACCACATTAACCAGTTGCCTATCCAATGTTCTCAAAACTTTCACATGAAGTTTGGCCATCAATTGTCCTCCTCCCTGTGACCAGGACACAAAGCCAATACGCTACAGAGGAGGATAAGGATGTTGCCCAACAATGTTATACAGCAGGGGTGTCAAACTCGATTTCATTGAGGGCTGCGTCAGGGTTGTGTTTGATCTTGAGAGGTGTGGGAGGAGGACGTGGCAAGGGTGAGCATGGCCAGCTCAACGTCACTCATTGAGGCTCCATTTTTGCTGGCAGATAAACCACAGGCCAGTCCTTCACTGTTTTCAGGGCGGGCCAGCAGGCCAGGTCTAAGCACCCCAGCTTGAGTTTGACACCCCTGCTTTACAGCAATCTTCCTGGGGTGCCTTCCTTTCATTCTCTTCCAGAATGATAAGAGTTTTCCACTGCAAAGGTCTGGCCCTCCCCAGTTACTTGTCCCTGAATCCGCCATAAATCAACTGTAGGGAAAACACATTTATGGAAATATATAGGAAACCCCAAGAAGTAACCTGCTAGATCTACAGTGGGAAAGAGGAGCCCAGGCAGTTGCATGGACAGAGCTCTTATATTTTCAAGCCAGGGCCGGGAAAGAATTCCAAATCCTTAAGACTTACCCGCTGTAGCTGACAATCCACTCGCCACATCCGAAGGGTCTGGTCTCGAGACCAGGTGACCAGCTGATAGTCCTTTGACCCTTAAAGGAAGAGAGGAAATGCCTGTCATACACTATGTAGGCCTCCTTGTGAATTCAAAGGCAGGAAAAAGTCAGAATCTATAGAAAATGAACCAGGAAAAAAGAGTCAGCAATATATTTGTGTACATAATGTTGCACAAATCTCCCACCTTTTAGTCTTGGAGCGAAGGAACCTACACAGGAAAGGCCTTTCAATCTGCCATAAACCTCAGAGAGAAAAGGACTGGCCAACAGCAGTACCAAAAGTACTTAGACTTATATACCGCTTCCCAGTGCTTCCCAGCCCTCTCTAAGTGGTTGACAGAGTCAGCCTATTGCTCCCAACAATCTGGGTCCTCATTTTACCTACCTTGGAAGGACAGAAGGCTGAGTCAACCTTGCTGCATTCTAACCACTGTGCCACTATGACAGGAAGGAAAAGGAAGGGAGGGAGGGAGGGAGGGAGGGAGGGAGGGAGGAAGGAAGGAAGGAAGGAAGGAAGGAAGGAAGGAAGGAAGGAAGGAAGGAAGGAAGGAATAGCAATAGCACTTAGATTTATATACTGCTTCACAGTGCTTTCCAGATCTAAGTGGTTTACAGAGTCAGCCTATCGCTCCCAACAGTCTGGGTCCACATTTTACTCAACCTTGGAAGGATGAAAGGCTGAGTCAACCTTGAGCCAGTCAGGATTGAACTGCTGGCAGTCAGCAGAATTAGCTTGCAATCCTGCATTGTAACCACTGTGCCACTGTGGCTCCAAAGGGCAGCCTTATGTTTTCTTGATTTAGGTTGAAACAAAGCTGGGTTGCACTGATGGTCTGTTCCCTAAGCAACACGAAAACTTTTAATTGGACATTGACTGATAACAGGGCTTGGCCAGAGGAGAAAGGGAAAAATGATTGTATCCTTTGCGTGCCAGACTGGCAGATTCGGCTTTGCTACTTCTGTAACCACTTTTGTTTTCAGCAAAAACAATGGAAAATAATGGGACAGGAGCCTTTCTTCACTAACTGACTCAAGTGGGAATGGATCACACTGAATAAAAACAATGTGGGATGAAAATAACTATATACAGCAGCAAGAATTGCACTTGCACAATCTTGGAAAATGGCCACTATACCGACAGATTGTTTAGTAATCTGTAAAAAATTTGATTGTGCAGAAATGGACAAACTTACTGTAGAATTAAACAATAAGGAAGACTCAGAATATTATTCAACTTGGGATAACTGGTATCAATGGATAGAATAGGTATCCATATGAATGGAATATGAAACAGATAGATTAGAATAAGATATAAACATTGTGTGTGTGTGTGTGTGTGTGTGTGTGCGCGCGCGCTGTTCAGCTTCCTTCGGGTATTATCCCACGTCATTGTAGTTCTGTTAAAGTTGTAGCAACGTTTCAGCAGAATCTCATCTGCCATCATCAGGCTTCTGTATGGATATGGGTCTTACAGCTCCTGGTTTTAAATTTGAGGCTGGTCCATTCTGATTGGCTGGGAGCCTAGACCTGTGTTCATTGGACTTGGAGTTTGATTGATTGGTGTTCCTGGCTTCCTCTGTCTGTTTTGTGGCATTGATTGGCTGGCAACAGTCTGTTCTTGTGTTGGAGGCTTTCAGTGCAGCTGGGCTTCGTGTGAAAGGACGGCTGTCATCTATTAGGAAGCCAGGTTTCATCTGGGTGCCTGGTGGGGGGGTGTTTGAGTTGGAGGCATCAGAGGGAGTCTGTTTGTGCCCAGGTGTTTGCCTGGCTTGTGGTGTGGAGATCTTTCTATTTGAGAGTGCAGGCTTCCAAATGATTGACAGTCTGGTGGAATCATCTCTTCTATTCATGCTTTCAGGTCTTTTTTCAATCTCTATGGCTTCTCTGATGATTCTGTGGCTGGGGTTTTCTATAGTGGCCAGGGTTTTGGTGCCACTGACGTTGATGTTGTGACCTGTAGCTTTCATGTGTTGGACAAATATATATATATATATATATTTGTTTTTTTAAGTTTTAGTGGGTACTTACATGTGTGCTGTTCAGCTTCCTTCGGGTATTATCCCATGTCATTGTAGTTGTGCTTTTAAAGTTGTAGCAACATTTCAGCAGAATCTCATCTGCCATCATCAAGCTTCTGTATTCCAGACAAACTCAACACAGAAGCCTGATGATGGCAGATGAGATTCTGCCAAAACATTGCTACAACTTTAAAAGCACAACTATGATGACGTGGGAAAATACCCAAACAAAACTTAAGAAAACAAATATATATGTATGTATGTATGTACGTACGTATGTATGTATGTATGTATGTATGTATGTATGTATATGTGTGTATGTGTGTGTATAATTGTCTGAAAATGTATAAATATAGTTAAGATTTTTGTACTGTCAAAGATTGATGGTGAATTGTACAAACCTATTTTTATAGTTCTGTTTTTTAATGTTTAAATTTCAATAAAGGTTTAAAATTAAAAAGAAAAGAAAATAACTGAATATAAAGTGGGAATCTGTTCAGCTGAGTTCACTGTTCCAATAATAAGGAGAGAGGATACCACCACCCCCATCCCCAGTTACACACCTTCCTTCTGTTTCCTCCACTGGAATTCTAGCACAACATCATCATGCCCCACAAAGGTGTGAACTGGTGTGTTGAGATCACACACATCCCAAAGAAGGAGGCTGTTCTCTCTTCGAAGCTGAGGCACCATCACCGTCACCAGCCCATTGCTAAAAGGCTAGAAAGGGGAAAGAAGGGAAGTTAATGGTTCACCTCCTTCTCGTTTTTCAAGGAGATCTACAGTTGTATAGGGCTGCTGGGAAGAATCATGTTGTAGGCGAATATCCAGGCCCATGAAAACGTTTCAGGATCCAATTCGAGGTTTTGTCTTCCGAACTTTCAGACACATGCTAGAGCCCATCCACAGGAAACTTATCTGGGTGCTTAGTGGCATACCACAGACAGGGAAGTTCCCTGAGGATGGGCTTCAGCATGAGTCCAAAAGCTCAGAAAACAAAACCTCTGGTCCTGCTGACCAACACAGATTGGATCCTGCAGAATGATGTGTGTTTACAAGCTTCCTAACCCCTCACAGTAAGTGGGCAGTAATTCAAGCAGGCTATGGGTTTCCTTCACAATTCTTTCCTTTGCATCCTCAATCTCCTTCTCCGTAGCTGGATGTTGTGGTTCGCCGGCAGCAGGTGCCAACGGCTGAGGTCTCGGAGAGTGAGGACTCAGATGAGGGGCCTGTGTTTGATGCAGGGATGGGGCCAGGACCATCAAGGAGTGGAGTGCTGCCTTTGGAGATTGTGGGGGCTGGAAGCAGCAATGAGGAGGTTCCCGAGGAGCCTGTGCCAAGTTTGCATGTGCGCAGGATTGCTCATAGGAAAGAGCAGCTACAACAGCATGGGCGACTCGGGAATATGGCTGCAAGGTAATGGCCCCTCCCTTAAGAGAGAAAAGCCAGCTGAGAAACAGGAGTTCTTTGCAAGAAGCAAAGAAATTTTTGCACTCAAACCTTGTGGATGTTCGGAATATTTATGGTTGATATTTGGAGTCTCTTTCTGTTTGAAATATTTCTCAGTAACTTTATCTGGTGTTCTTGGCAGCCTTGCACAACCTTGGCAAGGCTCATTCTTATTAAAGACAATTAGTTTGAAACAGCCTTTTTACCGGGAAGGAACGGAATTCGTAAAGAATCATTAAAAGGTTTTGCTGTTACCTCTGTTTGGTGTTTGTTTCCTTGGAACAAAGTTTGGGTCAGAACATTGGAAGTGTCCCTGAGTTACAATTCTACCTTTGGTTAGCAGGCAGAGGTTGAAGATTATAAAGTTTAAGGCCAAAAATGTGTGTAGAGTAATGGCAAACATAATAGCAAGCAACACTGGAGGTCACATTAGTGGGCATCTCTTATCACCATGATGTACCTCTTGTAAACCTTTCTTGCCCATAGGAAAGCGAAGAAAAGACACGGTCCCAGAAGACAATGCAACTATATTTAAGGCCTCCCCTGCCCAGCATTGCCAGCTTATCCCAGCCAAGGAATAGTGGAAGCAGCCACCGTGCCAATCAAATATTTTAGTTTGTTTAGCTTGCCACTGTCTGTGCAAGCCTTTAAAGCAGTATCTCCCAGATCTGGACTGCAACTTTCTTCTCCAGGGCAACCAAGGATGACTGGAATTGCAGTTAAACACACAGTGGGAGGTACATCAACTGACAACAGGTTTTGGGCCAAACCGTGTCTTTCCCAACCTTGCCAGGAGAATGAACTTCCGGTGTTGGGTATGGGAAGGATTGTGTGAATGTGGGTGTTCTATTGTGAGCTGCCATCTTTCCCCCAAGCAAAGAGTAGGCAATGGGAACCACCTGGGAACAAGATAACTCTTTGCAGCTCCTAGAACATGCCACAGATCACACCAACAAAATTTAATAGAAGCCACGCAAAGGCAACTGTGAGTAGTTTTTTGGAAATAAAAAAAATCTACAAATAAAGTAAATGCCACTAGCAGCCTCAAAAAACTTAATTTTAAACCCACCCCCCCCACCAAACACCTCAAAAGTAAAACAGATGGAGCCCAAACCTGAAACCAAAGATGAAAACCTCCTAGAATGCATATGGGTCAACATAAAAGAAAAAAGAATGACATGGCCATAGGTGTATATTATAGGCCACCCAATCAAACAGAAAAAATAGATGTCCTTTTTGCCAGCCCACTAACAAACATATGCAGAAAACACACAACAATAGTAATAGGAGACTTCAATTATCCTGATATCAATTGGAAAACTAATTCTGCATCAATTGAGAAATCAAATACGTTTCTAACTAACCTAGCTGATAACTTTGTTGTCCAAAAGTTAGAGGGTGAAACTAGAGGGACAGCCATACTGGACTTAATTCTTACAAACAGAGAAGAAGTGATAGAGGGAGTTGAAACTGCAGGAACCTTGGGTGAGAGTGTCCATGTCATACTAGAATCCAACATAACACACAAACAAGCAACATAACATAATTACACCACAGTCTTGGATTTTAAAAGAGCTGATTTCAATAAACGCAGAGAGAACTTGGGAAAGATTCCATGGATGAAAATCTTAAAGGGGAAAACAACTGAAGATTCTGGGAAAACTCTAAAAATTATGATCATAGAAGCCCAGACCAGCACAATACCACTGAGAAAGAAAAACAAGAAATGCAAGAAGAAACCAGCATGGCTGCACAAAGATCTTTCTGGCAAATTGAAAGAAAAAAAAGACAAGTACAAAAAATGGAAAGAAGGACATACAACTAAGGCACAATATCAGCAGACAGCCAAAATCTGCCATGACAAAGTCAGGATAGCAAAGGCTCAGAACAAACAAAGATTTGCAACAAAAGTCAAAGATAATAAAAAAAAGTTCCGTCCAACATATAAATAACAAGAAAAAATTAAGGAAACAGTCTAAAGAGAGAAAATGGCAAGGAAGTAACAGGCAACAGAGAGAAAGCAGAACTGCTTAACTCATTCTTGCATCCATCTTCACGCAAAAAGAAACTATAGCTCAATCCACCAAAAACATCTGTAAAAGACAGATCAGAAATAAAAGTTAAAATAAGTTTAAAAATATTAAGAGAACACCTGTCTGATCTTGAAGAAAACAATTCACCGCGGCCTGATGGATTTACACCCCAGAGCTTTAAAGGAGCTGGCAGAGGTCATCTCAGAACCTCTGCACCATATCTTTCAAAAATCCTGGAGCACCAGGGAACTACCAGAGGACTGGAAAAGAGATGATGTGGTTCCCATCTTCAAAAAAAGAAAAAAAAAAAGGGGGGGGGGGGAATAGATTCAGGAAACTACAGACCAACCAGCCTAACATCAATACCTGGAAAGATACTGGAAAAGATAATAAAAAACAGATCTGCCAACATCTAGAAACAAGTAAATAATTAGCAGTCAGCACGGGTTTGTTAAGAACAGATCATGCCAAGCCAATCTTATTTCATTCTTCAACACAGTGACTAAATTAGAAGACCAGCAAAATACTGTGGACATAATATATTTAGATTTCAGCAAGGCATTCGATAAAGTAGACCACAACCTACTTCTTAGTAAGCTAGAAAAAAAGTGGAATAGATAGCACCACCACTAGATGGACTCGCAACTAGCTGGCAAACCATACTCAACAAGTAGTCCTTAATGGATCTAAGTCTACATGGAGGAAAGTAAGCAGTGGGGTGCCACAAGGTTCAGTCTTAGGCCCAGGACTCTTCAATATCTTCATTTAACGACTTAGATGAGGGAATAGGAGGGGAACTTGCCAAATTTGCAGATGATTCTAAGCTGGCAGGAATAGCTAACACCCAAGAAGATAGGCTCAAGATCCAGATGGATCTTGACAGACTAGAACACTGGACCGTTTCTAACAAAATTAAATTCAAGGTAGAGAAAAGTAAAGTCCTACACTTAGGCAAGGAAAATCAAAAGTACACATATAGACTGGGAGAAACCAGGCTCGATAGCAGTAACTGTGAGAGGGATCTTGGAGTCGTAATGGACAACCAGCTAAATAGGAGCCAGCCGTGTGCAGCAGCAGCCAAAAAAGCCAATGCAGTCCTAAATTGCACAAACAGAGGGATGCAATCAAGATCAAGGGAAGTACTAATACCACTCTATAAAGCCTTAGTAAGACCACACCTAGAGTACTGCATCCAGTTTTGGTCACATTATAAAAAAGATGTTGGGACTCTAGAAAAAGTGCAGAGAAGAGCAAGCAGGATGATTAAGGGACTGGAGGCTAAAACATACAACGAACGGTTACAGGAACTGGGCTTGGCTAGTCTAGTAAACAGAAGGACCAGGGGCGACAGGAGAGCATCTTCCAATATTTGAGGGGCTGCCCCAGAGGGGAGAAAGGGGGTCAAGCTATTTTCTAAAGCACCTGAAGGCCAGAAAATGAATAATGGAGGGAAACCGAACAAGGAGAGATCCAACCTGGAAATAAGGAGGAATTTTCTGACAGTGAGAACAATCAATCAATGGAACAGCTTTTGCCCTTAGAAGTTGTGGGAGCGCCATCACTTGAGATTTTCAAGAAGAGACTGGACTGCCATTTGTCAGAAATGGTGTAGGGTCTCCTGCTTGGGCAGGGGGTTGGACTAGATCCAACTCTGATTATCTGTTCCTCCACCCTTCCCCTTCCAGTGAAGCCACCATGTAATTGCTAACTCCCCCACAGCAAAAGTAGCTCCTGGCCAAAAAACAAGTCCCAATAGCACTTAGACTTATATACCACTTTACAATGCTTTGACAGCCCTCTCTAAGTGTCAGAGTCAGCCTGTTGCCCCCAACAATTTGGGTCCCCATTTACCCACCTTGGAAGGATGAAGGGCTGAGTCAACCTTGAGCGGGTCAGGATCGAACTGCTGGCAGTCAGCAGAATTAGCCTGCAATACTGCATTCTAACCACTGCCCCACTATGGTTCATGTAGTTGTTCTCTTCAGTCCTGGCCACCGGCCATCTCTCCCTCCAGCGCCCAATGGGCGAGCAAGAGGTGCAGCCAGCCTTTCTGCTCAGCTGGGCTCCACGGAGGCTCTACTTACCGTATATCTGGCTTTCCAGACTGGAACTTGACAGGCCAAAATGTTGAGGTATTTTCGGGGTTGTCGGTAGTCCCAGAACTTCAACAAGAGACAGAAAAGGCCACTCAGGTGAAAGATGTTTAAGTGGTGTAATAGAAGAAAACAAACGTATTAAAAAAAAATATTAAATTAAAAGCCCCTAAAAGATTTGTGAATGGAGAATTCCAGCAGCTGTTGTTGGGTGTGTGTGTGTGTGGGGGGGGAATTGAAGGCTCCTGAAAATCTTTGGCTTTCTATTTGTGGGATCAGATATCAAAGGATTCCACAGAGCAAAACTTCCCGTTAATCATCGGAAGATACAGATCTACTCCTGGCCTCGGAATGCCAATCAATCAATCAATCATTTTTTTAGATCACAGGAAGGAGAGGAATGAAAAACTGACTTTCTGCATTGGTGTTCAACAGAACAACATTTTTTCCTTCTATTGGCAGTTATTTGCCTGTAGAGACCACTTCCTGCGCATCTCCAGCATTCCTCATTTTAATGAGTAGATGATCTCTCCTCTCAGGGCTATGACAACATGGCTTAGAAATTCTGATAATCTTTGGTTTATGACCCAGATTGGGATTGGAATGTCTGTCGCTTAGCAATATGGTTATTCAAGCGAATAGCACTTGATTTTTTTTGACCACCTCTTCTGCAATGGTCATTAAGCAGATCACACAGTTGTTAGGTGAATCCAGCTTTCCCCATTGATTTTGTTTCTGGAAACATTCCCTCTGGAAGTCATAAATAGTGACCATGTGACCCTGGACACTGCAATCATTGGAAATATATGCTAGTTCTCAGGTGCCCAAATTTTTATCGCACAATCACAGGGACACTACAACAGTCCTAAATGTGACGACTTGCTGTGTGTCACTTTTTTCAGTGCCATCACAACTGCAAATGACCATTAAATGAAATGGTGATAAGTTGAGGATGAACTGTGTTTTCAGGATACCTATTCATGTCAGCTTGCAACTTTAAAAAAAAAACACCAATTATACTTAAGAATACTTATAATGGCAGCAAACATTACAATGACATCTTTACTTGTAAGAATATTACAAATTATCATTGCATTGGTGGACTTTCCAGGATTTGCTGAGCGTCCCAAATGAACAAATTAACTCAATTAAATGCTGATAAATGAATGCACATGTAAGACAAATTTAAAGATCGCTAGACTGCAATGGCCTGATGCTTTTGCCTACAGCATAGGTGTCATACCCTTGTCAGAATTTGATTTGGAGGGGGAGGCCGAGCAGCTGACAGGAAGTGGGCGAAGAGCAAAGTTCGGCTGGGCAGAGCAGGGCAGAGGTAAAGCAAGGCAGAGGGAGTTCAGAGGAAGACCCAGGCCTACCCCCTCTTCATCCTAGGGCACACAGGGAGGAACAGAGAAGAGAGCAACATGAGTTGCATGGCTTACAGGGAAGGAAAGGGCCCTGATTCCCTTCATTTGCTGCAGCTAGAAACACAGTGTTTAAAAAGGGAAGTTGCGCACAGCAAACTGTTGACAGCAAATTGTGAATTATCTGGTATTGTCGAGGCTTATCTGGGTTCCTGGCATCTTCCCAACTGTGTGTGTTTTGTTGGCCTTTGAAGTCTGCAATTTCTTATCCTGCCCTGTCCAGTTTGTATGTACTTTTTTTTTGGACTGAATTTATTCCACTTAAAGACTGTTCTTGGGAGTTTTTTGTCCAGCTGAAGGTAACTGGACATTGGGAGCAAAGTTAGAGGTATTAAAGGGACTTTTCTTCTTTATGTGACTGTGTTACCTTTATGCCACGCCCCCTTGGGTCATCACAATAAGTGTGTTGCTGAAACACCACCACAACAAATTCAGGCAAGGATCCAGAGAAAACAGACCCCTCATTCACCAGGGATACCCACCCACCCCCGGTCGTTCAAGTCAGGAAACAGGATTCAGTCTCACTGCACTCTTTATTCATTTTCTGGTGGTCCTCATGACAACTGAAGGCCAGTAGAGACCGACACTGCTGGGGGTCCCATAGATTTTCTATCCAGCCCCAAACAAGCATCCAACCTAACCAATGACTTCCACTCTGCCAGGATATCCCTTGCAAACGCCAGATGCTAGCCCAGCCAACCCAGCCCCCTAACTTACCCTGACTGAATTGTCCTGACTGGAGGTGGCCAGAATGTTTTCATTGTCTGGGTGCCAATCCAACCCGTGGATTTTAGAGAGATGTGCCGCCAGATATTCCACAGCAGTGCTTGGTTTCTGAAAGTAGAGAGAAAGATTTAGTTTGGAAAGTTTCCGGAAGAGGCCACAGCAATCCTCTTTGGCAGCAAATTCCAGGCCGTAGAGCCACAGGACACTGTTCTGTTCTCTACCATGTATTAATGGAAAGCAAAACTCACAAAGCATATACCATGTTTCCCCAAAAAGACCAGATCCTATTTTCTTTTGACACACCTCAAAAATGGCTAGGGCTTCTTTTTTGGGTGGATCTAATTATTGACTTACCTTGCCACCACAGCAACACAGGAGCCCACTGCTGGCCCACTTTTGCAGACACTGGCTGCTGCTCGGTAAGTAGGTCGCTCCATCCCCTCATCCCCACCATGCTTAATTTTTACTTTGCCCCACCCCCTGCTTGCTGGAGTGGGTGGGGTCTTAATTGGGGCTAATTTTGGTGGTAGGGTTTAATTTGAGCACATGCATTCAAAAACATGATAGGGCTTCTTTTTGAGGTGGGTGGGTCTTGTTTTAGGGGAAACATGGTCAAGGCCTTTCAAGAGAGGTTCTCAGTAAAAATACCCATGTAGGAGGAAATTATTAAGAAAATCATCATTCGACTGTGCCGAAATGAGTAAATTGACATTTGAAATGTCAATTTCAAGAGAACAAGGAGATAAATAATTTTATATGATATGGGATTTATTTTATCAGTAGTTAGATAAAAAGACATGGTAAAGAAATAGATTAGCAATACACTACAAAACATATAACCATTGGATGAATGTATAAGATTAAACCATAATTAAATTTAGAAAACTCATATAGAATGATGGAAAAATAGGTCAAATGAATGATTAATAATTGATATTACATAAGCACAAGTTAGATTGATAAGGTGAGAATTTATACAACTTGTGAGTAATGGTAAAAAAAAGGATAGCACAAAAGATTGTAACCAACTGATAACACTGTATGTATATAATTGAAAGATAGATAGTTTTATGTTTTTATGTTTTGTTTGTATGTTCGTTGTAAAAAATAAAAACTTTACAAAAAAAAAAAGAGAGGTTCTCAGTCATGGAGAAGAGGGGTGATAGAAAATAAGTCAAGAATCTTTCTTTGATAGCCGAAGAGCAGCTGGCTGGTGGAAGGTGCATGCATATGCGTGGCACAGCTGAGCTGAGGCGACGGCTTGTGCGCCCACAAAGAGTGCTTTGCTTGCCCAGTGTGGCATCCGTGCCATAGGTTCACCATATAGGGTCTCCTGTTTGAGCAGGGGGTTGGACTAGAAGACCTCCGATGTCCCTTCCAGTTGTGTTCTGATTGATCATTGAAGATATTCCAAAGAAAGAAGCTCTGTGTGAACTGATTTATCCTTCTTAATAGCATATTTATTAGTTCCGGCTGAAGCCTCATCCTCTGGGATGTTCTTGCATTGCAAGAGACACATGAATGTGATTGGTGCCACTACCTGAATTCACACAAGACCACAACTCCTGCTTCAACAGATGGAAAAGCCTGAGATGCAGGCGGTGGTAGAATTGCAGGGCAACTTGGGGGCACAAAACAGGAAATAGCCATGGTTGCATTTCCTACTGATACAGTGTGGAGGTTATGGCCCAGGTCCAATGACAAGATCCAGGAAGTAAGGTTAAAAAAAAAAAAATTGGGTTATTTCTGTGCTGTAAGAATCAAAAGTTTTCACAGGAAAGAAAGGATGACTGAGTTTTCCTCCTATGGGACAATTTGTTTCCTGCACAAGAAATCTCTCAAAAGATATCTGTACCATATTCTTTCCACTAAGTCTTAATGCTGTTTGTTTGGTTTGGGCAATTGTATTGTGTGAACCTAGCAACTATAGTTTGTCTAAACCATAAGCCATCTTTTTTCATTGCTATTTACCACAAACCATGGATCTCTCAAAGGTACTTTTTCAAGAGGCAAACTGGATTTTCTGGTTTTTCTTTGAAGACTTTTCGCTTCTCATCCAAGAAGCTTTTTCAGTTCTGACTGGATGGTGGAGAATGGAAGGCTTGATACTCCTTTTAATTTTTTTTTTTAAAAATCTTTATTAAACATTAAAAAAGAATAAATGCAAAATACAGTATAACTCGTTAAAATGAAAAAAAACAACAACACTGTAAACATTACAAATCATTTTGACGGTGCTTATATACCAGGATTTATATTCCTTGCGGTGATCATTATATTCCATTCAGTCAGAACTGAAGAAGCTTCTTGGATGAGAAGTGAAACATCTTCAACGGAAAACCAGAAAGTCCACTTGCCTCTTGAAAAAGCATCTTTGGGAAAACCGTGACCTGGATGACAGAGATTCTCCACTGGCAAACCATGGATCTAACATGTTGCTTGTGAAGTAGGCTTCAGAGAGCAAAAGGGTCAAACCAGCTTGTAATGTCCTCTGTCCCCCCACCTGGTATCTGTCTGTTTCCCTTTTCCCCCCTCTCTCTCATACACACCACTGGTGGGATTCAACATTTTTACTACCGGTTCTGTGGGTGGGGCTTGATGGGTGTGGCAAGGGAAGGATACTGCAAAATCCCCATTCCCTCCCCACCCCGCTAACCTGCCCTCCAGCTCCTTTCTCCTGCGCAGGTCAACCAAAGAAGACCCAGGTGATCAGCTGCGACTCAGTGGGAGGCAGAGAATAGACGGGGGCAGCACCAGTCAGAGATGGGATTTGCTGGTTCTCCGAACTACTCCAAATTTCCACTACTGTTTCTCCAGAACTGGTCAGAACCTGCTGAATACCACCTCTGACACACACACACACGCACTCTCCTTAGACAAAAGCAGGGAAAGCGAAGAAGCAAGGACTCACCCTTTTGTCCCAAATACGCACATTCCCATCATGGCTGGTTGCCAAGCAGTTGGCATTTTTCTTATTCCACTTTACCTGGGAGGCTCCAGCTGCAGAAGGAGCAGAGGACTAGGGGTCAACGAACACCTTCCAGAAAGAAACGAGGTCACTACAATAGAGCTAACCTCTCCGGCTCATTCAAACCACAGGGGAGTATTGGGCTCTGTTAGGAATCTGTCCACCAATTAGTTGGGTTGGCAATATATAAACCAACAATGTACGTTTGTCGCTTTAAGACAAAAATCACTGTATTGATTTGTACTATATTCCGATTGGTTGATCATATTGCAAATTACCATAAGAGGGAGCTAGAGATCATAGCTTGCTTTCTCTGACATTCTGTCTCTCTGACATTCTGTTGTTATCTGAGGTTCTCTGTTGTATATTGGCTGTGCTTATGCTTTGATATCTTTGTTTACTGGAAATGACAAAGGCAACCAGTAAGAAGACTCTGTAATTGGATATTATTTGGACTGTTAAACGTCTATGACCTGGACTGTTTATTGGACTGTGCTATTTCTTAAAGTAAACTTTAACTCAATTTAGTGTATCTGTGTGTGGCTGAATAATTATTCATAACTACTCTCATAAACGTTTCCCTGTGCATATCCTTGTTACTCAAGGGTTATTCTGTACATATCATAACAGGCTCTGTCTAGCACAAGAGGTGATTATCGTTAGTGTAGACTTAACGGAGTTTCCAAGGAAGGGACTCCAGAGTTATAACATGGAGCACTAAAGGGAAATCAACTCATGCAGCTGCTCCAAGCTGTCATGACGGGGCTACTCCAGTGCTTGAACCTCAAGCAACCTCCTCAACCTTCTTCCTTTGTGCCATGATGGAAGTTTGGTCTCCAAACTTGTCTGTCTACCACCACATTCCAGAAGCCTTATAAACAATGGGCTACCAGCTAATTTACACAAGAAACAAGGTACTTCCAAGTACTTCTCCAAAGCACCAGAGGGCAGGACAAATAGGTGGTAGTAGTAGGTTGTTAAAGAGAGACCCAACTATAGAAGTCAGGAGAAATTTCCAGAGAGTGAGAACACTTAATGGAATAGCTTGCCTCCTGGATCTGTGAGTGCTCCATCACTGGAGGTTCTTAAAAATAGACCGGACAACCATTTGACCATGATGGTATAAGACTGTGATGGCGAACCTATGGCATGCATGCCACAGATGACATGTGGAGCCATTCCTGCAGGCAATTTTACCTGTACTGAGCATGCGCACACCTCCCAGCTGATTTTTGGCCCACTTGAGGCTGTTTTCGTCCTCCTGGAGGCTCGAGGGAAGCCTCTGCAGCCTTAGGAGGCCAAAAATGGATCTTCTGGAAATAATGGAAGTGCCGAAACAGGCCCATTTTCAACCTCCCGAGGCTTCCCTCGAGCCTCTGGGAGGGCATAAATGGCCTCCCTGGGCTTCTGAGGCCCTCTGGAGGCTGAAAACAGGCACTTCAGGTATTTCTGGAAGGCCCATTTTTCAGCCTCCCATGGCTGCAGAAGCTCCAGGAGGACGAAAACAGCCTCAAACGGGCCGAAAATCAGCTGGGAAGCACACACATGCGCAGTGCAACTAAGGGGGCATGACGGGGTATTGCGCGTGCATGCGTGGGAGGGATGGGGCACATTGCACTGTGGGTGCTGGCATGCACGTGCTTTCAGCACACCACAACAAAAAGGTTCACCATAAGGAGCTGGACTAGATGACCTCCGAGTTCCCTTCCAGCCCTATGATTCTACCCTCTGTGTAAGCCACACATAACTGGCATATCCAGCACCCTTATGGTATTCAGGCACCACCAGCCCGTAAGGGCAGTCTGAGCTTCCATACTACCGTGACCTGTTATTACGGTACTGCAGTTGTAAATGAAACAATCACAACTTGGGTGAAGGAAAGAGCAGCAATTTCGGAACAATAGATTTGACAGCGGCTTCACAGTGCCTGTGGGGGGGATGGACCCAAATGACAATCTATGGGAGTCACGTCCATTATCTGTGGAGAGAAGCCCCATGAAAGGCAAGCTGTGAAGGTTTCCAACTGAGCCAGTCATCCACTGGTACTTACCAACAGCAGAGAGGGAGACAGTAGGCTTTCGGGTGTCTCTGAAAGAAAACAATGCTGTCTGTTAGGAATATAAGTCACCTAACAGGTATTTGGGTTAGAAATATATAAACCAGGATAAACATTTTAAAACTGTATCTTTAAGAAAATGCAAAAGTGTAATTAGGTGTGGTTTCTCAAACGGCCATAGGATGGAGCCAGAAACCTGGGTTGTTTAGTCTGAGTCTCAGAAGAGAATGTGAGTGTACCTCTATTTCCTTCTGTTGGAAAGTACTGCCGTTACTCCATTTCTTCTAATTGACTGATATTACTGGATTTAATGTAAGTCTGATACTAAACTGTTTTTGACACTGGACTTTGATATTTGGATTATCCCTGGATTGAAAAATTGACTGATTTACCTGTGAATGACTTTTGGATTGCTTATTTTGGACTTTGCTTGAACCTTTCTGGAAGTAAAACCCTACATTTACTGTACTGTATCTGTGTACTGTGTGTGTATTGTTCAAACACTACTCTCAAATACGTCTCCCTGTATGCGCTCATTCTCCTAATGGGGAATTACCTCAACACTGTCATAAGAACACATAGCTTAACCAGGCTCTCCTAAACTCCCACCACCAAACAATTAGAATTCTATGCGTACGTTGCTCTGAAACCCAAGGTGTCTTTTTTTTTACTTTCATAGCATATGCACTGGATTAAAATAAATCCACCTACAGTGATCACCCTTGCTATTTCTGCATGAGTCACTGATCAAGGCAGACCCTGCTTGAAAAGAGGCATGCCTGAAGCTGTGATTCACGCGCATACAGCAGCAGACGCCAATCCTGAAGGACCAACCCTCTTCCTGTTGATCTGCACTGGAGTCACAGCAAAAAACCCATTTGCCTTGAGTGTGGAACATGAAAATCTCTGGTACATTCTGCAGGCAACTTGCTTTTTGGGGGTTGGGCCTACAGGACATGGGATAACCTTTGTGGCAAGCTGCTTAACCACTGGTTCCAGTGATCACATTGTTCCAAAACATGACAGAAACCTGGCTTCAGCTTCAAGGTCCTCATGCCAGCAAGGTACAGGTAGGCCTTTCAGTGTAACTTTAAATGGCTGTGTAGCAGTAGCACTTGGACTTATATACTGCTTCACAGTGCTTCACAGCCCTCTCTAAGTGGTTGACAGAGTCAGCCTCTTGCCCCCAACAATCTAGCTACTCATTTTCCCCACCTCAGAAGGATAGAATGCTGAGTCAACCTTGCTGCATTCTAACCACTGTGCCACTATGACAGGAAGGAAGAAAGGAAGGAAGGAAAGAAGAAAGGAAGGAAGGAAGGAAGGAAGGAAGGAAGGAAGGAAGGAAGGAAGGAAGGAAGGAAGGGAGGGAGGGAGGGAAGGAGGAAGGGCAATAGCCCTTAGACTTATATACTGCTTCACAGTGCTTTTCAGCCCTAAGTGGTCAGCATACAGTCCCCCAACAATCTGGGCCCTTGTTTTACCTACCTTGGAAGGATGGAAGGCTGAGTCAACCTTGAGCCTGGTGGAATTTGAACTGCCAAATTGCAGGCAGACGGCAGTTAGCAGAAGGAGCCTGCAGTGCTGCACTCTAACCACTGTGCCACCGCGGCTGATGTCTAACAAATAAATGGCTATAAGCCAAGGCCCACCTGTACCTTGCTGGCATGAGGACCCTTAAGGTGAAGGTAGGTACTGGCACATATTGGAATGTGACTCACAACTGATACTCACATTAACAACTGTTGCAGCATCCCAAAATCACGTGATCAAAATTCAGGCACTTGATAACCGGCATGTATTTAAGAAGGTTGCAGCATCTTGGGTGGTGGTGTCACGTGATCACCCTCGGCAACTTTTGCAACATACACAGTCAGTGGGGGAAACAGGATTTGCTTAATGACGGTGATTCACTTAAACAACTGCAGTGACTGACTTAACAACCGTGGCAAAAAGGTAGTAGAATGGAGCGGGGCTCACTTAACCACCACGTTTAAAAATGGAAATTCTGGTCCTAGTTGAGGACAACTTGTAATTCAATTTCACAGAATTCTCCCCCACCTCATCTACACACACACACACACACACACACACACCCCCAATTGGGTGGAAATTCCACTCCTCTTTGCATCATAGTACAGGCAAATCCCACTCGCTAAGCCAGTGGTGGTTAACCTTTTGGGGCTCCTGTGCCAAAAATTGTGCGTGCACTTACATGCTTGAGCTCACATGCCAGCAACCAGAAGGCAATGCGGGGGCCCCATGCATGCGCACGCAATCCCCACCTACCCCCACCACCCCCTTACCTGCACTGTGCCTCACAGCTGATTTTTGGCTAGTTTGAGGCCTTTTTCAGCCTCCCAGACTTGAGGAAGGCTTTTGCAGGCTTTGCAGGCTGAAAACTAGCCCCGTTTCATCACTTCCGGTGTTTTTGGGAAAACAGAAAGTAATGAAACAGGGCTAGTTTTTGGCCTGCAAAGCCTGCAGAAGCCTTCCTCAAGTCTTTGGGAGGCCAAAAAAGGCCTCAAACCGGTCGAAAATCAGTTGTGAGATGCATGCATGCCCAATGAGGTAAGTTTGCCTGCAGCTCGCATGCCGGCACAAATGGTTCGCCATCACAGCGCTAAGCTACAATAGGAGAAGACAACATTAATAATACCCCAAGTATTTTGAAGGACTCACTTAAAAGCAGCAGTTGCCACCACAGATGCCCTACAGCAGGGGTCCCCAAATGCCCAGTCCATGGACTGACACAGATCCATGGCATGCCAGAAAGCAGTCCACGCAAAGAACCCAAATCCCAAACACAGGATGCAGGCCCTTTCGGTCCGTGGAAAAGCTTCTCTCCATGGAACTGGGCCCTGGTGCCCAAAAGATTGGAGGCCACCGCCCAAAAGGAACCTCCACTCTCCCAAAACCCACTGAATGACCGTGTCTGTCTTCTTACAGGCCACCAGAACTCTTACTTGATGTCCCAGATGTAGATGTATGTGTCAACTGAACTGGTAACCAGTAGATCTGACTCAAACACTGCCCAGTCCAAATCACTAGAAAAGGCAGAGAGAAAAAGAGAGGAGAAAATCAGAAGATCGGGAGTGAGCAAGTATGGCCCCCTTCATGACCTGTGGACTTCAACTCCCAGAATCCCTGAGCCTCCCTTCCTAGGTTGCTCTTTTTGCTTTAGGGCCTCATCCACAGAATCTTCATGGGAGACTGTAACAATTATGAATTATGCATTCTAGGCTTCCTACATTGAGTCATTTTGGTGCCATGGTTTCGCCAAGGCTGATTTCTGGGAAAACCCAGCAAAGTTTTTCAGAGATTATCAGGAGATTTTTCCCCAATAAAAAAAACAAAACCCTGCAAAACAGCTTGCCCTATGAAATCCAGCTGCTGCAACTCCAATGCCCGTGAGCAGTGGAAAGCAAAAATGTGGATCGTGACATTTTGGCAGTTCTTGGAGATGTGCAGCTGGAGTTGCTAGGCAGCTGAAGTCCTCAGACCTTCAAGGGGCCAAGGCTGAGAAATACAAGCCTGGCCTCCATTGAAGACAACACAAGAGTTATAGCTCAGAGATTATTAAGCTAAAGTCTTTTGATATGTTCATGTCTCTGCTCGGGATGTGCTGCAAACAAGCAGCAGCAGCAGCAGGAGGGCTGAGAGAAAGGAGGCCTCACAGGTATCACACCACTGGCTCAAAATGCACCGGGCTCCCTGGAGCAGCCATACCTGATGACACGTGTGTGTCCTTGCAAGGAAGTGCCAATTTCCCCATTACCGTCCTTCCACTTGTATAGGTCAACACGTTGGTTGCTCTGAAATTAGACAGAAAACATCAGGAGCTGCAAACAAAACCACAGACTCATTTTCCAAAAACGGTGCTCAGCAGCCTGAAGATGCGTGGACTCCATTTCCCAGAATTCCTCAGCCAGCATGGGGTTTTTTTGGGGGGAGAATTCTGGGAGTTGAAGTCCACGCATCTTCAGTCACATATCTGCAAGCTCTTACGGTTGAGAAACAATATTTGAGAATGAGAGCATTCCTTTAGCTTTTAAAATGAGGAGGGAAATCCTATCCTCCAAGATGAATATGTTCCCCAATATTTGGGCTAGAAAATTTCCTCATACTCACTTACTGAGTGTTTCAAAAGAGTTCTCTAGGGGAGACATCTTTCCATCTTCCATATTAAATGCTCAGAAACAGCCAAACAAAGCACAATTTAGTTGTTGTACAGCTGATCTCCAATTCACGTAATCTTTTTCAAATTTGTAATGCCTGAAGAGTTTATTTTTTTTAACAAAGCTTTTATTTTTTACAACAAACATACGAACAAAACAGAAAAACATAAAAACCTCTTTCAATTATACACATACAGTGTGTCAGTAGGTTACAATCTTTTGTGCTATTATTTTTTTACCATTAGTCACAAGTTATATAAATTCTCACCTTATCTAACTTGTGCTTATGTAATATCAATTATTAATCATTCATTTGACCTATTTTTCCATCATTTTATAAGAGATATTCTAATTTTCATTATGATTTAATCTTATACATTCATCCAATGGTTATACATTTTATATTGTACTCTTTATCAATCGATTAACATTTATTGTAAGACCTACTAATCTATTTCTTTACCATGTCTTTTTATCTAACCATTGATAAAATAAATCCCACATCACATAAAATTGTTTATCCTCTTGTTCTCTAATTTCAAATGTCAATTTACTCATTTCATCACAGTCCATGATTTTTTTAATAATTTCCTCCTGCATAGGTATTTTTTTCATTTTTCCAATTCTTAGCAAATACAATTCTAGCTGCTGTTAAAACATTCACAATCAAATATTTCAATTCTTTACAATACATTTCTGGTATAATTCCCAATAAAAATATCTCAGGTTTAAAGTCTATGTGTTGTTTTGTTATTTTTTCCAATCGTGTGGATTATAGTCCAATATCTTTTTGCCATTTATCTAAGTCAATCCCATATCCGAAATTTTTCCCCCATACAATCATTGCTTCTTTTACTTGTTCTTCCTCTAGCAAAAGTCCATAAAGTTTTTTGATTACTTTTTCATCAGTACCTGTCAAAATTTTATCTAAATTTTATCTAAATCAGTCAACTTATCATAGATACCTTCTGTTTTAACGTCTTTATCAAATCTAGATTGTATTTGCAAATATGAAAACCAATTCATTTTTACACCTTGTTCTTCCAACACTTGCATAGATTTAAGTTCACCCTTTTCATTCAATATCTCACCATATTTAACTGTTTGTTCCTTTTTATATATTATTGGATAGGAAAAAGTTTCAATAGTAGATAACCACAGCAGAATTTTTAAATAATATTGCTTTTTTATCTTCTCCCAGTTTAGAAACAATGCTTCTGGAATATAATATCTTCTAAAATACCCCTGAGTTTTAGTTCCCTTATACCAGAGGAAGGATGCCACCCTAACAGCAAGTCATGTCCTTCTAAATTCAGAAGTCTAGTATTCCTTAGTGCTATCCACTCCTTTATCCACATCAGACTCGTCACTTGGTAGTATAATTCCCAATTGGGCAAAGCAAATCCTCCTCTTATTTTTGCATCTTGTAGCAATTTAAGTTTTATTCTCGCTTTCTTCCCTTGCCAAATGTATTTTAGCACTATTTTGTTTAAATCTTCAAAAAATTCTTTCCCTAATCTGATTGGAATTGTCTGGAATAAGTATAAGATTCTAGGCAATACATTCATCTTAATTGTAGATATTCTCCAAATCAGTGATAATTGTAAATTTTCCCATTTTATCAAATCTGTCGCAATCTGTTGTTTAAGTTTGAAATAATTGTCCTCCTAAAGTGTGCTACATCTTGGTGTTATATGTATGCCTAAATACTTAACCTTGTTTGTTACCTGGATCCCCCAAACTTCCTCCAATTCTTTCTTTCGTCTTCCTAACATGTTCTTTGCTAAAATCTTTGTTTTATCTTAATTTATTTTATTTTCCCATACTCTTCTATCTTTTCTATCAGTTTAGGTGCAGACTCCAATGGATCATCTAATATAAATACCAGGTCATCTGTAAAAGCTTGTAATTTATACTCTTCTTTTTTAATTTTCATTCCTTTTATTTCTTTTTCTTCTCTGATGTTCCTATTCAGCACTTCCAGTGTTAATACAAACAACAGAGGCGACAGTGGACAGCCTTGTCTGGTCCCTTTTCTTGTATCTATAAAGTCTGTTAACTCTCCATTTTTCATAACCTTTGCAGTTTGTTTATGATATATCATTTCTATGGCTTGAGTAAATTTTTTACCAAAGCCCATTTGGTCCAATTATAACAGCATAAAACGCCAATTCACATTATCAAAGGCTTTTTTTACATCTATAAACTTCAGAGCCATCTGTTTTTCAGGATGTGCCTCATAGTATTCCAGTGTATCTAAAATTATTCTCATATTATCTTTAATCTGTCTCTTCGGCAGAAATCCATTTTGATCAAGATGAATAAAATTGTTTAAGTATCTTTTCAGTCTTTCTTCCAGAAATGAAGCAAAGATTTTATAATCTGAATTTAATAGTGATATAGGTCTGTAATTTTTAACTTGCTGTGGGTCTGTGTCCTCCTTCAGTACAAGTGTGATATATGCTTCTGACCATGTTTTGGGTATTCTCTTCTTTGTCATAACTTCATTCATAATTTCTAATAAGTGAAGATTCAATGTTTCCTGGAATGTCTTATAAAATTCCACTGGCAAACCGTCCAGACATGGTGCTTTCCCAATGTTTTGCTTTTTTAAAGCTTCTGTTAATTCCATCGTTGTTATGTTACTTTCTCACATTGTTTCAATATCTTTGGGTATCTGGGGCAAATTTGCTTCCTGTAAGTATTGTTGAATTCTTTTTTCCTGAACATTCTCTTGATGGTCCAGTTTTCCATAGTAATCTTGAATACTTTTTTTCTTTTCCACATTTCCATAGCATACATGTCCTTGTTCATTTATCAGTTGATTTATTCTTCTCGAGTCTCTTTCCTTTCTCAGTTTATATGCTAGCCATCTGCCTGGTTTGTTTACATCTTCAAAATAGTTCTGCTTAGCATTTTTAATTTTTTGTGCTATTTCTTCTTTTTCCATAAGCCCCATTTTATGTTTAGTTATGTCCATTTTAATTTTAATGTCCTTTTTTGTGGGATTTCTGTAGTTCTTTTTCCAAATTCTTGTAGTCATCTTCCAATGTTTTAAAGATTTTTTTTTCAGTTTTATATAAGCCTCTTATATAAGCCTTCATTGTGTCCCAGAGGTTCTGTAATGAAGTATCCTCTTTTGTATTTTCTTTAAAGAAAAAAGTCAATTCTCTCTCAATTTTCTGTTTAAAGTCTTTTTTCTTTAATATCATATTTAAAGTCCGTCTAGATCTCATTTTTTGTCCTTTCCATGGAAATGTTATTGGATTGTGATCTGCCCAGGTACTTGCTTCTATTTCAATGTCTTGTATGTTAGAAAGCAATTCTGTTGACATCCATATCATATCTATTCTAGACCATGATGCATGTCTATTTGTATAAAAGATATATTGTTTATTTTCCGCATTTCTCTCTCTTCATGCATCTGTTAAGTTTATTTCATTACCATTCGAAAAAAAGATTTTGGCAATGTCTTTCTAGGTTTTTTGTTTGTTTGTTTTATAGTCCAATTTGTCATTTATTATTCCATCAAAATCTCCCATCAGACAGATATTAGCATAGTCCAGTTCAATTATTTTCTTATGTAATTTTCTGTAAAAATCTTCTTGATTATCATTTGGGGCATAAATTGCTATTAAAAGTGTCTTTAGATTATTGTCCGTTATCTCCACCATCAAAATCCTTCCATCATCATCTGTATACATTTGTTCCACAGGGATTGTATCTCTAATGCATAACACAATTCCTCTCTTCTTACAGTGTGTCAACGCTGTAAATAATTTTCCTAATTTTTGTTGTTTCAATATATAATCATGTTGTTTTTTAATATATACTTCTTGTAGGCAGATTATATCAAATTTTAATTTCTCTAACTTATGAAATATTTTTATTCTTTTAATAGCTGAATTAAGCCCACATATTAATTGTAATCAGTTTTTTTCTCATCCATTTTCGACTTTATAAGAAGGATTTGTTGCTCTAGTAGATCTTGGTTCTCGTTGTTCTCTGGGTTCACCATCTCTGGCTCCTTCTTCTTTTTCAATTACTGCTGTACATTCCTCTTGAAATTCAATTAACAACTCTTCTTTTCTTGTATCTTCCTCCCTTCCTCTAAAATATTCCAGATAGAATAACTCAGCTTTTTCAACTGTATCGATTATGTGTCTTTGTTCCTGCCAGGTAAACATGAGACCTTTGGGTATCAGCCCTCTGTCATTTATTCCTCTCTTAAATAACTCTTTGATCAAGAATAAATATTTCCTTCTTTTCTCTCTCACTCTTCTCGGTACATGTTTCAGTACCACTATTTCTTTATCTTTGTACTTTAATGTTTTTTCTCTTGCTGCCTGCAGTATTTGTGATTTAATTATTTTCTTAGTAAATCTGATATGAACTTCTCTTGGCAGTTTATTTCTCATCACATATCTTGTATAGACACGAAAAAACTTGTCCATTCCATCCATCATCTTCTCTTTAGTTACCTCTAATGCTTCTGACAGGATTTCTGTCATCATTTCAGCAAGGTTTTCACCTTTTTCTTCTATATTTTGAAATCTAAGAATTCTGATCTATCAATTTCCCATCCCAATGATTGCAGAGATCTCCCTTATCTCTTTCCACTTCACTCAGTCAGGTATCCATATCTCCAATCTTCTTATCTCTTTGTACATCTTGTTCTTCAATTTCTTAATTCTGTCCTCATATTGCATCATCATCTGTTGAATATTTTCAATTTTCTCATCTGTCTTTTCCATTCTTTGCTCAATATTCTCCGTTCTCTTTTCAATATTATGTGTTTTTACTTGTATCTTTTGAATTCCTTGCATAATCATCTGCAGTGTCACTTCTTTCTCCTTCTCTTGTAACATCATCTGTATTGATCGTTGTCCTCCAGATGGTGAGGAAGAAGAAGTCGGGATTGAAGAAACTGAGGCTGGTATCTTTCTGCTCATCTTAGAGTACTTAATAGAAAAATTGAAAAGAAAAAGCAAGAGCAGCCAATTACCTCTCCACTAAAAAAAATAAATAAAACAAGATAAAAATAAAAAAGGGAAGGGAAAAAATCTTCAGGCACTTGAATACCTTAATCCAATTGATTCCAATTATGTAGGAAAAAAGGAAAAGAAGAAAAAATATAAAATGAAAAAAGGATGAAAAAAAAAAAGAAAAAAATTAAAAAGACAGAAATCTGTATATTCCCCTTGGTAAAAAGGCAAAACAAAGGGAGGAGGGAGGGGAAACAAAGTAATCTTACTCTTGCATCAAAGGACTCAAGTCCAAATATAAAAATCCAACTTGGGGGGGGGGGGGAATAGAAAAAAAAAGGAAAGAGAAAATGCAATTCTGTCAATAAGCAAAGCACTGCCGCTATATGTTCGAGGCTCTTTATTAAATCAAAAAACAAAATTACCAGTTCTCTTTTCAAGGTCACTTCAATCTTCCTTCTTCGATTTCAAATCCAGACCAGCTATTCGTTCCACAGAAAAGGACCTGCAAACAATCTACCTGCTCTTCCCGCTATCTTTTCAATCAAAAGCGCAGAGTCCTTGAATGTAACACCAAATGTATCAACAAGAAAGGAAAACAATGTATCCAAGCCTCCAGGTGGCAGCACTACTTATTTCCATTTCCTTTCACGCTAATATTAAAACCAAGAATAGAAAAAATAAAAAGAATCTAAAATTATTAAAAAGAAAAAACAAGGAAAAAAAACTTTCCCAAAGAGTTATTTTGAAAGGAAAAAAATAAAAATTAAAAAGGAAAGACCAGTTCAGTTGAAAAATTGAAAAGTTTTTACAAAATCCAAAGTTCCAATAAAAAGAAAGAAAAAACCTTCAGGTTTAATGTGTGCTTCATCTCGCCACTTAATCTCTTTTAAATTTAATTTTTAGTCTTTTAGGGTGTTCTCTCCAGAAAAAAAATAAGTAGAAAATTATCTCGCCAAACTGACAACACTTTCTTTCCAGCTTTCTTCCATTCCGGAGCTGTCCCAGCTTCAGCAGCTTTAATGGCTGCCTCTCCTCCGTGGGAAAAAAGGGCTTCTGCTGGATCTACCAGGGACTTTGCGATGTCCCTGGGATCAACAGGATGTGCCCTCCTCAGTCACCGTCTCTACAGGACGGTTTAGGTCCGTTGGGACCGTCCCGCAATGGAGATATCAGCAGCGATCCTAGAGCTTAAAGATCGCATGCTGTACCGCTGCGACGCCACAGCCTCTCACCCAAAGGCTAAAGAGTTTATTATTGTTTTGTTTCTTAGGACAGATATTATTCTAAAATCTGTTAGCAAAGTAAAGCATATAAGGTATAAAAAATGTAAGGAACAACAAAACAAGAAGCAACTGTTGTCCACAATTTTTATCCCATCTTTTTATATAAAACTCAAGATGTTGAATATAGCTAATACTCCGGCCTATTTGCTCAACAACAACCCTGTGAGGTGGGTTGGGCTGAGAGAGAGGGACTGCCCCAGAGTCATCCAGCGGTTTTTAATGTCTAAGAAAGATCTAGAATTCCCCAAACCTTCATTTCTAGCCCAGCTCTTTCACCACTACACCAATGCAATTTTATTTTAATTAAATTATAGTTATCAACTCAATTTTAAATTAATAATTTTGATTAAGTTAAAATTAAATATTCTATCTATTAAGATATTAAGGAAAGAACCTTTCTACATATCAAGTATCTTAAGTTTCACATATCCAAGAAGTGTAAATACTGTAGGAGCAGATAAGTGAATCTATGGCTTAAAAACAATCAGTCTGGAACAAATTTTGTTAGAAGGCATAAGCTTTTATGAGCTTACAAAAGCTTGTATTTTTCATAAATTATATTGATCAAAATAGGTGCTATTTGATCCTTCTGGCTCCTTCTGATTATATCAGCTGGTTTTGTCTAGTGGTTAAAGCACCAGGCTAGAAACTGGGAGAATGCGAGTTCTAGTCCTACCTTAGGCATGAAAGCCAGATGGGTGACTTTGAGCCAGTCGTTCACTCAGCACAGCGCACCCCACAGGACTGTTCTTGTGGGGGCAAATAAGAGGAGGAAAACGTGTTGGGATATGTTTGCTGGCTTCAGTTATTTGTAAAAACAATAAAGGTGGGATACAAATAAATAAATATCCAAAAATTGGATGAGATATCCATGTGATAGCTTCTACAGAATAAATGCAGAATAAGAGAATGTGATTTTGGGTACTTCAGATATTTTACATTGTTCTTAGTCATGTCCTTGGGCCCGAATGTGTTAGGAAGCAGGAGCACATATAGGTACAGATTACCAGAGTTTGAAGGGAACTTCTAGGTCATCTAGTCCAACCCCCCTCCCAAGCAGGAGACCCTGCACCATTTCTGACAGATGGGAGTCCACTCTCTTCATGAAAGCCTCCAGTGATGAAGCTCCCACAACTTCTGAAGGCAACTTCTATTCCATCAGTCAATTGTTCTCACTGTCAGAAAATTTCTCCTTATTTCCAGGTTAAATCTCTCGATCAGTTTCCATTATTCCTTGTCTGGCCTTCGGGTGCTTTAGAAAACAGCTTGACCCCTTCTTCTCTGTGGCAGCCCCTCAAATATTGGAAGATGCTCTCCTGTCTCCCCTGGTCCTTCTCTTCCCTAGACTAGTCATGCCTAGTTCCAACAACTGTTCATCATATGTTTTAGCCTCCAGTCCCCAAATCATCCTGGTTGCTCTTCTCTGTACTTTTTCTAGTCTCAACATCTTTTTTATAATGTGGTGGCCAAAACTGGGAGCATTATTCTAAAATCTGTTAGCAAAGTAAAGCATATAAGGTATAAAAGTGCAGAAGCTGCGCTGCTGGAATCCACCTGAGAGGATCACCACTCCCCCAACTTACTGATGCAGCAAAGTAGTGTGCATGGCTCTCGTGGGGATTCCACTGCACAGCCCCAATGTCCCACTTGCTCTGACGGGAAATCTTGCGGTGACCATCAGCGGGCGCATCCAGGTTAACAATGTAGAGGAAGCGGCGCCTGGGAAAAGGCCCACAAACACAGGAAGGAACGTTACTAAAGTAGATCCAAAGTAATTTACTACCATGAGGGTAACTCTTATCCTGATGTATAGATGTTGCAATTGAGAGAGAGAAAGGGGAGAAGGGAGAGAGAGAAAGAGAGAGAAACAGAGCGGGAAAGAGAGAGGGGAGAGAGAGAGAGAGAGAGAGAGAGAGAGAGAGAGAGAGAGAGAGAGAGAGAGAGAGAGAGAGAGAGAGAGAGAGAGAGAAAGAATGGAAGAGAGAAAGAGAGGAGGGAGAGAGAAAGGGGGGAGAGGAGAGAGAGAGGGAGAGAGAGAAAGAAAGGGAGAAAGAGAGAGAGTGTTCAACTATTTGTGGGACAACTCGCTGCAGGACAAGAATGACATTAATCTCAAAGAAATGATGGAATAGAATCATTAAAGAAAGGATGCAAAAGGAGGGACAAAATGAAATGTGAATGGCAAAAACTAAAATAACTTTTTGATTATTTTAAATACTTGTCTTGTTGAACTGTCCCACTGTGAGTTGGCTGCCCCAACTTATTCCATTTCAAGCCTGACACCTAGTAATGTAGTAAATCTTTCACATTATAATGTGATTTATATACTTTATTTATGAGGCCCAAGACAATTCTTCTTCCTTCAGGACAGTCCAGGCAAGTCAAAAAGTAGAGACCCATGGTTTATAGCACGGGTCTCCAAATTTAGCAACTTTAAGACCTATGGACTTCCATAACTACACAAGTCTTAAAGTTGCCAAGTTTGGAGTTCCTTCTTTAAAGAAAGGATTTGCTTATGTGACAATTAAATGCAGCAAGCCCTGGAACTACCAAACTGCAGAATACCTGCATAAAGTAGTGTTATCAGGCTAAACTGACACCAAATGTGCCAACAATGAAACCGATTTGAGCTGTTGTCTGAAACCAAATTCAGATTACAGGTAGTCCTCACCTTACAATAGTTCATTCAATGTCTGTTCAAGGTTGCCATGGCACTGAAAAAAACTGATTAACTGTTTTGACACAGATACAACTTTTATAGACCCTCAACATGGTCATGTGATCAAAATTCAGATACTTGGCATCTGGTTCACGTTCATGACCGTGGCTACGTCCCAAGGTCATGATCCCCTTTTGCAACCCCTGAAAAGCAAAGCCAACGTTCCCAGATTCACTTAACCACGATTACTAACTTATCAATTGCAGTGATTCACTTAACAACAGTGGCAAGAAACATCGTAAAATGGGGCAAAACTCACTTAAACAAATGTCCCACTTAATCACAGAAATGTTGGGCTCAATTGTGGTCGTAAGTTGAAGACTACCTGTAACTACCAAAACATAAGAATACTTAGGTCCACCTGCAGGTACTGTTCCAGCAAGAGATCACCATAGGGCTCAGCTGCACAGTTCTGTAAAAACACCACCAAAATCTTGAGATTATAATTACAGGAAGTCTTGCATGGAAACTATACGCCAGAATTTATCTAGTTTCTTACGTACTTCCTGCAAAAAGCAGATGACTATGTAAAGTTTCTGAAATAACTCTTTCATATCACTAGTGACATTCCCAGGAGTGATAGTGCCTTTTTCCATTAAAAAAAGAAGTTCACGCATAAAATCCGGCACACGAGGCAGAAATACTCAGCCAATCTTTCTTTTGCAAGGCGCACTCTTGTCCTAGGAGAAAGAATGTGTTTAGGGAGCAGCACTCAATCCAATGAAGTCAGAACTAGAGATCAAAGAGTCACCACCTCTTCTGCCCTTGGCAAATCTAGGCCACAATTCAGTTGCTTCCGTATTTGAGCTTCTGAGACAGATTATCAGGCTATTTTTGATCATGACAAGTGGCTCAATAATTATTTCATTTGAATTTAACACGGGGTATTTACGAGAGAGGTGTATTTGAATTAAGTATTTAAATTAGCATGACTATTGGATTAAGGTGTTGGAAAATATAAATATATACATATACATATACATATACATATACATATACATATACATATACATATATATACATATGTTTTTTTAGGCTTTCGCGGGTACTTACATGTGTGCTGTTTAGCTTCCTTCGGGTATTATCCCACGTCATTGTAGTGTTGTTAAAGTTGTAGCAACGTTTCAGCAGAATCTCATCTGCCATCCTCAGGCTTCTGTATAGAGTTAGTTCCTGGTTTCAAATTTGAGGCTGGTCCATTCTGATTGGCTGGGAGCCTGGATCTGTGTTCACTGGACTTGGAGTTTTATTGATTGATGTTTCTGGTTTCTTCTGTCTGTTTTGTGGCTTCGATTGGCTGGCAACACTCTGTTCTTGTGTTGGAGGCTTTAAGTGCAGCTTGGCTTCGTGTGAAAGGACGGCTGCTATTCATCAGCAAGCTAGGTTTCACCTGGGTGCCTGGTGGGGGGGTGTTTGAGTTGGAGGCATCAGAGGGAGTCTGTCTGTGCTCAGGTGTTTGTCTGTTTTGTGTTGTGGAAATCTTTCTATTTGAGAGTGCAGGCTTCCAAATGATTGACAGTCTGGTGGAATCATCTCTTCTATTCATGCTTTCAGGTCTTTTTTCAATCTCTATGGCTTCTCTGATGATTCTGTGGCTGGGGTTTTCTATAGTGGCTAGAGTTTTAGTGCCATTGAAGTTGATGTTGTGACCTGTGGTTTTCATGTGTTGGACTAGTGAGGAGGTGTGTTCCAGCTTTTTTACTGCATT
>BLBF01000045.1:21495933-21539816 GCA_015471245.1 Laticauda colubrina | reverse complement strand
AGATACAAGCAAATTGAAGGAGCCCCTATGGGATCACCACTGTCACCCGTCATTGCAAACCTGTTCATGGAAGAATTCGAATCCAGAGCCCTGGCTAATGCCACCCACAAACCCAAACTATGGCTAAGATACATCGATGACACATTTGTGATTTGGCCCCATGGAAAAGAAAACCTAAACAATTTCCTAACACACCTAAACAACACACACCCCAAAATCAAGTTCACCATGGAAACGGAAATAAACAAACAACTACCATTCCCAGATGTACTAATCTACAAAAGAACAGATGGCACACTGGGACACACCATATACCAAAAGAAAACACACACCAACCGCTACCTCAACGCCCAATCCCACCACCACCCAGCACAGATAAATTCTGTAGCGAAAACCCTAATTACCAGAACCAAATGCCTGGCAGATAAGACACATATAAAGACTGAACTATGCACCCTGACTGAAGTATTGACAGCCAATGGCTTCCACAAAAACAAAATCACCAACTTGATCCACAAAAACACACCAAGACATAACAGAGACCTAGAAGACCAACAGATCTATGGAACAGCTGTCTTGCCCTACATAAGAGGTACCACAGATAAAATCAGTAAGATACTACACAGGCATCACATCAAGACTGCCTTCAAAACAGACAAAAAAATAGCAGCCATCCTGAGAAACCCCAAAGATAAAATTGACCTGGAAAACCAAGGCATATACGAAATTCCCTGTACATTATGTCCGGCCACATACATTGGACAGACTAATAGAAGAATAAGTACCCGCCTAGATGAACACAAAAATGCAGTAAAAAAGCTGGAACACACCTCCTCACTAGTCCAACACATGAAAACCACAGGTCACAACATCAACTTCAATGGCACTAAAACTCTAGCCACTATAGAAAACCCCAACCACAGAATCATCAGAGAAGCCATAGAGATTGAAAAAAGACCTGAAAGCATGAATAGAAGAGATGATTCCAGCACACCCTCAATCATTTGGAAACCTGCACTCTCAAATAGAAAGATCTCCACAACACAAAACAAACACCTGAGCACAGACAGACTCCCTCTGATGCCTCCAACTCAAACACCCCCACACCTGAGCACAGACAGACTCCCTCTGATGCCTCCAACTCAAACACCCCCCCACCAGGCACCCAGGTGAAACCTAGCTTGCTGATGAATAACAGCCGTCCTTTCACACGAAGCCAAGCTGCACTGAAAGCCTCCAACACAAGAACAGAGTGTTGCCAGTCAATCAAAGCCACAAAACAGACAGAAGAAACCAGAAACATCAATCAATAAAACTCCAAGTCCAGTGAACACAGACCCAGGCTCTTAGCCAATCAGAATGGACCAGCCTCGAATTTGAAACCAAAAGCTATAAGACACACATTCATACAGAAGCCTGAGGATGCCAGATGAGATTCTGCTGAAACGTTGCTACAACTTTAACAACACAACAATGACATGGGATAATACCCGAGGGAAGCTAAACAACATATATATATGTATGTATGTATGTATGTATGTATGTATGTATGTATGTATGTATGTATGTGTGTGTGTATATATATATATATGTGCTGTTTAGCTTCCTTCGGGTATTATCCCACGTCATTGTAGTTCTGTTAAAATTGTAGCAACGTTTCAGCAGAATCTCATCTGCCATCCTCAGGCTTCTGTATAGAGTTAGTTCCTGGTTTCAAATTTGAGGCTGGTCCATTCTGATTGGCTGGGAGCCTGGATCTGTGTTCATTGGACTTGGGGTTTGATTGATTGGTGTTTCTGGTTTCTTCTGTCTGTTTTGTGGCTTTGATTGGTTGGCAACACTCTGTTCTTGTGTTGGAGGCTTTCAGTGCAGCTTGGCTCCGTGTGAAAGGACGGCTGCTCTTCATTAGCAAGCTAGGTTTCACCTGGGTGCCTGGTGGGGGGGTGTTTGGGTTGGAGCTATCAGAGGGAGTCTGTTTTTGCCCAGGTGTTTGCCTGGCTTGTGGCATGGAGATCTTTCTATTTGAGAGTGCAGGCTTCCAAATGATTGACAGTCTGGTGGAATCATCTCTTCTATTCATGCTGTCAGGTCTTTTTTCAATCTCTATGGCTTCTCTGATGATTCTGTGGTTGGGGTTTTCTATAGTGGCTAGGGTTTTAGTGCCATTGAAGTTGATGTTGTGACCTGTGGTTTTCATGTGTTGGACTAGTGAGGAGGTATGTTCCAGCTTTTTTACTGCATTTTTGTGTTCATCCAGGCGGGTACTTATTCTTCTATTGGTCTGTCCAATGTATGTGGCCGGGCATGATGTACAGGGAACTTCGTATATGCCTTGGTTTTCCAGGTCAATTTTGTCTTTGGGGTTTTCTGAGGATGGCTGCTATTTTTTTGTCTGTTTTGAAGGCAGTCTTGATGTGATGCCTGTGTAGTATCTTGCTGATTTTATCTGTGGTACCTCTTATGTAGGGCAAGACAGTTGTTCCATAGGTCTGTTGATCTTCTAGGTCTCTGTTATGTCTTGGTGTGTTTTTGTGGATCAAGCTGGTGATTTTGTTTTTGTGGAAGCCGTTGGCTGTCAATACTTTAGTCAGGGTGCATAGTTCAGTCTTTATTTGTCTGCCAGGTGTTTGGTTCTGGTAATTAGTGTTTTAGCCACGGAATTTATCTGTGCTGGGTGGTGGTGGGATTGGGCGTTGAGGTAGCGGTTGGTGTGTGTTTTCTTCTGGAATACGGTGTGTCCCAGTGTGCCATTTGTTCTTTTGTAGATTAGTCCATCTAGGAATGGTAGTTGTTTGTTTATTTCCGTTTCCATGGTGAACTTGATTTTGGGGTGTGTGTTGTTTAGGTGTGTTAGGAAATTGTTTAGGTTTTCTTTTCCATGGGGCCAAATCACAAATGTGTCATCGATGTATCTTAGCCATAGTTTGGGTTCGTGGGTGGCATTAGCCAGGGCTCTGGATTCGAATTCTTCCATGAACAGTTTGCAATGACAGGTGACAGTGGTGATCCCATAGGGGCTCCTTCAATTTGCTTGTATCTTTGTCCTTTGTATATGAAATATGTGTTGGTTAGGCAGTGTTCTGTTAGTTCCATGAGGTCTTTAGCTGGTTGGTATTTATTTTTGATGATTTCAAGATTCATTTATTTTTTTTTATTTTCATTTATTTTCATTTATTATTTTTTTGTCGGGACTTGAGTGAATAGTGAAACCATGTCGAAACTTACAAGCAGATCTTCTTGTTCCATGTGTAGATCTTTGATCATTTCTAAGAAGTGGTATGAATTTTGTACATATGAAGCTGTGGTTTCAGCATGGGGCTGTAGTTGTTTTGCTAAGTGTTTAGCTAGGTTTTATAATGGTGCTCCTTTGGAGCTGACTATGGGTCTGAGAGGTATGCCTTCTTTGTGTATTTTTGGGAGGCCATATAATTTGGGGCATCTAGAAGATTTTTCTCTTGGGATGATTATCTGTTGTATTTCTTTGCTTATGTGGCTGGTTATAATTTTCTTCAAGTTATTTTTTGGTGGTTTGGCTGTGCATAAGATGTTAGTAACCTGGTGTCTTATTCTGTCAGCTTCATCTGTATTTAATTTGGTTAGGCTGGATTCTACTGCACATATGATGGATTCTGTGGGGATTTTTTTGGGTGCTATGGCATAATTGAATCCTTTGGTTAGGACATCTGTTTCTGTTTTGGTGAGTTCTCTGTTGGAAACGTTATATACCAATTGTTTCAGGTGTTGCTGTGAGTTGTTGGGGGTTTTCTTGTCATGTTCTAATTTCTTTAGTTTCTTTAAGAGTTTTTCATTTTTGTAAGTGGTTTCAGTTTCAGCTCTCCAAGTTGTAAGTTGTTTTATCTTATCCCAAAGTAGAGGGTGGATTTTGCTGCTCAATTCCAGGTGTAGTGCAAGCAAATATTTGTTTAACTGATCCAATTGGAATCTTTTACTGTGAACTTCGTTCCTGAGTAAAGCCATTTCTGTTCTTTTCAGGATACGTTTTGTAGCTGCTGTGCTGTGGTGAAATGTTAATTTGAAGCAGGTTGGTGTTGCATTTTTGTCTCTGCAGCTGCATAGGAATTTCAGGTCACATAATATTCCTGCTCTTTTAACTTCCAGCTTTTCATAGCTTTTGATCTGGCTATTTATTTCCTCCCCGTAGAGGTCAGATATTTGTTTTTTTAAATTTTCGCGGGTACTTACATGTGTGCTGTTCAGCTTCCTTCGGGTATTATCCCACGTCATTTTAGTGCTTTTAAAGTTGTAGCAACGTTTCAGCAGAATCTCATCTGCCATCATCAGGCTTCTGTATTGAGTTTGTATGTGGGTCAGAGTCTCACAGTCTTTGGTTTTAAATTTGAGGCTAGCCTATGTTGTGCCAGGATGGTTTTTTTCTTCATCCTGATTGGTTGGGAGTCTTGGTCTGTGTTTATTGGACTTGGAGTTTGTTTGATTGGTGTTTCTGGTTTCTTCTGTCTGTTTTGTGGCTTTGATTGGCTGGCAACACTCTGCTCCTGCACTGGAGGCTTTCAGTGCAGCTTGGCTTCATGTGAAAGGACGGCTGTTATCTATTAGGAAGCCAGGTTTCATCTGGGTGCCTGGTTGGGGTGTGTTTGAGATGGAGGTATCAGAGGGAGTCTGTTTGTGCCCAGGTGATTCCACCAGACTGTCAATCATTTGGAAGCCTGCACTCTCAAATAGAAAGATCTCCACACCACAAGCCAGGCAAACACCTGACATTTCGATGAGGTCCCATTTTGCTTGCACAAGCACAAAGCCGAAAGCACCAGCCTGAAGATGGCGGGTGGGAACTCATCAAAACGTCGCCAAGATACTCTCAATCTTACATGGGAAAAGATCTGAACACACCAAGACCTGCATATATACATACATACATACATACATACATACACATACATACATATATAAAACACCTGCAAAAATAATAATTAATGTTCCAGAACTGGTTTAAAGTCAGCCATGGGGAAATTTGATGCATGTTCCTGCATGAAGTACATTTGAATTCTCTGCTAAGAATCCATTCTAGAAACCAATGTTATGAAAGCAATTTTGCATCAGTTGCTCTGCTTTTGCTGTTTATATGAAAGAAATAATTTTGGATAACCTTGTTTTAATCATCTTATCGTTAGCTCGGGAACTGTCAAATATCCATAAAACTATAAGAATTAGAAACCTACTCATTTAGAAAGAGTGTCCTAAGAAAGCTATAATCTGCATATACAGATAGCCCTCACCTTACAAATCCAATTTAGCCCAAAATATCTGTTGCTAAGTTGAAACATTTGTTAAGTGAGTTCTGCCTCATTTTACGATGTTTCTTGCCTCAGTTGCTAAGCGAATCACTGCCGTTAAGTTAGTAACACGGTTGTTAAGTGAATCAGATTTCCCCATTGACTTTGCTTGTTAGGTCACAAAAGGGGATCATGTGACCCTGGGATACTGCAACCGTCATAAATATGAACCAGTTGCCAAGCATTTCTGTTGCTAAATGAATTTTGCTCCATTTTACAACCCTTGTTTGCCACAGTTGTTAAATGAAGCAATTGTTAAGTTAGTGACATGACTGTTAAGCAAATTAGATTTCCCTGTTGACTTTCTTGTCGGAAGGGCGCAAAAGGTGAACACATGACCCTGGGATGCAGCAATCGTCATAAAAATAAACCAGTTGACAAGCGTCTGAATTTGGGTCCCATGGGGATGCTGCAATGGTTGTAAGGGAGAAAAATGGCCATAAGTCACCTTTTTCAGTGACATTGTAACTGAATGAACTGTTGTAAACAGAGGACTACCTGCAGTGCTACTGTCAACTCATAAAACATTTTTGTTTACATGTTTTATAGTTGACAACAGAAAGAAGGGGGAGAGTTTCAAAGAGAAGGCAGCAGTGTGGAATCGAAAGTACCTTCCATTCATATTTTCTTCAGAGACTGACTAGATGACTGAAGCTTCTGCCCCGCAAAAATCTAATTGGAGAGCATGATTGATGACTCTTGGCTATGGACGTGTTTCATTGCATGATACACCCAGAGGGGCGGAGGGAAAAGCAGGATCAAGGGTGACAGTGAATTACATATCTCAGAGTTGGCTGCGCCCAGGTAAATGCCAGATGTAGAATATTACTTTCAAATAAATCTTTTTTAGTTTTTGGGAGTGTGGCTCGAGGCTCATGATTTAATTGGAGTAACTGCCGGAATCCTGACAGCTACATTCTTCTACGTTTTTTTTTTGCCTATCTGTGGAATCACAGCTTCCACCCAAGACAGAGCTTGGACTCTGGAAGAAAGACCCAAGTTCAATGGGTCTAAATCTAAAGCGGGCCTGTTAGGCAGGCTGATAATAACCCAGTTCCCTCTTACATGCTGATAACAAGCCACCTCCTACAGGGCGCTAATAGTACTATTAAAAAACCAGCAGGCCTAGAATGAAAAGGACAAAGGGTAGACAACTACTGTGGCAGCTAAGCAAAGACAGCCTTTATCACAAAAGAGAAGTTTCAGGTAGAAGCAGTTGGGGGGAGGGGGGGGCAAATAGAAGGGACACAGAGGCTGGTATTTTATCCCTTCACAAAGGACCATTCAATGTTGGATCTAAATGATACCTCTAAATTCTATCTTTGCTCCATAACTGCCTGGGCATGGAGGAGGGAGTAAGCCATTTTTATCCAGTAGGGGATCACGCTTTGAGTTTTAATAATTTGACAGGAGATCAAGGAGTGTAGTGAATGTGTCTACCGATACACCAATGTAACCAGGGTATGATAAAAATTTTTTGATCTGTCTTATAGTGGGGGTGGATGGGCTTGGGGGTTTAGTTTAGTTTATTGTAATTGCACCTCATACAATGAAATCAAACACCAACTTCAATGCACATCATGACCATGAAAATAAACACAAACACACATCCTTCACATTCTATGTATTGAATTGAAAACCCCTGATATTTCATTCATATTGCACTATACAGTCGAATTCAAAAGAGTTACTGCCCTGGGATAGGAGCTGTTTTTCAGCCTATTTGTCCTTGTTTTATTGTCCTGTACCGTCTGCCAAATGGTAATAGTTCCAAAAAAAGGGTGCCCAAGATGAGATGGATCTTTGAGGGTGTCTTGAACTTTCTTAAGGCAGCGGGAGCTATAAAGCTCTTCCAAAAAGGGGGGAACAGCAACCAATGATCCTCTGGGCAATGATGTTCACCCTCTGGAGTGCTGTCCTATCTGCCACTGTGCAATTGGCAAACCATACAGAGGTGCAGTAAGTTAAGATACTCTCTATGGTGCAACGGTAGAAGGTCACCAGCAGTTTTTCATTCAGTTGTTGTTTTCTGAGAAGTCTCAGGTAGTATAATCTCTGCTGGGCCCTTTTGACCAGGGCTGCAATGTGAGCACCCCCAGGTCAGGTCCTCTTTGATGGTAACACCCAGAAATGTAAAACTGGAGACTTGCTCCACTCGGTCTCCCTTGATAAGCAAGGGCTGGATGTCTGTTCCTGTTATGGTGGTCTTGATTGTAAAAAAAAGGTTATTAAGCTTCTGTAGAGTCAGTTAAAAGGTAGTTTTGCTGGAAAATGTCAGTGGCAAAATTTGTGGGGTATAAAAAAGAGAGGTTGCTTGTGGTTTATTGGCAACTCTACTCTCATACTCTTGTTCAAAAGGAGAAGAACTGAGGAATCTTCAATGGGAAGATGGCGCATGTTTCATGCAAAGAAGGGCAGGGATTTCTTTACCCAAAGCAAAACAAATGTCCCATAAAAAAATGATGGAGATGGCTTCAGAAGATTTGTAGAAAAGATGTCACATAAATTCAAGTAGGATTTGTCCTACTTGGCATAAAGGCTAAATCTTCGAAGGCAGAGCATGACAGATAATGAGGACAATTTAGTGCCAAATATTTCTAGCAATATTTCCTGCTAGAAATTGAAGGAAGAGAACCAGATTAGTATATGGTAGTCAAAAATCAGGAACAGGATAGCAACTTTTGACTCTCATACCAAAGTTAAATTCACACATTTCAGTAAAAGACAGAAACTTTTCTGAGCTATTTTATGAAATGTGTCAGTCTGAAAAACTGCTACCAGATTCCTTCTGATTTTTCCTGCAGAGATCACTGATGGATCGATTGGGGCAGAGTTCCCCAGTGTTTTCTTTGTGGCTCGGGAGGGGGCCAGGAGAGGATGATTTTGGGTGAGTGGTGGGGCAAGAGTGTGCACACAACTCCATTTATGTGAGCAGCAGGCACGTGCACCTGCTGCTTGTGCAAATGGAGTGTGCATGTTATGGCCTGTCGGCTGCCGGTCCAAGAATTGAATCAGAGGAGGAGGAGCCATGGGAGTCAGGGTCAGCATCAGGGAAAGCCGAAAGCTCCGAAGGGGAAGAGGGAATGGAACTGGCAAAGAAAGAGAGAGACAGAGGCAGAGCCTGGGCCGGCCGTCAGCCTTCAGACAGAGAGTCAACAACCTCCAGGTCTGGAGGTGGCTGATGAGGAAGAGGAGGAACAACAGGGTCCAGTGCCTGACACACAGATACACAGAAGGCAGAGGAGAGGAGAGCAGTGGAAATCTATGGGCCAGTCCTTGGAACGAAAGAGCCACCACTGCTAGCGAGGCCCCATCTTAGCTCTGGGGATAAAAGGCAGGGGGCAGAGATGTGTCAGACAACTATTCATCTCCTTTCAGGGCAGACTTGTTAGCCGTGTGTGTGTGTGTGTGTGTGTGTGTGAGAGAGAGAGAGAGACTTTTTGCCAGGGCTACTGGCACCCCTAATAAATAAATCATTGATTTAATTACAGAGGGTTTGTCGTATTTGGGGAGCTGGATCGGAAAAGTGTGCTTGCCCTCTGCTCACACAAATGGGGATGTGCATGTGCGCATGCTTGCCCGCCACTTCCGCAGCCCGATTCCAAATGGCTCAAGGCCTAAAAGTGGCCCATGGCCTAGGACCCCTGTATCACGGTTATGGAGTCTGATTGGATCACTCTTCCTCAAGTTCTGCTTGTGTTTCAATCTTTTTTTCCTGCTTCACTGAGAAGACAAAGATCTGGGAAATGGGGAGGCAAGATTTCCTTCTTCCCTCTGTACCAATCATCAGGTACTAGCCCAGGTGTTTGCCAACAGTAACTGCAATTCCAACTTGAAGGTTTTTAGCACTCACCCAGAAAGTACCGCATGCTGCCCAAGACAGTCTACGGACATTGCTGTTGCCTGTGAAAATAAGAGAGAAATGAATTCCCTGAGCTTATAAATAATACATTAAAAGTAGCAAAAATGCCTTTGAGTAGCACTCAACTGACTGTATGGATGTGCAGTGTTATTGACAACGGTACAAAAAAAAGGGTTGACATTGCCTTCATTCTGACTGTAAATAATGCATCTGATAATCAGAGGCAACACACTATTAAATCAGTGATGGGAGGATTTGAGGCTAAACCATTAAAGTCAATCCAACAACAACACGCTTGCTAAAAAGACGATTCTTAGGGCCCTAATCTTTTCCTCATCTCCTTGGGAAAAGGTCTGACTGATATCAACAGAAAATTGCTTTCCTCTGAATATAAATAGAACTCTACTGCAAGCTGTTTTGGAGCACAGAATAGCGAACAGAAACCCATGGTGGCCAATACATAAATCATCTGCTTCTGAGTCACGCAGAATTAAAATTGCTTCCTCAAAGTGTTCTAACTCAAGTCCTCTGAATAGTGACCAGAAGCCATTTTGAATACGAAGCAACCTTTTTGGGGACCGCCTTTTTTCCTTCGCCACTAGAATGTGAAACTCTTCATCACAGCCTATTTCAAACGCAAAGTAATTTTTACTGAAATCTATGTGCACCTCACTTCAAATTTTAATTCTAGAGGGGCAGCAGCCTCTCCTCTTTTAATAATCCTTGGTTTCCATCTCCAGTTCTGTTTAAGCCTTCACTATTGAACACAGGTGGTCCTTGACTTACAAAAGTTTGTTCAGTGACCATTCCAAGTTACGAGGGCACTGAAAAATGTGACTCATGACCATTTTTCACACATGACCCTTGCAGCATCCTCAAGGTCACTTGATCAAAATTCAGATGCTTGGCAACTGACTCATAAAATATTTCTATGGTCTTTTTGGAGTTGTCATCATTTTCATGACAGTTGCATCATCCTGGGGCGTCGTGTGATCAACCATCTTTTGCAGGCTGCTGTCAAGCGAAGTCAACGAGGAAATCAGATTCACTTAATAACTATGCTACTAACTTAACAACTGTAGTGACTCACTTAACAACTGTGGCAAAAAAGGTTGTAAAATGAGGCAAAACTAACAAATGTTTCACTTAGTAATAGAAATGGGGGGGCGCACGCACATGCGTGCTCAATTTTGGTCATAAGTCGAGGACTTCTTATAGAGGCTTTGACTTTCAGTAGAAATGCATGTGATAAAAGACTATAGCAATAGCACTTAGACTTATATACCGCTTCATAATATTTTGCAGCCCTCTCTAAGTTTACAGAGTCAGCCTCTTGCCCCCACCAACAATCTGGGTCCTCATTTTACCCACCTTGGAAGGATGGAAGGCTGAGCCAACCTTGAGCCAGTCAGAATCAAACTGCTGGCAGTCGGCAGAAGTAGCCTGCAGTACTGCATTCTAACCACTGCACCACCACGGCTCTAGGATGCTGATTCTCCACAATCCACATTGCAACAGGCGCCACCTGCACATTCTCAAGCCAAACTGTTGCTTTCAGCAAAATCAGTGTCTTCCTGTCTGTCAAACAGAGCATTACTGATTTGAGAAATCAAAAGCTAGTGCTAAACTTGCTAGACTCTGCAGGGGCCTCCATCTCAAGTCTCCCCAAAATTTCTACTATTATATATTATATTATATTAACATTTCTACTATTGACCTCACCCCTTTCCTAAGAGGTCTGTAGGGGGCATGCATAAGTGCACCAACATGCCCTTCCGTCCCTGTCCTATTGTTTCTTTTATTTATACTTATTATTTTGTAAGCAATTGACAAACCAAATAAATAAATAAAATAAATAAATTTAAATGGGTGATGGGGAGCTGGTTCCTGTTAGGGTGCCTCCAGAGTATTACAAGATAAAATAAAATATTTTGGGGGCTCCAAAAAATAGGTCCAGGTTTTTCTCCAAATCTCCCCACAAGAGCCACTTTCACATGTTCTCGGCTTCAAGAAGCCAGTCAGCCTGTGCAGGCCTGAGCTTTTGGGAAAGAGGGCAGGTTGCCTAGGTGTGTCTGTGATCCGTGTTTCTTCTGCTATTCCTCCTCTTGGATACAGTGAGCCTCCAAGCAGCTTAAAGCCATTTACATGTAATCCTCAACCTTACGATCACAATTGAGCCCAATATTTCCACTGCTAAGCAAGGCAGTGGTTAAATGAGATGCGCCTCCTTTCATGACCTTTCTTGCCACAGTAGTTAAGTGAATCATACAGTCATTAAGTGAATCTGGCTCTCCCCCCAATGACTTTGCTTGTCGGAAAGTTGCAAAAGGGGGGGGGGGGCATGTGACCCCAGAATAATGCAAGTGTCATAAATACATATCGGTTGCCAAGCGCCTGAATTCTAGTCATGTGATCATGAGGATGCTGCAACGGTCACAAGTGTGAAAACAGGTCATAAGTCACGTTTTTCAGTGCCGGTGTAACTTTGAACGGTCACTAAATGAATAATTGTAAGCCGAGGACTACCTGTAGAACAGGGATCCCCAAACTTGGCAGCTTTAAGACTTCTGGACTTCAAATTCCCAGAATTCTCCAGTCAGCTATGCTGGCTGGAGAATTCTGGGAGTTGAAGTCCACAAGTCTTAAAGTTGCCAAGTTTGGAGACTTCTGCTGCAGAATAGTCATGCCTGTACCTGCATAAAACCAGATGCCAGAAGGATGAACATGGTTCTAGGTACCCCACCCCACTCTGGCTCTTTAGTTCCACATCACCTTGAGGCACAACCTCTCCCACCTCCCCATCAACAACCATTAAAGTATCCCCCACTCTTAATCCTCACTTGAGGCCCAGAAAAATATAATGATATATTTTGATATAAACATTATCAAAATCTGCTGAAAAATCAAGGAGCAAAAGGATGGATGCACCATCATTCCCATTCTGGATCTGCCAAAGATCATTGACAGATACAATGAGTTTTAAAATGTTTATTTTATAGAAGCAAGAAAAATATTCTCGTCACCCATATAGAGCTCCTCCAGAAATAAAAATAAATACTGGCATATTTAAAAGATTGAGTTATTCTTTTTCGGCTCTCAATTTTGCAAAATGTATAGGAACCATATAGAGGACATTTTCTTAAATTTCTATAAAAGTCTTAAACGGGCAGGTGCATCCTTCTCCCTATAGGAATGGAAACAAGAGTTCTCTCTCTTGTCTTCATTATCAGACAGCAGCCAGGCAATCAAAAAGATTGGCATCCTTGCATATTTCACCATAATGACCAACTTGCAAGAGAGCAATCAATGGGCCAGCAACTCCTCCTCACCCTTTATTGGAAAATTTACTTGTCACACACCCTATTTTCCCACAAGGTTATCTCAATGCTGAACTTTATAATACATTTGGGAGGAGATTCTTTTTTTAAATGCTCCGTTTGGGAAATGAATCCATTTATACAATTGTAATATTCTCAAACAAGGAATATCTGTGTTGGTAATAATATAATTCCAACAAGGTTCCTGGGTGGGGGTCTGTGCAAAAAGCAGTAAACAAAAATAAACTGGTAAACATTAATTTAAAAGTGGACTCTTACTTATATGCATGAATCTTAGAAACCATCTCAACCTAATGGGATTAGCCTGCCCCACCCGTGCTGGTAGAAGAGGCATGCTGTGGACCCTGTCAATCAAGGAATTCCAGCTGGCATGGGGGGGGGGGGGTGTCCAGGAGAGCCTACTCTGCCATGGTATGGGCTCTGTGGAACATCCTGTTTCCCTCCTCCCCAGTTCAGATTCACATCCTTGAACACCTGGCTCTGCCAAATAGCCCAGGGCCACAATAGGGAAGTGAAACTCCAGGGATGGTTAATGGATTAGACAGATCCCCACCTATTCCCCTTATGCATTTTGCAACTGAATTTTAACTAAATTTTAAATGCATAGTCTTTGTTTCTTGTTCCAATGTTTTATATGGTATTTTTACTGAATAAACTGTAAACCACCTAGAATCGCCTTGGTGAGATGAGTGGCATAGTAATACGTAGTAGTACTTTATAGCCAATTTGCATGAACATATAATATATATTAAACTAGATTCATGCAAATTGGCTATAAAGTATGACTACATATTACTTCCCATTTTATTTAGGAAATCTTAATTTTTCATAGCTCTATAACGTACAGTATTTAAGAAGCATTGGCTCTTATACAGCTACCAAAATATGATTTTTCTCCCTGTTCAGAAGGGGAAAGCCTCTTTGCCTAACAACAAAACAACATCTGATTGCTGAGCATAAGATCAGAGCTGGTATTTCTCCCAAGGGCACTGCCATGGGATTGTAGCTAGATTTACATATAGTTAAGTTGGTTATTAAACACACCCATTTTCTTGATCTGCATAAACCATAAATGAGCAGGCTGCATTTAAAACTAATCAGGCTTAGTATAGTTTGCACACACATTACAATTACTAAGTCTTGTCTCTCATACTTATGTCATTATCAGCAAGAAAACTGGAAAATAAAGGATTTATCAAACTGAATACATCCAGTTGTAAGAATGTACAGATTCCATCTGCCCAGAATAATTGGTAATGTTATTCTTTATGGGTTTCTGGTTGGTTGGAGCAAAGTTTCAGCAGTGATGCAATTCTCCTTTTTAGAACATTTACTTCTCAATTTCCCGTTGCCATCATGGTCTTTTGAAGGAAACAGAGGCAGGAGTGATGGCAATTATCATCTGATGCCACTAGCACTCAGCATTCAAAGACCCTTAAAGAGAGAGTTCATATCTCAGCATATTCTCAAGGAAACAATATAGAAACCTAATTCACATACCATGCTAAATCATATTTTTATTTATTTCCCTGTGGAAGCTTGTAAACAATAGAAGATACAGCTTAGCATAACTGTGAATTCAGCCCATGCATGTTCACACATCACATTATATGACAATTTGTTCACTAAGCCAGAATTGGCTAGGTTTCTTCACTGCACTAAACCATAAATGTTATTTTATTAGCTAGAAAAGTTGGTTCATGTGAAATGCAAAGAACCAGGTGCAATGTTCAAATCCAGCCAATAAATATCTTCCTGATGATTGATTTATAGGTGTGTTTATGAAGATATACATCTAGAAATCTGTATGCATTAGTATGGATTATTTTAATTATTAACCTTATTCAGCAGTGACAAACACTAGCTGTTAAAAACTTCACAGCACAAATTTGTTTTGTAGACAACACCACAGTTCATAAGATATTGCAACATTAACATAATTGGGTAGGAAAAAATGTACCATACAGGAGAAAGAATACAAAGAACAATAAAAATACTTTAAAACATTTGTTATGTACATGTTGTAATCAATCAACTGACAATCCATTTAACCCAGATCAGACCGACAAAATGTACCAATCTTGCCAAAATTTAAAAATGTCCAATTTATAACAGAACAGCCTAACAAGGCAGCTTTCTAACATGGGTCAGTTCTTAACCTTTTAGCTGTAGCTAAAGAATCAAGGGGAGGCGAGAGCTTAAAGGAAATGGGGGAAAGCAAATGATAATCTCAGCAGAAATCTGCCCCAATTTAACTCCCCCAGGTTGTTGCAGAAGCCCCTGGAGCACTGTTCTTAAAGTGTTCAACACAATTACAGGTAGTCCTTGACTTACCACCACTATTGATCTCAAAAATTCCGTTGTGAAGCATGACAGTTTAGTGAGTTTTGCTCCATTTTTACGACCTTTCTTTCCACAGTTGTTAAGCAAATCACTGCAGTTGTTAAGTTAATAAAACAGATGTTATATGAACAGGCTTCCCCATTGCTTGCCGGAAGGCTGAAAATAAAGACTTTTTTTTCAATGCTGTTATAACTTTGAAGTGGTTGTAATTTGAGGACTACCTGCATTCCTTTTCCTTTTCAATAATGTGGTTAACCCATTCAAGATTTTGTTTTATACAAGTGTCACAACAGCAGCTGCCCCCAACTGGAGCCTCTACATCAAAAGCAGCAATTAAAACCACCCATCTTCCTCATAGAGGCTCCATTACCTGCAGGATATAGAGCAGAGGCCTCCAACCATTTGGGCACCAAGGACTGGTTCCATGGAGAGAAGTTTCCCTCACCCACCCCCGGAATGGAGGGGGTGCGGCTTTGCATGCTGCCTGCATCCCCACAGACGGGGCTTTGCTTGTTTGCATAGCCAGGTTGCTGGCATGCCATGGACCAATGCAAGTCCACAGACAGGAGGTCGGGGACCCCTGATGTAAATACCCCAGGTCTTATATGACTGTTTTTTAAGTAAGCTTATGAATGTTTACACTGCTTGCTTCCCAAGCTTCTTGGGAAGAGGGGAGAATTTCTTAGAATAATGTTCAGAATATAAGTAATTCTGATTATAATGCCAGGATATTCTATCAGAGCCGAAGAAGCTTCTTGGGTGAGAAGTGAAACTTCTTCAAGGAAAAAACAAAGTCCAATTGCCTCCTGAAAAAAAAGCACCTTTGGGATAAATCTAAGTGCTATTGCTCTTCCTTCCTTTCTTCTCCATTACTTCTTTCCTTCCTCCCTCCCTCCCTCCGCCTTCCATCCTTCCCAGGTGGGTAAAAATAAGGACCCAGATTGTTGGGGGCAATAAGCCGACTCTATAAACCAAAGGTTTTCAAACTTGGCAAGTTTCAGACTTGTGGACTTCAACTCCCAGAATTCCTGAGCTAACATGGCTGGAGGAGAAATTCTGGGAGTTGAAGTCCACAAGTCTTAAAGCGGTTCAGTTTGAAGAGTCCTGCTATGTAAAGCACCACGAAGCGGTATATAGCCTGAGCGCTGTTGCTATTGCTTCTCCTCTCCTGCTGTTGGGGATGATGGGGGCCGTAGTCCAGGGCGCCCGAAGGGTGCTGGGGCGAACCCCAGGCCAGTCGGCGCCGGGCAGCGGCCCTTCGTGCGACGCCAGGAACCTTTCCCATCCCCTTAGCGGCACCCCGCATCTCCCAAGGGGGAGGCGCGGCAGGGAAGCCTCTCACTCCCGAGTGCCAAGGAACGGGGAGGAGCGAGAGGGAGCTCTGCCAGCAGGCAGGCCGCCCGGAGAAAGGCGACCGCGCGACCCCGAAAACGGCCCCGGCTACCTGCGAGTCCCGAAATTCCACCACCATATTCTCACTACTCCAGCGCGCCGCCATCTTGGCTGCCCTGGAGGCGGCTGGGCGACGGCGGCCAGGAAGTCGTCGCGCTGGAAGCGCAGGACCTGCCGGGAGACGTAGTCCTCGGCGCTCAAAGGAGCCGGAGCCACGTAAAGAGCCCGGCCTAAGTGTCTTCCATCAGGGTTGGACTACAACTCCCAGACTCTCCCCTCGCCTGGAGTCGTGGGCCAACGTCGGTTTGTTTTGATTTTTCTTTAAGGCAGCGTGTCTCCCACTAGCCCCCCCCGCCCCCCATCCCCTCTTTTCTTTTTTATTTCCTTGCATACCTTTGTCATCAGAATTTTAGTAGAACCTCTTACCTGAAATTGGTGAGAAGGCCTGTGCGGCCCACTGTAAAAAAAATGGTTGAAAACTGGTTGTATTCTACTTTTTGTCCATTTTTGTCTTTCTTTTACAATCCCAGAGAACTCCCCCGAACTATATTGTCAAAATTTGCCTTGGTAACAAACCCTCAAAATGTGGAAGTGTGGTTTATCTTGATGGTGGTTTTTTTTTTTTTTTTAAAGAATATAAAATAATTACATCAAGTGAATTAACTTATCTTAGCGTGGTGTAAAATTTAGAAAATAGAACCTAGAATAAGAATTGTCGTCTTATATTCTTGTATGGACTGCACTGGTAGAGGCTAAATCAATTTTGTTGTGTACATTGATATACAATGACAGTAAAGGCTTTTTTTTTTTTTCAAAAATAGGGAATGATAGTTACCTGTCCAGACGACTCAGAACACCAAACAGAATGCAAAGTACCTTGGATTCAAGCCAGGATTCATTATGCCCAAACTCATAATTTTAAATCCTGTGACCGGAGACCCTGGGAAAATCCCCAAAAAAAGTCTGCAGGAAAATTCCCCACCCCATTTTCCTACCAATCGATCATTCTTTATTCGGGATCGCAGGATACCGTCTCCAGCTCCGTTCTGAAAAAGAGAGAAAGAGAAAGAGAGAGAGAGACTTTTGGCTTCATGCAAGGAAAGCAGCAGAAGCAACAGAAGTCTCTTTCTCTCCCCCAAACTCTGCCAGAATGGCACAGCCTCTTGGGACAGGATGCCTTGAAGGGTCCCAAATACTCATTTCTGGCGGAGTTTGGGATAGAGAAAGAAAAGACTTTCTGCTTTCCTCGTGTGTAGCCAAAAGCAGAAGCGGAAAGAAGCAGCCTGGTGGCGAGGCGAGGAATGTTGGGCGAGTGGGGCAAGTTCCCCTTTCCACCCTTTCCACCCTCCCCTCACTACCTCGTGCTGTTCGCAATGCAAGCAATGCAACTCTTGGGTTCCCGCGGTTCATGTGGACGGCACAGCCTTGTGTTCCCGCACAGCCTGGATTGCTTTGGGGGTGACATTTCTCTGCGGATCACCAAAATTTTCTTGCGGACTACCAGTGGTCCCTGGCCCACTGGTTGGCGATCACTGTTCTAGTCCAGGGGTCTCTAACCTTGGCAACTTTAAGCCTGGCGGACTTCAACTCCCAGAAGCAAAGCTGGCTGGGGAATTCTGGGACTTGAGGTCCACCAGGCTTAAAGGGTTGGAGACTCCTGTTCTAGTCCAACCCCCTGCTAAAGCAGGGGACCCTATACCATTTCAGGCAAGTAGCTGTACAGCCTCTTCTTTAAAGACCTCCAGATAAGTCTTTTGTAGGCTCTTGTTCTGTTTTTGCCTGCCAGTAAATCTTGTGCACCAATAGATTATATCCGCTTCTTTAGCCTGTCTCTCATTCCCCCGCCCCCATGGGTCCCTGACAGTTGTCTCTGGAAACGTATGCACTCAATCTGTAATCACAAGATTCATGCATCAGGAGGCAGCAAACTTTTTGAGATTTTAACTGATAATAAAAAATGAAACAAAAGACAGTTTGTATTTTGTGCCACATCAAAATATGTGCTGACCATGGTTTAATTAAACTACAAATGGCAAGTCATATTAAGTTTTACACCATGGTTTATAAGCTATCCTGATGGAATTGATAAATCATACAAGCTACAAAGCAGAAAAACCAACTGTGGGTGACACTTGTAATTATGGTTTGTCCTCTCCAAAAATTTATCTCCTGAGGTTGTTGCAAAGATAAAATCAAGTGTGAGATGAATAAATATTGCTTTTTGCAGCAGAACATAAATGCACCAAAGGCATACATGTAACTGTAACTGTTTTCAAGGTTATTCAATACATCTTTGGTCCAAAACTAACTTTCACCATGTTCTATTAAGGCTTTATTGTCTGATGCATCCTGTGATGGAGGCTGTACATAGTCCTCGACTTACAACCACAATTGAACCCCAAATTGTTACTGCCAAGTGAAACATTTCAGTGAATTTTGACCCATTTCACAACCTTCCCTGCCACAGTTGTTAAGTGAATCACGGCGATTGTTAAATTAGTAACATAGTTGTTCAGTGAATCTGGCTATTCCGCGTTGACTTTGCTCATCCAAAGGTCGCCAAGAGATCGCATGGTCCGCAGACACTGCAACCGTCCTAAGTATGAGTCTGTTGCCAAGCCTCTGAATTTTGTTCATGCCACCCTGGAGATGCTGCAACGGTCATTAAGCGTGAAAAGACAGTCATAATAAAATCCCTTTTTTAGTGCTCTGGTAACTTTGAAAGGCCCCTGAATGAACTGTAGCAAGTTGCGGCCATCTTGGAGGGCACAACCTGCGAACCCATAAACCCCCATAAGCCAAGGGGCCTGCATGCCCCCCCACCCCACTCCAGCCCCAAACAGACCCTAGTTTCCACCATACAAGCCAGGATGTGCCATCCCTGCAGTGACCAGGCCAACCGGGCTTCCATCAGCCCTCGGCAAGCTCTAAGCCGGGGCCCGAGAGGGGCCGTAAGGCTGCAGAACCTTCAGGCTGCCGCGCTAACGGACAGGAAGGCCGCAGACCGTCGGTTGAAGGCCCAACGCCGCCTCAGGGTTCCACCGCTGGGCAAGCTCGGCAGCGGCCGGGGCGGACTTCTTCGGCCAGCGCGCTCTGGGGCACAGGAGCCTGGCTGCCCGCCCAGGCGGGGGGACACAGGCGCGGCCTCCCTCCCTCCCTCCCTCCCTCTCAGCCTCGCTCCATCCCGCGGCGGCAGCGAAGGCGGGTGGAGGGTGGACGGGGGGGGGGCGGAGAGGAGGAGACGGGGAAGCCGCAGCGCAGGCGCTGTGCGCGGCTCTATTGTCTGGGCTCCGGGCGCCCTCGGGAAGCCCGGCTGGGGACGACGGCGCGCCAGCAGCACCAGCCGCGGAGCCTGCCAGGTGTCCTCCGACCGACGGCCGAGCCGCCTCCTCCTCCTCCTCCTCCTTCCCCCGCGGCCGCTCGGCTTGGCCCGGAGGCCGCCGCCTCCCCCGCCGCCTCCTGCCCGGCGCTCGCATGCGGAGCGGCGCCCGGGGAGCCGCGCTCTTCCTCCTCCTCCTCCTCCTCCTTCCGTAGGGCGGGACCCCCGGCTGCCCCCCGCCGTGGATGAGCCCGGGAGGCGCGGCGGGCCGCCCGTTGGGGCGCGGCGGCAGCGGCGGCTGCTGCTGCTCGGAGAGGCGGAGGAGAAGGGGAGCGGGGCCGTTGCCGGCCGCCGCACGATGCCCGGCGCGGCCGGAGGTGGCCTGAGCGCCTAGTGGCCCCGGCGCCCTCGCTTCCTCGCGGGCTGGCATGGGCGGCAAGCAGAGCACGGCGGGCGCCACGGCCGCGGGGCGCTCGCGCGGAGGAGGCGGCGGAGGCGGAGGCCCCTTGGCCGGAGTGGCCAGCGACGACAGCGCCGTGGGGGCGCCGCCGCCGCCGCCGCCGCCGCCCGGGGGAGCCCCGCACTTCGGGCATTACCGCGGCGGGGGCGGCAACGGGGGAAGCGGCGGCGGCGGCGGCGGCGGGAGCTCGGCGATGGGGCTACGCAGCCGCTCCGTCAGCTCCGTGGCCGGCGTGGGCGTGGGGATGGGCGGCGTGGAGCCGGCCGGCGCCGGCAGCGTCCCTTTCGGCCTGTACGCGGCGGCGGCGGCGGCCTCGGCTGCCAGCAGTGCCACCACCGCCGCTTCGACGACGGCGGCGGCGGCGGCGGCGGTGGCTTCGGGCGACTCGGAGCGGGGTCCAGGCGCGGACTCCTCCTCTTACGGCCATGGCAACGGTTACCAGGAGACGGGAGGCGGTCACCACAGAGACGGGATGCTGTATCTGGGCTCCAGGGCCTCGCTGGCCGATGCACTACCTCTGCACCTCGGACCCCGGTGGTTCAGTTCACACAGCGGTGAGTGAGTGGCCGGGACTTGGGGGAGCTCTGGGGAGCCTAAAAGTCCAGCCAGGGTTCTGGGTTCGGATCAGGAGCCAAAGGCCAGGCGAGTGGGGAAGAAACAGCCTTTGACCTCGCAGGAGGCCGGGTAAAATTGCTGGTCAAGGTGTGTAGTGTCGGGGTTAAAAGGCCCTAGTAACTTCCTTCACACGTGCCAAGGTCGTCCCTGTCCATCTGGGTCAGGCTTCTGCATGTGCACGATGAAGAAAGTTGGGTGAAACCAACCTTTTTCAGTCTTCAGGACATTGTGCGTGTCCAGGAAATGGGCCAATACAGTCACCAATTACAGTTTATGAAGCCAACAATTGTGTGCTGTAAAAGGTCCTTCTGGTATTCAGAGACAAAAACCATGGGCTAGGAACCAGTTTCTTCATTGGTCTTCTCTTTCCTACTTAGCAAGTGAGGAAGAAAGCATCTGGATTTGGACTAAGCCTGACACAACTTTGTTCTTCATAAATGGCCGGGTAGCGTTTATTTCCCTGGTGCATGAAACCAGGGGTCTTGTGCAACTCTTCAGAAAATATTGTGCTCTTGAAGCGACATTCTGGCTAGGTTTGAACCTGAGGCTAGGCTAAAATGTGGCAGTGGCATGATATGTTGTGTGTATCTGGATATGTATGATATGTGAATGTAGACAATTGGAGTAAACTTCATCCAAAATATTAGCCAAATAGCTCCCTACTCTTCCCAGCTGGGAAAGAGTAACCAGGGAGTAGAAATAGAAGGTGTGCAAAAACCTTGCCAACTGCTTGTAAATACCTGGAATAGTTTGATTAGTTAGTTCATGGCCTGAAGCCTCCCAGGACATACTTTCTTTGCTTAATTTTGCTTTAGTTGTTGATTTTAGATCAAGGGTAGGCAGTTAATTCTGATGGCCACATCAGAAACTGGGACTGTTGTAGAATGCCAAACCAATAAGGCTGTGAAGGTAGGTAGGCATGTACACACATAAGTAAATTGAAAAAAAAATTACTTTCAAAATAACATCAATCCATGCGAGCCAGACAGCCAAATGTCTGGATATGGCCCAGGGGCCATAAAATGCCAAGGTCTGGCTTAGATGCATCTAAAAGCATCACTATATGGCTCTCCTACCACCCTGGTTCTTTTCTTTTTCTCTTTAGTACAGGGCTGAGAAACCAGGTCCATTCTCAAGATTTCTGCACTGTAGTTCCCTGTATTCTTATCGTTAGCCAAAACCACTATAGAACGGCTTTCAAAGGCATTACATCCTCACTTTTGCTGTTATTAAAACCAGAAAGATTACACAAAAGTATCCTTCCCATTACTTTGTAAGTTGGGGTTGAATAAAAACATTGTCATTCTCTCTGATTTGGTCTCCTTCTGGACAGGTGAATTTCTACTCTCAGAATTCTCATGTGTGGTCCTACAATGGAATTCTGGTAGTTGAAGTCCAGATATCTTACAATTACCACACGGTTGAGAAAGACTGGATTGACATTATGAGTTTTAGGGAGTATGGCTTTTTTTTCTGGTGAGAGAATGAAAAAAGTTAAGACTGTGGAATATCACATTGGCTTACAGGAAGTACACTCGTGTCTGAGAAGAAGAAAAATGAAGGGATTTCCCCAGCAAACTCATTAGGAGGAAGTTAACAGAAAAATTATTTCAGGCAGAGAATGGGATAAGATTTTTAGCTTATGCCTCTGGCAGTCAGTTTCTGCAATTGACTGGGGATGCCCCCAAGAGCATGCCTGGAAATGCTGCCAAGAATCTCCATTGGTTGGGTTGCTGGGAGAAAATATACTCAAATTAAACAGTATCTCCAAGCAAAACAACTTATAACTTAGTTTTGGCAGGAGTTAAAAGAAATACCCTGTTTCTCCAACAATACGGCCTCCCCCAGTAGGAAGTCCCAGCATGTTTTATAGGCATGAAATGAAATTTAAGCCCTATCCCCCAAATTAAGGCCTATAGTAAAACATGGGAAATGGGGGGAATGGTGGGGGGGCTTGCCGTTAGGAAGTACTTTTGTTGCACACCCAGATATGGTGCTGCCTGCGTTGAACCCAATACGAAGTGCCCCACCAACGCCAAAGTCAGCATCCAAGCCATCCCACCCGAAGATGCAAGGGGGGGAATTAAGTCACCCCCAAAAAGATGGCCTAGACATTTTTGGGGGGCTCAAAAAAAAATAAGACCCGGCCTTATTATATGAGAAACATGGTAATGCTCTTTTTGCCAGGCAATTGTGCTTCCTTTATCTGTTCAATAGTTGCTTAATTGATTTTCAATTACACTGGATTACATCAAATGTGAGATATTGTATCTTATTTTCCCTCAAACTTATTTCCTGCTTTGTTCAGTTCAAGTACGAAAGTTGTGTTTTGCTTTCGGTTCTGTATCTTACAATAATTGCATTGGCTGCCCCAAGTTATCGATGTAAAATTGCTCTGCTGTTGAATTGTTTGTATTCCTTGTAGGGATTTCTGTATTTTGATTTTGCTCAGCTTTCCTTTTTACTTAGATGGAGTAGACATCTTGTGTGCATATTTGTGTGTGTACTGTGTTCATGTGTATGAGTGTATTGTGTAATGTGATAGGGTATTTCATGCCAGTTATATTCAATTTAGCTTTGAAGATTCAGTGCATTGAAGTGAGCTTTCAAATCAAACTAATGGAAACCAGTAGATATAAAAATCTTCTGCACAGATGCAAAACCTTTTTTGTCCAATTCACTAGGATTTCCATCTTAACCCAAGTCATGTCTACACCGACAGACCAATCTGGATGTTTACATTTTTAACACTTCTAATTCAGTTGATTGCATTTTCAAATCAATTTTATAAAACATTTTGGATGGATTTGTACAAATAAACTCAGTTCGCAATTCTTCAAGCCTCCTTGACTTCACTTTTATCTACCATGCTGAAGAGCTGGTTTGTCTTCTAGAATTTTGAATTTTGTTCCAGCTGCTTCTCCTGTCTACTTTGTGTTTCATTTATTCCCACCTACATAGGCGCAGCATTGCTACCATAACTTTGACTCAGAATGATGCACCGCTTCAATATTGATTGATGCATTTTGAGGCTAATGTTCTTCAAGCTAACCTCCAATGGTAAATCCTGTTTGGTTTGCAAAATTATTGGTTACTGATGTGCTGCCTTCGTCCCTTGACACTGTGATGGTGACTCTGGTAGTACTAATGAAAAATCCATGTCTTCAGTGTCCAGATAATTAGATTAATCATGCAATTAATACATTCCATCAGCCTCCATTTCTCTGAACAGCTGGAGGTTTGCCTGCTTGGCACACATTTTCTGCATGGCAACCCTCTCTATCTCTTCTTCGGGAGAGGACTTATTTTTCTCCAAGGGGAAGTGGAAAAGGCCTGTGAAGGTCACAGCACAAGTGATCAGAACTCCTTGATAATATTGCTTATCTTGCGCTCTGGCACAGGCACTTGTCTGTAGGTTCTTAAAGAATAAGGCAGTAGGGAAAAAGGCTTCACTTTGTAATTAAACAGCAAGCAAAATTGTATGTGGCCTTTGGCCAGGTTAGCCTCCATAATCTGGTTATGAGCTCCCCTAATGTTGGTTTAATTCCTTCCTTCTCTCGAAACTTAGATGAGACCCTCCAGAGCAGGGGCGTGAAACTCAATTTCATTGCGGGCCGCATCAGGGTTGTGTTTGACCTTGGGGGCTGGGAGGGCGTGACCAGAGTGGGCATGACCAGCTCGACGTCACTTGTGTGATCAAAGCCTCCTTTTGCTAGAAGTTTGTTTTGCTAGCACTCTGCCAGTGAAAATGGAGCTCGTGTGGGCCGTGCATGGCCCTCCTGGGCTCCGTTTTCAGCTGCGACGGCTTCCTGCAGCCCTCCGCCAGCAAAAATGGAGCCCGGGAGGGCCACAGGTGACCCTCACAAGCTCCATTTTCACTGGCAGAGGCACCGTGGGCTGGTCCTTCACTGTCCAGGACAGCCCCCGGGCCAAATCTAAACACCCCATGCCAGATCCAGCCCGTGGGCCTCAAGTTTGACACCCCTGTTCCAGATTAAGATATAGTCAGAAAGTCAAGATCCCAGCCCCACTGGTTGCCTCCTGGGCTGGGCTGGGCTTGAGCACTTTTAAAGCCCAGGCTTGGACCAAAAGGGCTTCGCATATTTACTTGCTCAGATATTTGTTTTCCTTCTTTTTAGCTGCTTAAGGAACTATAGACTTGGTGGTATGGTGACCATCTCAAGAACATCCTCCCTCCTGCCAGTAAAAGTGGTCTGCAAATTCATGTCTAGCAGCCTATGCATACTTAAGCTTAGCCCTTTGGGGCCAGAGGGAAAGAAAACTCAAATTCTGCTAAGCTTCCACAGAAATCTCTTTCTCACTTGAACTCTGGCAGATTGTTATTTATAAGCCTGCCCAAAGTGTCTCCCAAAGGTTTAGTGTTATTACTAAGGGGGAAGTTGAGACAGGTGTGATTTCAGCTTGTTTTTAGTGAGGTTGGCTGTGCAGAGGCTCCCAGCTGCTCTGCCTTCTTGGTCTGGTTGCATCCTTTGGGTTGGAGAAGTTTATTCGTTTGTTGAATTTATTTGCTACCGTGGAGCTACTCCAGGCAGCTTTCAACAATGAAAAGGAATAGAATGAAAGGAGCATAAATAGAGCCGAAGTAAAATAACAGAGCAATAAAATAAACAATAATAAAGAGAATGGCAATGAGAATATGTATGTTAACATATGATAACAAAAGATGGAAGGGTGGAGAGTGGAGTCTGCCATCAATCTAGCATCCACCTCCAGCAGGTAACTCCCCCATTTGGTTACCAGCAAAGCCAGGTCTTCAGGCTCTTGTGGACACAGGGTGTCCTCTGTCCTCTCTGAGCTTTGCTTGTTTTCTTCCATATTTTTTGTGTGGATATGACACATGTGCTTCTCCGGCACAGCATTCAGTGCTCTTACACAACAGGCCCTTGACATTTGTGGGCTTCAGGAACCTCTTGCTGGGAATTCTTGAGCAGTCCCTCCAGCTGTGCCAATATCTTTTCCTGGGAGCCAAAGACCTTTTCCTTGCAAGCCTCGCAGTGTTGATGAGGAATAAGCAACAATAAGGAAACAGTCGTTTTTCTGTTTCTTTTTTTATCCCCCACAAGGGACTTGAAGTGGGTGTGTTTCTTTGGTTTGCTTTTCTTTTCAGGGTGTCATAAGGTACAATGCTTCTTTCTTTTTTTTTTTTTTGAAACACCATCTCCACAAACATCTACCTACTCTATTGAACCAATGCATTCAAAGCCAACAATATTCTGTGCTTGTTGGTTAAGTTGGAAACAGCCTTTGGTAAGAAGGAAAGGACACTTCTTCAAGGTTCCTTGTTTATGTATTTTGTCGGCCACCCAGAGTTGCCTTTGGCTGGATAGATGGCTATATAAATGTGATTAAATAAATAAAATAAAACATTGAGTGCAGAACCACAGGAGAAAATGTGTTCCTGGTGTGTGGTACAGGATGGTAGCACCTGGCTGACCTTCTGAACTTAGGGGCTAAATATAGCTCTGGCCTGGTTGTAAATAGATAAGAAAATAGCCTTTAGTCTTGCATACCTCTTTATAGTTCTTTACAGAAAATAAGAATGTTTGGGTTGGAGATGGGATGGAACCTGTAAGCTAGATGGGGAAGTCAAAACACCAGACTTAGAAGACTTCCATGTCATTGCTAGGAATCAAACAGTGGTGCGCCCATGTAGCCATTAGGAATTAAATTCAGTTTGAGAGAAACTCTTTAATGTGTAAGCCTTGCAAATTCAGATAACCAGGATTACATTGGTGGTTCTATCTCAGCTGCCTGGGATTTGGAAGAACGAAGTTGGTTGTAGTTTTCACCTACCATATAGAATCCTAACGTCAGAAGGGATCACTTAGGTTACCAACTTGATCAACTGCACAGCCAACCAGGAACGGCACCAACCCTCAACCAACCCAGGCAACCTCCCCTAACCAGCACTTCAATGATCCTCACCTGACTTGACCCACCCATCACAAGACCCATCACAAGTTGTCATCATGTCACACCTGATGTGACCTACCCATCACAAGACCTACTGACCACACGAAGCCCTTATAAGCAGAAGAACACCAACATTTACATTCCCTAACTTCCACTGAAGATATCACCTAGCCTGGTAATGAAATGTTCAGAAACCAACCCACAAGCTCGGAGAATGAACCTTCACCCTCACTTGCCAGAGAGATTATGCACAGTGATGGAAAGATTTGGCAGTACTGTCATGGTTGGCAATCATAATTTATTTAGATAGTTCCAGCCTTTATTATTTTTATGAATAATTCAAGGCAGCCAACATACCTAGTACACTTTTCCCCACAATGTTAGCCGATGAGGTGGATTGAGTTGAGAGAGTGGGACTGGCCCATAGTCACCCAGTCAGCTTTCATGCCCAAGGTGAAACTAGAATTCACCGTCTCCTGGATTCTAGCCTGGTGCTTTCTCTACTAGACCAAAGTCACTCTAGTGATGGTAGATCCCTCTGATTAGAGAAAAGGCAACATTCATGCTTATTGCTGACTGGAAATCCCTTAAGGACTTTTTTATGTAAGAAGGCAAATATTTTTTACATAAAACAGGAAAAATGAACATATTTTGATTTATGGTTTTGATGACTAGATAGAAAGAAAAGAATCACAACATAACTCTAGAGAAAGGGGTAAATCTACAATTGTGCTTAGAACTGCTGTAAAGACATTCAGAAGCCACTTCGTTATATCTTGTTTTGTTCTTTTCGATTTTAATTTTACCTTCTTTTCACTTCAGCTTTCTCTTTTATTTTTTCCATCTTTATTTTAATTTGCATTAATTTTACTCTTTGTTTTTTCCAACTCAGTAAAATGATATTATGAAAAAAAAAAACCTCTTACCAGCATACGCAGCGGCTAAAGGGACATTTGAGGCCATGGAAGAACTCTGCCTCATGGTTAAAAAGCGCCATTGTTCATGCAAAGACAGACAGGCAAATTCAGAGGCTGGCCTGTGAAAGCAGCTAGGTTGGCACTGAGGCAGCCAACGGTGATGAGCTCATTTGGTAGCCCCACATGGACTGTTGGAAGAAAAGTAGAAATAACGTTATTGGTTACAGAAAGAGAAGATTTGGTTATAAAGGCAGTAACACCCAGCAGCAAGTTAGAGATTTTTAGCAAAACTTTTGAATGTTATGGACAGGTGATTCTCAACTTAAACAACCATCATTGGGACCCAAACTTCTGTTGTGAAGCAGAGTGGTTGTTAAATATGCACAATATGCCAGTTTTTTTGCCATCAGTGTTAAGCGAATCACTTACAAGTATAAAGTGAATCACATGGTCGTTAAGCGAATCCCCCATGAACTGTACTTGTCTGAGGCTGGCTGAGAAGGTCATAAATGGTGATCACATGACTCCGGAATGCTGCAATCGTGGTAAATACAGGTGCTCCTCAACCTACAACAGTTCATTTAATGACCTTTCAAAGTTACAACTTCACTGAAAAAAGTGACTTATGACCATTTTTCCACACTGATCAAAATTCAGACAGTTGGCAGCCGATTCACTTTTATGATGGTTGAAGTGTCCCGGGGTCACATGATTCCCTTTTGCAACTTTCTGATGAGCAAAGTCGATGGAGAAACCTGATTCACTTAACAATCGTGTAATTAACTTAAGCAGCTGTCATGATTCACTCAACAGTGGTTGAAAGAAAGGTCACAAAATGAGGCAAAATTCAATGCACAACTGTCTGCCTTAGCAACATAAATTTTGGGCTCAACTGTGGTTGTAAGTCAAGGGCTACCTGTCTATGCAGGTTGTGCCTGAATTTTGATTACGTGATGGTGAGGTCGCTGTGACAGTCCTAAGGGTTGCTAACCCTGCCATTGTGACTTTAAATGGTCGCTAAATGAATAATTGTATGTAGAGGGCTTACAAGGTCTGGTTTATTGAAAAGAAATGTTTGTTGCCAGCAAATCCCAGCAAATGAAAGGCTGCCACAAAGAGGAGGGGGTCAAATTATTCTCCAAAGCCCATGAAGGCAGGACAAGAAACGATGGATGGAAACTAATCAAGGAGAGAAGCAACCTGGAACTAAGGAGAAATTTCCTGACAGAACAATTAACCGGGGAAACAGAAGTTGCCTTCAGAAATTGTGGGTGCTTCATTACTAGAGGTTTTTAAGAAGAGACTGGACAGCCACTTGTCTGAAATGGTATAGGGGCTGGACTAGAAGACCTCCAAGGTCCCTTCCAACATTGTTATACTAGGTCAAAGTGTAAGTAAAATCTGGCAAGGCTGGACTGGAAGATCTCCCAGATCCCTTCTTGCTTTATTCTGATTCTAAAATCCCAGGAAGGATTAGGGCTGGCAAATTAGGCTTGGATTAGGTATACGCCTGGTATAATGATGCCTTCTCTTGTTTTGAGAAGTGGCATATTTGTTGCACCGGGTAGCTGGTGTCACCCCACAGGAGGTGCCATGTGCTCAGCATGGATGAGTGGCAGGAAGCTGCAGATGTATGTATGGTTAAGGCTTCCTTCTGGAGAGGAAGTGGGCAAACTGCCAGAGATGGTTTACCTGTGTATGCTACAGCTTGTGAGATGCAGTGGAGTGTTTCTCAGATGTACTTTTAATTCTGCAACTCTTCCTCGTTGTTTTTCTTTTAAAAACGTCTTTGAAATTCACACTCCTCCTCCATTTGAGTGGCTTCATGTGGGGTTCCCCATGGCAAAGAAAAATGACATATATCCAAAAAAATATGCCATTTTGGACAGACAGCATTTGTTTTTGTTTTTCCCCCAATGTTGTGATTTTCATATATTTCTGTTTATTCTAGCACCAAGAGCCTTCAGGATTGTTTGTGACTCCTGAAAAGTTTGGACGCAACTGCCCGTGACTTTCCAGTTGCTGCCAAATTGTAGCTTTAATGCACCAGAATAATTTTATGCTCTATTTTAGTGCTTTTCAACCTTGGCCACTTTAAACTGTGCAGACTTTCAACTTGCAGAATTCTGGCTGGGAAATTCTGGGAGATGAAGTTGCACAATTTAAAGCGATCGAAGTTGAGAAACACTGCTCTATTTTAACTACACATTTACAGATTACAGATTATCAGAGTTGGAAGGGACCTTGTAGGTCATCTAGTTCAACCCACCGCCCTACACCATTTCTGACAAATACCAGTCCAGTCTCTTCTTGAAAGTCTCCAGTGATGAAGCTCATAAAAACTTCTGAAGACACTTTCTGTTCCATTGTTTGTTTGCTCTCGCTATCAAAAATTCCTCCTCATTTCCAGGTTGAATCTCTCCTTGATCAGTTTCCATCCATTGTTCCTTGTCTGGCCTTTGGGTGCCTTAGAAAATACCTCAACCCCCTCCTCCTCTCTGGGGCATCCCCTCAAATATTGTCTCCCCTGGTCCTTCTCTTCACTAGACTAGCCATGGCCACTTCCTGCAACAGTTCATTGTATGTTTTAGCCTCCATTTCCCTCATCATCGTGGTTGCTCTTGTCTTTACTATTTCTAGGATCTCATCTTTTTGATAGGGTGGGGACCAAAACCGGATGCAGTAGTCTAAGTGTGGTCTTAACTAAGGTGTGGTCTTATATGAACATATAGTAAAGTTTTGGTGTTCATCCTGACCCCACCTACTATTTGGGGCTTGTTGAGGGTTAAGATAACACATCACAAAATCATTTTGCTCATCTTCCTTCGTGCTTGACCCGTGAAGAGCTTTCTTTTGAATTAAAACTTCACCTCTGCTGCAATGAATCCAGAAGAATTCTGAACCCAGGGAAATGTATTTGGAAATTCAGAAGACAGTGGCAGTTTGACCTGCGGAACAACAGATTGAAGATCCTAAAGTGCAGTCAGCAGACCTTGACTTAAAGCAGTTCACTTAGTGACTGTTTGAGGTCACAGCGGTGCTGAAAAAAAGGGACTCATGACCCTTTTTCACACTTAACAACTGTTGCAGCATCCCTGTAGTCACGGGATCAAAATGCAGACTCTTGGCAACTGACTCACATTTATGATGGTCGTAGTGTTCCCGGGCTCAGGCAATACCCTTTTGCAACCTTCTGACAAGCAGAGCTAATGGGGAAGCCAGATTCACTTAACAACCGAGTTGCTAACTTAACAACTGCAGTGATTCACTTAACAACTGGGGCCCCAAAAAGATTGTAAGATGGGGCAAAATTAAATGTTTCACTTAGCAGCAGAAATTTGGGGCTCAATTGTGATTGAGTCCAGGACCACCTGTTTCCTAGTTGGCTCGTAACAAACAACCCAGTTTCAAAGGGGGGTGGGAAATCCAGTTCTGTAAATTCAGAAAATTCTCTGTGCCCTTTTCCATCTTGGTTCCTATGGAGTCCGATTTGAGTGTCTGGCTCTTTTTTTTGTTCTTCTTCTTTAAAGGAAATTGAATAAAAGGGTGAATTTGATCGCTGACGAACATGATTTTGCGTGTTTAATATATCTTTGCCTTGTAATAGAATTCTTTATAGGCCAAGTGTGATTGGATGCACAAGGAATTTGTCTTCGTGCAAATGCTCTTGGTGCACATAAAATAAAAGATACATTCGTCAAGAATCATCAGGTCCAACACTTAATGATAGTCATAGGGTACAAATAAGCAATCAAATCATACTAGGAAACAGTCCATATAAATCGTAAGGATACAAGCGATAAAGGATACAAGGATACAGACACAAGTAGGAGGGGATGGGCGATAAGGAGTGATAAGAAGGTTAATAGTAATAGTAATGCAGACTTTGTAAAGAGTTGGACAGTGTTGAGGGATGTTTAGCAGTCATGGCATTCGAGAAAAAGCTGTCCTTATGTCTAGTTGTCCTGGTGTGCAGTGCTCTGTAGCGTCGTTTTGAGGGAAGCAGTTGAAACAGTTTATGTTCTAGGATGTGAGGGATCTGTAAATATTTTCACAGCCCCCTTTTTGACCCATACAATATACAGTATACAAGTCCTTGATGGAAGGCAGGTTGGTAGTAATTGTTTTTTCTGAAGTCCTAATTATCTTCTGATTTCATTCTCTACCAAGATGGTCAGGAAGCTTAGTTTCTACCCACCAATAAACAGGAACTTTGTGGGCCGATGGAGACTTATTTTTTTGAAGAAGATCACATGATGATTCCCTGGGGTTCCGAAACTCCTTATCTGGTCTGCATTATTTCCATTTGTTCAAAAGATTTATCTATATGTTTTAGGGCAGAACAGAAAACCGTACGATTTTAGGCACAAGTATGACAAGAGATACACAGTGTACAAACTGCATTTTTGGGTAAGAGAAACCTGACAGTTTAGTATTGTGGGAGAATTAGAACAGTTGCAGGCTTACCATTGCACAGGTAGTCCTTAGCTTACAACAATTTAGTGACAATTTAGTGTCGATTCAAAGTTACAATAGTACTGAAAAAAGTGACTTACGACTGTTTTTCGAACTTACAACCGTTGCAGCATCCTCACAGTCACGTGATCAATGTCCCAGGGTCATGTGATTCCCTTTTGAGATCTTCTGATAGGCAGGATTCACTTAACAATAGTTTTAGTAACTTCACAAAGATTCACTTACCAACTGTTAAGCAAGAAAGCCTGCAAAATGAGGCAAAAACCCACTTTAAACAAATGTTTCACTTAGCCAACAGATATTTTGGGCTCAATTATGGCCGTACGTCGAGGACTACCCATATAGGCTGGGTTCACCCATGTGCTTCAATGCGTTATTTACAAGCCTTGTGTTTCCATTTGCAAAACTGAGTCACCTTGGTGAGCTTTGCAATTTAGTGTGTTGTGCAGACACACACTGTTTGATCAGTGCACTTTATGGTCCAAATGTATACCTAGAGAGACAAGTCGGGATTTTGTAGATAAGGCAGTGGGACCCACCTTTCCTCATTCCAACCTTGGTTTCACCATCTCACTAAACAGCAAAGGGGGAGGGTGTTGGTTCATTTATTAAGCTGAGAAGGTCACCCAACCACATAAGACTCGTGTTACATCCATGGAAAGTTATTCTTCAAACAGATAAAATCCTAACAGGCCTCAGTACCCCAAGGCTGGGGGAAATACAGGTAGTCCTTGAATTACAATGATCATTTGAACATGAGCCAGCCATGTGCAGCAAGCAGCCCCAAAAGCTAATGCAATCCTGGGTTGTAAAAACAGAGGCACAGAATCAAGATCACGTGAAGTATTAGTGCCGCTTTACAAAACCCTACTAGGACCTGGAATACTGCAACCAGTTTTGATCACCATATTACAAAAAAGATGTTGAGACTTTGGAAAAAGTTCAGAGAAGGGCAACTAAGGCGATCAAAGGCCTGGAGACTGAAACATATGAAGAACGGTTGCAGGAACTGGATATGGTCAGTTCAGAGAAAAGAAGGACCAGGGGTGACCTGATATCAGCCTTCCAGTATTTGAGGGGCTGCCACAAAGAAAAAGGAAACTTATTCTCCAAAGCACCGGAGGGCAAGACAAAAAACAATGGATAGAAATTAATCAAGGAGAGAAGCAACCTGGAATGAAGGAGAAACTGCCTAACAATGAGGACAATTAACCAGTGGAACAGCTGGCCTCCAGAAATCATGGCATCCCATCAGTGGAGGTTGTTAAGAAAAGACTGGGCAGTCCTTGTCTGAGATTGCATTGGTTCTCCTGCTTGGAGACTAGAAGACCTCCAAGGTCCCTTCCAGCTCTTGTTCTGTTCTATTCTGCAACAGTTCATTTAGTGACCATTCAAAGTTACAATAGTCACTGTAAAAAGTGACTTATGACCATTTTTCACACTTATGACTGTTGTAGCATTCCCCATGGTCGCATGATTTACATTTGGATGCTTGACAATTGATTCATATTTATGACGGTTGCAGCATCCGAGAGTCGTATGTTCACCTTTTGTGTCCTTCCGACAAGCAGAGCCAATGGGGAAGCCAGGTTCACTTAACAGTCATGTCACTAACTTAACAATTGCAGTGTTTCACTTAAGAACGCTGGCAAACAAAGGTAAAATGGAGCAAAATTCACTTAGCAACAGAAATGTTGAGCTAAATTGTGGTCGTAAGTCGAGGATTACCCATAGCCACATTTTCTTAAGAGCCTTCTTAAATTCACCCTCGGGGGGGGGGGGAGGATGGATTATGGCTTGTTTTGTAACTGGTATCATGACCGACACCACATTTAATTTAATTTGGACTTTTACCCAGGGCAGAGGGATGGCCTAAGTAGCTCTTTCCAATGTTGAAATATCAAAAGAGCAAAGTGTCCTTGATGTGCAGGTTTTTTTTTACAAGTTTGTTTCTTTAATGTTTTACCAAAACATCCAACACAAAAATGGAACAAAGGCTGAGAAAAAAAGCAACAAAAGCTACATAAAAAGAAGAGGGACAAAATGACAAGAAGGAAGGCAAATGTTTAGACATTTATTAAAGCACTCATCTACAAAAAAGAATATGTCATGTATCCATCAAATATTAAATGATCTTTAAAAGTTTCTAAATTAAAGAGAATACATTTATTCTCTTGAGACGTCAGGACCTCTGTGCCAATGAAAAATCTATTACATCACTTTTTGCAGAATGGATTTATCCGAACCGGATAAATTACACAATTCTACTACTTAAAATATTGAGAGTAGTTCTACTTTTCCAATTATTCTCTTAGCAATAGTCCCACACCCCGAATAGCTACATATTCCTCAAAAATAGTCAGATCCAAAGTTGGGAATCTAATTTAGCATAACATTAACATCTAAAAGATTTATATTTCTGTAAACATTTACAGATTGTCCCTTAAATGACACTTTGATGGGTAATGTTGAAAATGTACACAGGTAGTCTTTAACTTACAGCCACAATTTAAGCAAGACTTGCTTAAGTGAGTTTTGCCCCATTTTACAACCTTTCTCCCTACAATTGTTAAGTGAATCACTGTAGTTGTTACACATTTGTTAAGTGTGTTTCATTTTAGTGATTCACTTAACAATTGTGGCAAGAAAATGCTGTAAAATGGGGGCAAAACTCACTTAACAAATGTCTCACTTAGCAACAGAAATTTTGGGCTCCATTGTGATCGTAAGATGACAACTACCTATATTTTACACGATTTTCCATCTGGGAGACAAGTAGACTTTGGAGAGTGGTGCGTTGGCCTAGAATTGGAGCTCTTGCCTGACAATCAGGGGGCTGTGAGTTTGATCCTAGGTAGAGGCAGATATTTCTCTCTCTGGGCACACTGAGAATATATCTGCTGAACAAAACCCCGCATTGGTGACAGGAAGGGCATCTGGCCAGTAAATACTCTGCTAGCTCCATTCAGTTGCTCAGGCTCCACCCTGCAAGGGATTAAGGGGTCATTAAATGAAACAAGTAGATTTTGGCAGGGATCATACATCTACTTGTCTCAAATTGTAAGGTCTCCTGCTTGAGCAGAGGGATGAACTAGAAGACCTCCAAGGTCCCTTCCAGCTATATTCTGTGACCTACTTCAGATTGCATCTCATTTCAGAAGGCTTAAAGATACCATTATTTAAATTGGTGGGGGGAGATCCAGTCCTAGACTGGAGGTGATGGCTGGTGATTGCTCAGCAACATCTTTCCAGAGCTGAGGATCACCAGTTCGTCACCTCTTGCAAGGGAGGAGATGACGGACTCCAAAGCAAACAGATGACAAAAAATATTATTATCTGCTGTGTGGCAATACCACAGCTCCCTTTGTTTCTCCCCAGAGCCTTCAAGATGTTCTTGCCAACCAAGATTACCAGCCTGATGATTGGTTCTTTACAAAGGCCTTGAGGACTTGACGGGACAATTCAGTTTTTCTCAAACTGGATCTTCCAACCAAAAGTACACCTGGTTTTGCTCCTCTCCCTTTTTGTTCTCCAGGCAGCGAGATTTCATTTTAATTGTTGCTGTGAGCCGTTGTAGAAGAAAAACACCTGAGAGCCTCTTGGGCTTTTCCCAGCAGAATCTGGATTTTTGGGTTGGGTTGGGTTGGGTTGGGTTGGGTAGCATTGAGTTGGTTGGTTGAGATTGGAAAGCATTAGGTACAAGAGATGTACTCTTTAAATTCTGTGGGGACTTGCATTTTTCTGGCTCAAGGAAGAGAATTAATTAATAAGAATAGAATGGAACGGAATACTTTTGGCCAAGTGTGATTGGACACACAAGGAATTTGTCTTCGTTGCATAACCTCACAGTGTACATAACTGCCCCAGAATCCAGTGGTGCTCCACAGCCCATAAAAACCTCCGCAGTGAGGTTCAAACCGGGATTTCAATTGATGTATGCCACCTTCCTTAACTTCCACCCTCCAGATCAGTGGTGGGATTCAAAAAATGTGACTGCTGGTTCTGTGGGTGCAGCTTGGTGGGTGTGGTATGGCTTGGTGAGCATGTCTTGGTGAGCATGGCAGAGGAAGGATATCCTGCAAAAATCCCCCTTCCCCTCCCCACCCCACTAACCTGCTTCCCAGCTCCGTTCTCCTATGTAGGGCAACCAAAGAAGAGCCAGTCGATCATCCGGGACTCAGTGGGAGGCGGAGAACAGATGCGGGCAGGACCAGTCCGAGGTGGGATTTTCTGGTTCTCCGGACTACTCAAAATTTCCGCTTCCGGTTCTCCAGAACTGGTCAGAACCTGCTGAATACCCACCTCTGCTCCAGATATACGGAGGCCAGAAGTCCCAAATCCTTCAGCTGGTACAGGGAGCTCAAGGTTCAACTTTATCTGAAGCATGCCAAACTGGGGGAAGCTAATTTAAGCCTGGGAAGACGGTGGTCAGGAATCCAGGAATGTTGCAGTGTTGGGTTTATGTCTGTATTGTGGGGGATGTGCAAGATGGAAGAGGTGGTTCCTGGGACCAGTGTAGGGAAGGCTGGATGTTGGTGATAAGAGGTGTTCTCCCTCTGTATCATTCCACCTTAGTTGGAAGCAGAAACCAGGGGGGAGGGAGAAATCTCTGCGTTTAGTTTTCCACTCCGAAGAAATTCGTGTGTCTGCTGACATCACGCAGCTGATCCCAGCTATTTTAGAGGTGTGAGCTTCTGTGCGCATGCAGGCAGGCTCCCATATGTCCTGGTGTCTCTCTAAATGTGCAAGAGACAGAAAAAAAAAAAAGCAGGACTTAGAATAACTTTATGATCACTTTGAATGTACACCAATCGGTGTACATGAAAATGGAATTTCGTTGCATACCGCTCTCCAAGTGTCACCCAGTATACACTACATAAACACAACTAAATAAATAAATAAATACAGGAGAAAGCGAGCTGAAAAGGCCTCCTGTCTGCCAGTGTTCCCAAGGCAGCCTGGACTTCCCCAACTCATTTTTAAAGGTGGCTCAGTGGCTAAGACGCTGAGCTTGTCGATCAGAAAGCAGTTTGGTGGTTCGAATCCCTAGCGCCGCATCACGGAGTGAGTTGCTTTTACTTGTGCTGCCAACTGAGCAGTTGGAAAGCGTGTAAAAATGCAAGTAGAAAAAGAGGGACTCCTTTGGTGGGAAGGGAACAGCGTTCCGTGTGTCTTCAGCATTTAGTCCTGCTGGCCACATGACTTTGGAGACGTCTTCGTCCAGTGCTGGCTCTTCGGCTTTGTAACGGAGATGAGCCAGAAACGATTAGCAAATATGTGCGAGAACTCCTCCTCCAGTCATGTTAACTTAGGAATTCTGGGAGTTGAAGTCCACAAGTCTTAAACTTGCCAAGTTTGAAGATCCTTGCCTCAGAGACTGAGTCGGGGCACTCAAAGGCAATCAGTTGGTTTCTGGGAATGTTTTAAAATACAGGTAGTCCTTGACCTATGACCAAAATTGAGCCCAAAATTTTATGTTTGCTATGTTGAGAAGTCTGGTTCATTTGACTGGGACTCTGGATTATTTACTTAATATCTGGTTTATTAACTTGAGGGCAGGACAAGAAACAAGGGATGGAAACTCATCAAGGAGAGAAGTAACCTAGAACTAAGGAGAAACTTCCTGGCTGTGAAGACAATGAACCAGTGGAACCACTTGCCTCCAGAAGTTGTGAATGCTTCAACAATGGATGTTTTAAGAGACTGGATAGCCATTTGTCTGAATTGGACTCCTGCCTGAGCAGGGGGTTGGGCTAGAAGACCTCCAAGTTCCCTTCCAACTCCTACTCTATTCAGTTCTGTTCTGTTTTAAATTGTTTACTATATTTGAAACCTTACCAGAGAATGTTTTCATGACATCATCTAAGCTGTCATGTTGCTTGGATTGTAGTAGGACAACAACTGAAGGAACATACACGCGTGCATGGACATATACATCCATATGTGCATACATATATACTTACAAATAAGGCAGAGTGGAATTCAGAAACAAATCCAAGGGATTGATGAGGTTTGCAATTTGGATATAAAACATCCAGATAGAAATTTATTCTGTTGCATAAAGCAACTAGGAGATGAAACAAGAAAAGAGGCTTTTGGTGGTTCAAGTGGGCAGGGAGAACGGGAGGAAAACTGCAGTTCAGAGTTGTTTTGGCCAGCATGTCTTGAACCTGGGTGGGTTTAAAAATCTCATCACACTTCATTATTTGTTTTCCTGGCCTGAGTCAAGAAGGCATATTTATATTGTTTTGTTTGTTTCTTGTTAGGATTTGATTGCTTATTTAGTAACCTATGACTATCTCTAAGTGTTGTATCTTATGATTCTTGATGAATGTATTTTTTTTCTTTGTACGTACACTGAGAGCATTTGCACCAAAGACAAATTCCTTATGTGCCCAATCACACTTGGCCAATAAAGAATTCTATATTCCCTTCGCTCTCTCTCTTCCCCTCCCCCGGCTAGAAATTCCAGGTGTGGCATTCCCAGTCCAGCTGTAAAACACATGGTGAGTGAAAACAGCCCAAGTTCCTTCAAGCAACCCTGCCCAAATGGGAGCTTCCATTTTCCAGGGTGGAAAGGGGAAATTCAGAATTAGAAATAATGTTTTCATAAGGACAAGTTTAGTTTGGTTGCCTGGTGCCCTGATTCTCTTCTGTTGGGACAAAAGACGTTGGACAAGAGAAAATAGGAGTTTGAAGCACAAGGGACACCTTGTCCCACTCAAGAGATTTAATACCAGTGTTGTTGTGGTTTGCCGGCAGCAGGTGTGGACGGCTGAGACCTTGGAGAGTGGGGACTCAGATGAGGGGCCTGCATGTGACACAGGGATGGGGGCAGGACCATCAGGGAGTGGAGGCTGGCAGCAGTGAGGAAGAGGTCCCCGAGGAGCCTGTGCCCAGTGTGCATGCGCACAGGGCTGCTCAAAGGAAAGGGTAGCTGCAGCAGCATGGGCAACTCGGGAGTAAGGCTGCAAGGTAATGGCCCCTCCCTTAAGAGATAAAAGCCATCTGAGAAACGAGTTCTTTGCAGGAAGCAAAGACGTTTTTGCACTCAAGCCTTGTGGACATTCAGAATATCTTGGTTGATGTTTGGAGACTCTTTGTGTTTGAAATATTTCTTAGTAACTTTATCTGGTGTTCTTGGCAGCCTTGCACAACCTTGGAAAGACTCATTCTTATCAGAGACGATTAGTTTGAAACAGCCTTTTAACCGGGAAGGAACGGAATTCGTAAAGAATCATTGAAAGGTTTTGCTGTTACCTCTGTTTCATGTTTGTTTCCTTGGAACAAGGTTTGGGTCAGAACAAGTGCAGTCTGGACAAAAGAGCTGCGGGTGGGCTTCCAAAAGGGCCTCTTGGAATTCAGGGGTGGGGATGGGCACTGGGAAGCTGCAAGCCTCAACATCCAGCTTGTGTTTAAGTCATTTGCTTGGGGGAACATTGTCTGTCGTGACAGTGAGGTTGATAAGAAAGATCCTGCATCCTGCATGGTAGTGTAGCTCCCATTCAGGCATGCCAAAACCTCCTTTCTCTTTTAAGTGTCCTGCATTACTTTCAGCTTGATTCTCGGCCTCTTTCCCTGCCATATGAATTTTGACATTGGTTCAGATTCTTAGAAAAGCTTTTCTCTAATTTTAGAGAAATATTTTGGAATAAGAAGAGCATTTTTGGTAATATATTCATTTTTATAACGGCTATCCTACCCATTAGGGAAAGTTGCAAGTTCTTCTATCTTTCTTAATCTTTTTCAATTTAATTTATTAGTTCAGTACACAGGTCTCCAAACTTAGCCATTTTAAGACTTGTGGACTTCAACTCCCAGAATTCCAAACCCAGCCATGGTGGCTGGGGAATGCTGGGAATTGAAGTCCACAAGTCTCAAAAGTTGCCAAGTTTGGAGATCTCTGGTTTAGTAGTTTAGACAAATCAAACTACCGGTATCTACTCCTCTTGGAAGCTCACATTTCTGGCACAACACTAAGCCTATTTTATGTATTACAGTTAGTCCTCGACTTACAACAGTTCATTTAGTGACCGTTTGAACTTGCAACGGCACTGAAAGAAGTGACTTATGACCATTTTTCACACTTACAACCATTGTAGCATCCCCATGGCTACCTGATCAAAATTTGGACGCTTGGCAATTAACTAATATTTATTGCCGTGTCCTGAGGTCATGTGATCCCCTTTTATGACCTTCTAACTAACAGAATAAATGGGGAAACCAGATTCCCAACAACTGGATTGCTAATTTAAACAATTGCAGTGATTCACTTAACAACTGTGGCAAGAAAGGTCGGGAAAATCTCACTTGACAGATCTTTCACTTAAGCAACAGAAAGTTTAGGCTCAATTGCAGCTGAGGACTACCTGTTGTAGGTTAAATGTTGACTTTTGGGGGGCACCTGTTGACTAAATCAGTTAAAGAAGGATGAACTCTGTAGGATTAGTTTAATAAAAGCCATACTGATTTCTCAGAGTCTCCCGGTGCTAAATAAACCAGGGGTCTCCAACCTTGGCCACTTTAAGACTTGTGGACTGGAACTCTGGGAGTTGAAGTCCACAAGTCTTAAAGTGGCCAAGGTTAGAGACCCCTGGAATAAGTCATTTGTTGCAATGAGCTTGTTTGCTTTTCTTGACGGATGACTTTGTAATTTCATGGACTGTCCTCCTCCTGAATGGTCCAAAAGTAGAGCAGTAATGGTTTGGGTTTAAACAAGGAGCAGAGGAAGCAATCTCTCTGCAGGGCGGCTGACCCTGGAGGCCTGCTCTGTAATTAAAAACTAAAGGTGTGGAAAAGCAGAAGGCAGGGATTGTCAAGGGTGTGTTACTTGCAGACAGAGGCAAAATGCAGGCATAGCCCTCAAGCAATCCAGCAATCACAGCCTTGTTGCTTAAAACATCCTTTATCTACCTGTCTATCTTCCCCTTGTATTCCGAAGTGACTAATATGCAGAGGCCATTAGAGCTGCATCAGAAATGAACCAATCAGAGGAGGTAATAATTAGTCAGCAGGTAAGAACTGTTTAGACGCCAGAAGGATGGGGCTCAGAGAGTTGAGGCCAAACCTCAGATTCCCTCGAACAGAATTGCTTGGTTGCCTGTCACATTCCACCCAACGAAATCTTCGCCCGTTGTGGGGCAACAGGATGGCTACCTTCACACAACCTGCTAGTCAAGGGCTAGATCCCTGCAAGGCACTGAGAGGTAGATTGCTTCATTGGGTTGGGGGAAACACAAGCTTAACAACAACAACAACAATAACAACAACAACAACAATAATAATAATTATTATTATTATTTATGAAACTTGTATACTCTCAACAACTCATGCCAAGCTCAAGAAGGCCAATGGCCAAGGAACGTTTTAGCACGGCAATACAAGCACTCTTGTAGGAGACAATCTGGCTGAGCCCAAGGGAGGGGTCAAGTGCGTCATCAGTCACGAGCCCCTTTGTGCCCACAAAAGATTGAAGTCCAATCCACCTTGAACTCCATTGTGACTTATTAACGGCCAATTTGCTTGGACCATTAATAGTACAGATTCTTGAGTGGTGCAGTGGCCTCACCTCACAATCAGAGGTTGAGCTCTCTCGCCTCACAGTCAGGAGGCTGTGAGTTCGATCCTAGGTAGAGGCTGATATTTCTCTCTCTGGGTACATTGAGAGTGTATCTGCTGAACAAAGCTCCTCATTGGCAACAGGAAGGGCATCCGGCCATTAAAACTCTCTGCTAGCTGCATTCAGTTGCCCAGACTCCACCCCGCAAGGGATTATGGAGTCATTAAATGATGATGATTAATAGTACAGATTCTTGTAGAGAGCGTAAGCTTGCAATAAGTCTTAATATTCATTTGAACTTCCTGGACTCCTGATTTCCCAGGCGTTTGATAACTTCACTCTCAAGGTGAAATCCAGACAGGACAAGTTGTTTTCCAGATGAAGGGAGTCTTGGGACAGGCGGGCCTGGACCAGAAAGGAAGATGCTGTAAAATTGTTCCAGCGACTTATGAGCTTGCCATCAGAGGAACTGTTGCAAGATTCTACCACAATGACCTGCAAGTAGAGGGATCAGAATGCCATTTGTGAAATAATACTTCACTGCCTGCCTTAGAAAGTTGCTTTTAAATGTTGTAGGTTGCGTTCACAGTAAGCCCAGTTGAAATGGATGTCATCAAAGCATTCCTTTCCATCTAGGCTTCTTTGGCTGCGCTTTCAAAGTCAGTTTTTCCTGCTGGCTGGACTACCTGGAAAGTCCTTACCGTTTGCTGAAGTGGTTTGCAACTCTCACCTTCTTCCCAGGGCTGAAAGAGGGACTAGGCCCAGGTCATCCAGCTGGCTGCATGCTTAAACCAGGAATAGAACTCTTGGTCCTAGCCCTCCTGTCTTGAAAAGAAACCTTCGGGTTTGCTGGAGGTGGACATCTTAGTTTGGCCACCACTGAGTTACTCCTGAGTGTGCCTTTCTGCCAAGCTGCCCATCACACAAAATGAATGAAACACTTGACATTGTTTTGAGGGGCAAAAAGTGTTGACTGATAGTGGTAAATATCTGTAGCTTGGGTGTAGGATGAGGCTGAAGGTTCATTCTCCAATCTTCTGGGTTGTTTTCAGCATGTTCGGTTATCAGACTCTTATAGCAGAATTTAGGGGATATTTACTGACCACACAAAACCCTTATGAGCAGAAGAGCACAGATCCTGACATCCCCTAAACTCCGCTGAAGATATTACCTAGCTTGGTAACGAAATGTTTGGAAACCAACCCCAAGCTTTGAGAACGAAACTACACCCTCGTTGTTGACTCAGCTGGCAAATGGAGTCATGGTATCCACCATTAGTTATTTGTAACCCGAGATGTATAACCCCAAATCTAAGTGTAACTGAACAAACTCACAGGGTTCCCATAAGAAGCTAGGATCAATGAACCTTATTCTGGCTCCATGAGAGGACTGGCAGGAAGCAACTTTCTTAAGTTCAGAGTTTCAACAAGATGGCAAACTCCATCCACCTGTTGTGACCTAGGTTTAGAAAGCATAAAACACAATCTTAGTCCTGGCAAAACCTCTTTTATTTCCACAACTGTGAACTATGTCCATTCACAGCCAGCCAGGCTTCCCAAACAGTCTTTCAGGGCAATGTTTATAATAAATACCCACCTTTACCGCAACTTGGAATGCTGCCAGGGAACTAATTTCCAGGCTCAGGACAAGGCCAAACTCGACACAGAGTCAAGCAGAACTTTTCAAAGCTTGAGTCAACCAGACGAATTAATTGCTTCCTGCAAAAGCTCACATCCCATTCACTCCTCTTTTATGTCCCATGGGAGGGGCCAATCATTTCCAAGGGGTGGCCTTACTTCTCAGTTGCTTTCTCAATTGTTCTTGTCTTCTGGTAGCCCTGTGTATGCGCAGGCTGGGAACCGGTTCCAGAACCTCCCCCACCTCACTGCTGTCTGAGTCTGAAGGCAGCTGATGGCTGCCAGCCTGCCCTGGCCCCATCTCTGCCTCTGATGCTGAGCCTTCCTCAGCCTCCAAGACTGGCCCAGATTCCTCTCCAACCTCACTACTGTCCGACTCTGCTGCCATTTCCATCAGCCACCAGCGGGCCACAACACCACCAACCCTTTCTGAGTCTAGACTTTGGGTTGTGATTTACCAACATTTTACACTGTCCTCAGAAGTGTTCTTGCCTAGGGTGCAGTTTGTTCTGTAAACCCAGCCATTGCCTTTGAAGAATCCTAATTTATTGCTGAGCGGATTGTGGGAATCCAGTCAACAACTTTCCTTCCTTCCTTCCTTCCTTCCTTCCTTCCTTCCTTCCTTCTTTCTCTTTCTTTCTTTCTTTCTTTCTTTCTTTCTTTCCTTCTTTCTCTTTCTTTCTTTCTTTCTTTCTTTCTTTCTTTCTTTCTTTCTTTCT
>BLBF01000045.1:21482554-21494929 GCA_015471245.1 Laticauda colubrina | reverse complement strand
TATCTATCTATCTATCTATCTATCTATCTATCTATCTATCTATCTATTCAATCCATTCAACTCTATATCTATCTAAGAGCCGTGGTGGCATAGTGGTTAAGAATGCAGTATTGCAGGCTAACTCTGCTCACTGCTAGAGGTTCAATCCTTGACTCAGCCTTCCATCCTTCCAAGGTGGGTAAAATGAGGACCCAGGTTGTTGCGGGCAATAGGCTGACTCTGTAAATCACTTAGAGGAGGGCTGTAAAGCATTGTGAAGTGGTATATACATCTAAGTGCTATTATTATTGCTACTTCCAACCCTTCAAGGAAGATCAGACTAGGAATCATGCTACGTAAGCCAGTTCTACGTTTATTGTAAAGCTATACAGAATCTTGCAAGTCTGAATGTGCTTTCCAACTTACTTTTCTGTCCCCGAGTCACTCCTCTTTTATTTGACTATTCTCTTGGTTGCTGCTCTTTCTCCTGTTCCTCAAGGTTATTCCAAGTTTCCATTACATACACAAGCATACAGAAGCTCACACATTCATTGTTTTGCCCTTGCCTTATCACAGTTTGCATTGTTTTATTTTTGTTTGGATAGAGAAATTAACTATTAATTAATATCCTCCCCTTTGAAAAATCTGTTTTATTTTGACTGAAGCCCCCTGTGGGAGAAAAGCACTCGGAAAATATTCTCTGGACACACTAGACTGGATTTGGGGGTGTGGGGGGAAATCTGTCAGAACCTCCCCCTCGAAATCTTAGCCTTCCTCTCCCTGCTTTCTGCCTCCTTCCTGCTCAGAGGCCAGAGAAAGGTCAGCCCTGCCAAGGGTATGTATGCGCAATGTATGTGCAATGTGCGGGCCTAGGATGCATCGCAGGAGCACATCTAAACGCCCTCTGCCCTGGGCATGCCAAGATTGCGAACCTGGGCAACTGGCCAGCTGCCCACCTGGGCATGTCTGTCAAAGTAACGTCCCTCTGCTAGGAAAATTGGGTCGGGCATGTTGTTGACACAGTGTCCGTCTCACCCCCAGCCCTTATTTTTATCCCGAGGCCACATCCAGAAAGGGATTGGAGCTCCTGCTTCAGAGGGTCGAGTCCCTGGTGATTTTTTTTCCTCTGGAGAGGCCAGGATGGTCCTCAGGTGGCTCTGGCGTTTGGCTGCCTCCCTGCTCCGAAAAGGTGAGCCCCTTGGATTCCCCCATGGGGTTTCGGGTCCCTTAAAACAGGGGTCTCCAACCTTGTCACCTTTAAGACATGTGGACTTCAACTCCCCGAGAGAGTTGAAGTCTTCAACTCTGAGAGTTGAAGTCCACACATCTTAAAGTTGACAAGGTTGGAGACCCCTGCCTTAAAAGACCTATTGACTGTTCCATGGTACCTGGCGTGCCTATTTATTTATTTATTACTTACTTACTTACTTACCAGCCAACCCCAGGTTGCCATATGTTTCATGTCTCCCGCTAATCCTGCCATGATCTCTGGTTGGTACCATTCTTTTCTTTCCTTTTCATTTTTTTTTAAAGATTATTTTTGACTGCGCAACTGGACTTAGGCACAGACTGAAGTTATAAAAATAGAGTTTGCCTGGTTGCTGGGTGATGGGAAAGCTTTGCTCCTGGTTGCCCAGGTAAAAGTCTATGCCACTTGACAAACAGGTCTCCCTTCCTTTGCTGCTCAGGCTTGTTTTCAGTGGTTGCGAAGCCTTTTCGACAGTCTGCGATTGCTGTGTTGGGTGTATCAACCTGGACAAGCTTCCAGGTGGAATTCTCTCGGCCAGGGGTGTCAAACTGCATCCAGCCCACAGGGTGCTTAGATCTGGCCTGCAGGACTGCCCTGGAAACAGCAATGGACTGGCCCCTGGTGCCTCTGCCAGTGAAAATGGAGCTTGGGGCGGCAGCAGCGTTTTTGCTGGCAGAGGGCTACAGGAGGCCATCCTGGCCAAAAACAGGGAGTGGGGGGGGGGGCACGCATGGGGAGGCCTGGGCTCTGTTTTCGCTGGCGGAAGGCTAGCAAAACAAACTAAAAACAAAAAGAGAAGTGTTTCCCCTTTTGTATTTGAGCATGGAAGATGAGACAGGAAAGGAGAAAGGGAAAGAAGAAAGATGAAGAAAAAGAGGGGAAGAGGGCAAGGAAGGAAAAATGAGGAAAGAGAGGAAGGAAGAAGAAAGGAGAAGGAAGAGGGAAGGAAAAGTAGAATATAGAATTCTTTATTGGCCAAGTGTGATTGGACACACAAGGAATTTGCCTTGGTGCAAATGCTCTCAGTGTACGTAGAAGGAAGGAAGGAAGGAAGGAAGGAAGGAAGGAAGGAAGGAAGGAAGTGAAGGAGGTCCCTCCCCCCAGGTCAAACACAACCCTGATGCAGCCCTCAATTAAATCGAGTTTAACACCCTGCTCTATACCAGAGGTCTCCAACTGTGATCACTTTAAGACTTGTCGACTTCAACACCCAGAGTTTCTCAGTCGCCAAGGTTGGTGACCCCTGGGTGTAGGCTATATCATCCCCTGGGAAAACAGCCATCCCAGCTGGATGAGAGTCCACAGCTAAAAACAGTACCCCAACTACAAAGCCTTCTTTGAAATAAGTGCAATCAATATATGTGAGCGCTCATTTCCAGAATGCCAGACTGTCCATGCTACTAAGATGGCCCCGTATTGATTTACGGATGGAAGCATTTTTGCTTGTCTCTTAGATTCACACAAAAATTCCCGATTTAATTCGCTGAACTTCACTGTCGGTCAGTCAAAGTTTATGTTGGTCAAAGACTAGCATGGAACAAAACAACAAAATTGTTCAAAAGTGAAAGAAGAGGATCAAACATATAACATCAAGCCAAAGGAATAATACAGAATATTTTTACTGCTATCATTACCAGAGTAAGCTACATCCCTAGAACTAAGAAAGATATTATTTGTCTAAAACCAAGCATAAATCTAAAATTCCAAGATAGATGTAGGATAAAATAAAATAATCTATGAGTATATACTTACTTAATATTGAACTGTGGTTCAATAGTTATGCATGGTTATAATATATTTAGGAATTAAGATTAAGATATTAAGATTACACAATTTAAATCTTAATTGAACTTGGCAACATCCAGAATTTGCTTACATTGTAGTTGTGTGTCTTTCTTGATTTTACTTCTCCCTTCCTTCCTTCCTCCCTCCCTCCCTCCCTCCCCTCTGCCCATCTCATTTTACATTATTCTAGGCACCTTACAATAAAATGTAAATATAAATACTAAAATGCACGATAGCCAGCCATTATCCAGCCAATCAGCAGTGTAACCAGGAGACAGGCGCTATGCTGACTTTATAAATGACGCAGTTGTTGAAGACTAGATGCTGAAGAATTATAAGATTTGATATAATGCTGGTGGTAGCTGAAAAATATATGTCCATTCTTGGCTTAGGGGCATTTATTTCTGTGCTTAATTGAGATATTAGATGTATATCCTACCTTTTCCCAAGAGTTAAGGGTGGCTTACCTGGAGTTTATTTCGTATTCACACTTGCACTCCTGTGAGATAGATTGAGCCAGGGGCTGTTTGAAAGTCACCTGGTGGGCTTCCATGGTCAGTCCTAATCCTGGTTTGTCTCTGGTTCCTTGCAAAGAACACCAGATAACTGAAGAATGAATTGACCAAGGGGCAAAAGCTTTAAGGAGTAAGCAAAAGACATACTTATGGCAGTGTGGCATGGAGAGCGACAGATGTGGTGTTATTAATTATAATGTGGAACATGTTTGAATATTAGTAGCTCAGGTTGGTAGTTAGGCTGTTGGTTTGAGCTCCAAGGTTTTGTCACCATTGGAGGAGACATTGTCAGTGTGTTTTGAATTGTGCTCTTCTGTACAGACTGACTGATGAAGTCTCCTCGAATGGTGACGAAACGTTTGCAACCAAACTGTCAAACTCGGAGCTCAAACTAACAGCATAAATGCAGAATATTGAGTTATTTTGGGTTGATGTACTGCATTGGAAGTTTAAAACTTTGGAGGTTTAAAAACTTTACAAATCAATACATCCAAAGTTCTGTGATATGGATCCGTTTCTATATTGGAGAGTGACAAAAACAGCGAGACGTTGTTGTTTTGTGTTACACCATTAGTTGCACTTCATTTTTCAAGGAGAATATTTTTGGGGGTTTACTCTTCCTCAAACCAACCTTATTCTGGAATAAGGAAAAATCCTGGAAAGGAGTCCAGATTTTTCTCATTGGTTTTTCTAGATGAAAGCCTTTTGATGCTACCAGTCAAAAACCGTTGTTCAACTCTTCTTCCTAGTTTGTTTGTTTGTTTGTTTTTCTTTTGGGAAAGAAAACATGTAAAAGTTACGCTGAAAAAATTGATAAAGTCCCTTGGATCAAGGGTCTTCAACCTTGGCAGCTTTAAGACTTGTGGACTTCAACTCCCAGAATTCTCTAGCCAGCTTTGCTGAGAGTTGGAAGTCCATAAGTCTTTGTTGCCAAGGTTGGAGATCCCTGCCTTAGATCAGTGTTGCTCAACCGCCTCAGTTTTACCGTGCATGGGACTTCAACTCCCAGAAGTCATCAGTCAGCATGAATTTCTAGGGAATTTGAACTTGAAAACACACATTTTAAAACTTGTTGGCTGAGGAATTGTGGGAGTTGAAGTCCACACATCTTAAAGTTGCTGAAGTTTAAAAAAAACCCTCTGCCTTACAACATCCTGCATTTTGAGAAGCACATCTTAAAAGGCCTTTTGACAAGCAGTTCGGTGGCTCAACCTAAGACAGCCCCTTCTATCACCTCGGTCTTTCTTTTAATGAGGTTGGGTTGTCTTCTCAGGCAATGGCTGTCTACTTTCCCACTTTTTGTCTCTTGCAACGTATCAATTACTGTAAGGAAAAGCGACACCATAATCTTTGCACAAGCCCCCTTCAGTTCTGAAGCAGGCTGAGCTGGAATCTTTTCCAAAGGCAATTGCTGCTGTTGTAGGCAGACTTAATGAATTTGCAAAAGACACAGAGCTGAGAGCTAATATTTTCGGAGACGGAAGAAGAAATTCAAGATGATTCCGATCTCTTAGAGCAGGGGTCCCCAACCACCGGGCCCCGGACCGGTCCCAGTCCGTGGATCATTTTGTACCGGGCCGCAAAGAATGAAAGTAGGGCCTACTTTGCATGGGCGCTGCCATCTTGTTTTGACGGTGCTTGAGGAAGTGCTTCTGGGTGAGTTTGTCGGTCATCGGTTGGAAAGCGGCATTTGGGTGCTGAAGGAATCCTCGCGCCTTACTTTCGTCGAAGAGGGGGGGACGGCTTCAAACAAACAGCCATCCCGATGGCGGTGGAGTCTCACGTTACTCAGGAGGAGATTAAGAAAGAGCTCGAAAAGCCCATCGACTGCGAGAAGGTACAAAGGAGGAGTTGAAGGTGGTGGGGAGAAGCGGGGGATGGCTGGCTGGCCGGTAGCTCGGCTCGCCTTGCCTGGGTCGTGCGTGCTGATGCCGGTACTGGTCTGTGGATCATTTTGTACCGGGCCGCAAAGAATGGAATAATCATGAAACTGGTCCCTGGTACAAAAAAGGTTGGGGACCACTGTCTTAGAGAAGATAACAGAATGAAGTTGAAGAACGACAAATACAAAAGATTTCATTTTTGCAAAGGGAAGGAAATGCACAGGTCGAGGCACAGACCTTACAAATAACAGAATAACAGAGTTGGAAGGGACCTTGGAGGTCGTCTAGTCCAGTGGTCACCAACCAGTGGGCCTGGGACCACTGGTGGGCCTGGGACCACTGGTGGTCCACAAGAAAATGTTGGTGGTTCGCAGAGAAATGTCACCCCCCCCCCAAAGCAATTAATCCAGGCTGCGTGGGAAGACAAGGCTGTGCCACCCACAGGGGAACACAAGGATTGTGTCACTTCCATTGTGGGAACACAATGGCCTGTGGGAACACAAGGGTTGTGTCACTTCCATTGCGAACAACACGAGGTAGTGAGGGGAGGGAGGGAAGGCCAGGGGGAATCTTGCCCCACTCGCCCCACCCGCCTCACCTGGCCACTGGGCTACTTCTTTCTTCTTCTGCTTTTGGCTGCATGCAAGGAAAGCCGCAAAGGTCTTTCTTTCTCTCCCCCAAACTCTGCCGGAAATGAGTCTTTGGGACCCTGCAAGGCCTCCTGCTCCAAGAGGCTGTGCCAGTGCAACAAGTCTCACAAAGACTCATTTTTGGCAGAGTTTGGGGGAGAGAAAGAAAGACTTCTGCTGCTTCTGCTGCTTTCCTTGGGTGCAACTCAAAACATCTGGAGCACCATTTGAATCCCATCGACATTGACAAAATCCCCATCAGTCAATTGCAAAAGCAGCTCTCCTCAGAACAGCTTATGTCCTGCAATGATAACCTTTAATATAATCAGAGAACAGCCTCTGTCTATCTCAGGTCCTTGGGAAGTACTCAGTAAGGTAGATAAAGATGCCAAATGCTGACTGTGACCAACCATAACAATAATAGTCACAATTGTGCTGTCTGGGAGTGCAGTGAAGTATATCTTCAGCAAGAACAGCCCTTCTTTTTCTTCCCTTGCAAATGTCATCCCCCTCCTTTGCTTGGTGTACAAGGACAAGGTGTAAAAAAATGCTGCAAAGCAGGTTCTGCTGCCGTAAACCTTCTGCTCCAGTGGAGAATTACTTGGCTGGATTGGAAGAGAAACAACCCAGCAGTGTGAGAACCATCCTAAAAGGTTACTGGAAGGAGAAGCCCTGATTAATAAGGGCAAAATAACCTCAAGGGTCTGGGAGCAAGCATCATGCACGGAAGGGTCCTGCATCACAGTTCTGGGATTAAATGTTCCTGTAACAAAATCCTTGGTTCATTTTGGCCAGTCCCTTCATCCTGCAAACATCCTTAGTTGCTGGGAGCTGAAAATCCTGAAGCCGAAACACCAAATCTGCCATACAGCCATGAGAAGCACAACTCTATCGCTGAGCAGTCTTGTTGGGGCATATTAACAGCAGATTAACAGAGTTGGAAGGGATCTTGTAGATCATCTAGTCCAACCGCCCGCCCAAGCAGACCCTATACCATTTCTGACAGATGGTATTCCAATCTCTTTTTGAAAGCCTCCAGGGATGAAATTCCCACAACTTTCAAAGGCAACATCTGTTCCATGGGTTGATTGCTTTCCCTGTCAGGAAATGTCTCCTTATTTCCAGGTTGAATTTCTCCTTGTTCAGTTTCCATCCATTATTATATCTTATCTGGCCTTCAGGTGCTTTGGAAAATAGTTTGAAATGGTTACAAGTCTCGATGTGTCAGAATCTTTTAAGACCAAATCTCATCCTTTCTGTCTTCATATGAACAGGGAGTGGGGAGGGGTGCCTGAAACATTCTCATAAGTCTTTATCTTGGTCAGGACTCAAGCCATCTTCACCTGACCATTGCCTTGGTAATGGGATCTTCTCTCTGTCCTTTAAGACTACCTGCTGTACTCCCCACCATTGGATCAGATGGTTCAAATTCAAAGAAAGCATTTTCAGCTTGAAATGATAACAGATAACAGATAATCAGAGTTGGAAGGGACCTTGTAGGTCATCTGGTCCAACCCGCTGCCCATGCAGGAGACCCCTTCACCATTCCTGACAAATGGGAGTCCAATCACTTTGCGAAAGCCTCCAGAGGTGAAGCTCCCGTAACTTCCGAAGGCAACTTCTATTCCATGGGTTGATTGTTCTCATTGTCAGAAATTCCTCTTTATTTCCAGGTTGAATCTCTCCTTGATCAGTTTCCATGAATGATTCCCTTTCTGGCCTTTAGGTGCCTTGGAAAACATCTTGACCCTTTCTTCCTCTCTGTGGCAGCCCCTCAAATATTCGAAGACTGCATGTCTCCCCTGGTCCTTCTCCTCCCTTGACTAGCCAGGCCCAGTTCCTGCAACTGGTCATTGTATGTTTTAGTCTCCAGTCCCCTAATCCTCCTGGTTGCTCTTCTCTGTACTTTTTCCAGAGTCTCAACATCTTTTTTAGTGTGTGGTGAACAAAATTGGATGCAGTACTCTCGGTGTGGTCTTACTAAGGCTTTATAGAGTGGTATTAGAACCTTCCTTGATCTTGATTGTATCCCTCTGTTAATACAATTTAGGATTGCATTGGCTTTTTTTGGCTGCTGCTGCACACGGCTGGCTCCTATTTAGCTGTTTGTCCACTATGACTCCAAGATCCCTCTCCCAGTCACTGTTATTGAGCCTGGTTTCCCTCAGTTTATAGGTGTCCTTTTGGTTTTTCTTGCCTAAGTGTAAGACTTTACTTTTCTCTACATTGAATTTTATTTTGTTAGATAGAACCCAGGATTCCTGAAGGACATGTTGATTTTCCTTTTGGTAGAAGTGGACCTGGATCTGTTCCTGGGTTTTGTTGGACAGAGCCTCCCCCTTAGGCTGTGTCTTCCCTTTCCAGTCTGGTCTCCAGCAGAGAGCCTGACTGGCAGCCTTGACCTCTGCCAGATGAGCTGGCCAACTTTTCATTGTTGGGGAAGAGATGCCAGCCAAGGTTCCCAGCCCAGGATAATAGTTCTTTGGGGAAAAGCATGACCGAAGGCCAAATGCACTTGCGGATGGTAGCAGAAAGTCACTTTTGCTTCCAGTCTGACTGGATCCCTCTCTTCTTTTCCAGAGACACCTATCCAGGTTGGAACAGCCACATTCGGCACCGAATAAAGGGACTTGCACTTAGAACCATTGTGGCATGCACCAAAGTCATTTAAACAGAATTTGGGTGCAGGGTAGCCAGCAAGTACTAAGGATGGTTGCAGAATCCCGAATTCCTGGAATTGCCGTTTGTGACTGTTTGTCCTGTCCTTGTGGAGTCTGATTCTGAGGAGGAGATTGAGCAGCTGACAGGGAGTGGGAGTGTGGCTCCAGTGGCTGTGGAAGAGATGGGGGAAGAGCACAGTCCAGCTGGGCATTCAAAGGAAGACCCAGGGCCATCCCCTCTTCATCCTATGGCATGCAGGGAGGAACGGAGAAGGGAGCAACATGGCTTACGGGAGAGAAAAAGGCCCTGATGTAGCTGGGAAAACAGGATATAAGTGGGGCATTTGCACACAGCTCCTTGCTGGAATCAAAGAGTGCATTATCTTTATCGAGGCTTATCTGGGTTTTTGGTGTCTTCCCAACTATGGGTGCTGCTTTATCTGTTGGAAATCTGCAATTTATCATCCTAGCCTGCCGTGTTAATTACTTCAGCGTGTTTTGTGTTGTTGTTTTTTATTTCTAATTATCTTTACTTTGGGTTCGGACTGCGTTTTTTTCCTTTGCGGACTATTTTTGGAAGAGTTTGATATCCAGCCAAGGATAATTGGACATTGGGGGCCAAGTTCAAGGCATTAAAGGGATTGTATTCTACTTTTGTGACTTTGTTATTTTTTTGTCACACCCTGGGTCATCACACTGTTCCTGGGGGCATCCAACGAGCAAAGTCAATGCTTAACAACTGCAGTGATTCACTTAAAACCATGGCCAAAAAAAAAAAGAATTGCTAAATCGGGTGCGACTCACTTAACAACCTCCATGCTTAGCCATGGAATCTCATTGTCTCAAGTCGAGGACTACCTCTGCTGTGAAAAACACTGCATATTCTGAGTCTTGCTTGTCTAGCTAATGCAGGGGTGTCAGACTCAATTTCATTGAGGCCGCATCAGGGTTGTGTTTGAGCTCAGGGCACTGGGTGGCTTGGCTGGGACGGGGCGGGGTGTGGTTCCATTTTTGGCTTGGATGGCCTCCTGCGCCCGAGCTCTGTTTTTGGTGGCAGAAGGCGGCGGGAGGCCGTCTTGGCTGAAAACAGAACTGAGGGGGCCATGCATGGTCCTCACGAACCCCATTTTCACTGACACGAGGCTGCAGGAGGCTGTCATCAGGGGTGGGATTCTACAGGTTCGCATCTATTCGCTAAAACCGGTTGTTAACATTCGAAGCAATTTGGAGAACCGATTGTTAGAAGAATTTACAGGCCTAATCCTGTAAGGAAGGCAGGAAGGAAACATTCTGGTGTTGCTTACAGAAACTGCCCCTCCGTTAACCCTTATTACATTCTTGGCAGGACTAGACTTTCTGTCTCTAGAGTTTTTTTTCCCCTCCATTGCTGGTACTTTGCTTGTGTGGAGGGACCATTCAAAGTTACAATGGCACTGAAAAAAGTGACTTATGACTGTTTTTCACAGTTACGACTGTTGCAGCATCCCCACAGTCACGAGAGGCCATGTGAGGAGATGCGTGCCTCGATGTGAATGATGTTGAGTTGGCCACGCCCAGTCAGTCACATGGCCACCAAGCCATGCCCACCAATTAAGCCACGCCCACATAATCAGTTGTTAAAAAAATTGAATCCCACCCCTGGCTGTCATGGCTGAAAACACAGCATGGAGGGGGCCACGTGCAGCCCTCCCGAGCTCCATTTTCGCTGGCAGGAGACACCATGAGCCGGTCCTTCACTGTTTCCAGGATGGCCCCGTGGGCTGGATCCAACCCGCTAGCCTGGATTTTGACACCCCTGGGCTAATAGAATATTTTGGCTTTGCCCACACGATTGAGCCTTAAATGCCGAACCCAAAGTTACGTGCCTAATAAGTTTAGTTTAGCTTAGCTTAACTTAGTTTTACTTTATTGTCATTGCAATCAAACACCATCTTCAGGGCACATCATGAGCATGAAAATAAACACAAACACATATCCTTCACCCTCCACACCTTGAACTGAAAATCCCAGACACTGCACTAGACAGCAGAATTCAACGGAGCTCCTGCCCTGGGGTGGAAGCTGTTTTTCAGCCTATTTGTCCTTGTTTTTATTATTCTCTATCATCTGCCAGATGGTAACAGTTCAAAAAAAAAGGGGGTGCCCAGGATGAGACGGATCTTTGAGGCTGTTTTGAACTTTCTGAAGGCAGCAGGAACTATAAAGCTCTTCCAAAGAGGGGAGAGGGCAACCCCTGACCCCCCTGGGAAATGACGTTCACCCTCTGGAGCGCTGTCCTCTCTGCCACTATGCAATTGGCAAACCATACAGAGGTGCAGTAAGTTAAAATGCTCTCTGTGGTGCAGCGGTCGAAGGTCACCAGCAGTTTTTCATTCAGTTGTTGCTTTCTGAGAAGTCTCAGGTCGTATAATCTCTGCTGGGCCCTTTTGACCAGGGCTGCAATGTGGGCTCCCCAGGTCAGGTCCTCTTTTAAGGGGGAGTAACAGCATTTCCACTTAAGACATCTGAAAGCCTTCACTGCAGAGGGCAGAAAGCATTTCTCTCTCTCTCTCTCTCTCTCTCTCTCTCTCTCTCTCTCTCTCTCTCTCTCTCACACACACACACACACACACACACACACACACACACACACACACACACACACACAGAGAGAGACCACGAGCATTGTTCGTGCTTCCATTCTTTGAAATCCTGGCCAGGATTATTCAGATCAGGCTGGTTGACATATGCGATTTAATAGCCGTTTAACAGTGTCTTTAGCATGAGCTATGGAATCGGTTGCATTTGGGTTATAATTCACATTCGGGGGGGGGGGGGGGGGGGGGCTAAGCCCTAAGGAGACGGCAGCTGTGGCCAGGCCCTTAATATTTTAAGCAGGTGCTGGGCCCATCTGAAGGGTGGGGAGAGGGCTAAGCTTTTGTTTTGGTTGTTATATTCTATTTTTCTGGTCCGTGCAGCCAGCAGCATTCCTTGCAAAAAATAAATATTGCAACCCCCTGCCTTTTGAATCTCAGTTGTCTCACACGGTTTATATGAAGCTTGAGTAATTTTCGGCACATCATCTTACATAAGAATTTTTTTTGAAAAAAAATCCCAGCTCCCTTTGCACCACTTATGTTGAATCTGCCCATCCTTTCAGGAGAACAGCTGGGAGGTAGTTTTTTTCCCCTCTTTGAAAGGGACCTCACAAAAAGAGCCTGCCATTTGCAGACATGCAGAAATTAAACATTTCCCTTCGCATGAAACACTCAAAAGGATCTGGATTTTGAAAGCCAGTAGAACCCCGTCCTTTAATTTTTATTTTATTTTATAAAGGCAGTAAAATCACTCTAGGTGTCAGGACAGTGTAAAATATTAATATATGATAAATCATGGAACAATTAAAAATAATAGCACAGAATTTTCTTTCTCCCCCCACCTATTTTTTTTTTCTTCCAATTTTTCTTTCTTTCTTTCTCTCCCTTCCTTTTCTTTCTTTCTTGCACTTTCTCTCTCTCTTTCCTTCTTGCTTGCTTTCCCTTCCACTTTCTTTCTCTCCCTTCCTCTTTTTCTTTCTCTTTCTTTCTCTTCTTTCCTCTTTCTTTCTCTTTCTGTCCCTTTTTTCTTGCTCTTTCTTTCTTTCCCTTCCTCTTTCTTTCTTTCTTTCTTTCTTTCTTTCTTTCTTTCTTTCTTTCT
>BLBF01000045.1:21463838-21482544 GCA_015471245.1 Laticauda colubrina | reverse complement strand
TCTTTCTTTCTTTCTTTCTTTCTTTCTTTCTTTCTTTCTTTCTTTCTCTCTCTTCCACTTTTTCTTTCTCTCTTTCTTTCCCTCCCTTCCTCTCTCTTTCTGTCCATTCCTCTTTCTTTCTCTCTCTCCCTTCCTCTTTCTTTCTTTTTTTGCTCCTGTCAGATTTTACTGTACAATGTTAATCCTTGGGCAAAATGTCTCCTCAGATCATGGAAGTGAAAGTGGCATTAAAAAAAAAACAAATAAGTTTTTTTCTCTTGTGTGCAGTTTTGTCTCTCTGAGCATTTGGTGGGCGGCTTTTTGTCATGCTCAACTTTGCAACTGTTTTGTTCCATTTAACACAGTGGTGTGTGTGTGTGTGTGTGTGTGTGTGTGTGTGCTTCATATGCAGTGGGAATGACAGGTTGCCTCCAGGAATTCATCACTGGGCTATGAAAAATCTGCTTTGGCATCCTTGTAGGGAGTTATATTTAGTGGCCCTTCGAAGTTACCAATGGTGCTGAAAAAAAAGGGACTTGCAACAGTTTTCCACCCTTATGATCGTTGTAGCCTCCCTATGATCATAGGATCAAAAAATTTGGACACTGGGCAACTGGTTCATTTTTTTTGATGGTTGCCGTGTCCCAGGGTTGTATGCTCCCCTTTTGCGACCTTCTGACAAGCAGAGTCAAGGGGTGGGGGGAACCAGATTGCAGGGGGGAAACAACTGCAGTGATTCACTAAAAAAATCCATCGCAAGAAAAGGTCCTAAAATGGGGCAAAATGCACTTAACCGATGTCCCACAACAAGATAAAGTTTGGTCTCAATTGCAGTCATAAGTGAGGGACTGCCTGCATACCCACATACCTGTATATACCTGCACCTGTACATATTACATGTCAGCCTCTTCCCACCAAACCGCTCTGCATCTGGATGGGGATGATGAGTCTGCCCCCTAACCTGCTTCCTCTCTCCCCCCCAAACCTCTTTTCCAGGTTTCAAGTGCCCCGTTTGCTCCAAATCAGTGGCTTCCGATGAAATGGAAATGCACTTTATCATGTGTCTGAGCAAACCCCGCCTCTCCTACAATGGTGAGTTCTTCCTTGTGCGTGGCATGAGCCACAACCTGGCATGCTGGTTCAGAAGAGAGAAAGAGAGAGAGAGAAAGGGGCACGAGAGCCCCCTTTCTGCCCCCGGGCGAAGAACAAAGGCCGCCTTCCTTCATTTTCCAGAAGGCGATTGTTTGAGTCACTGCTTCTCTGCTGGGCGCCAACTTCAATTCTTGTCCTGCCAGCCAGCCAGCCCCCCCCCTTCTCTCTCCCCCCCCCACCCCCTCGCAAGATGGGCTGTCCATTGGTGGCTCCTCTGGCAGGGAGGGGAGGGGACTGCCAGTCTGGCCTTGGCCTGAGATCCCAAAGGCTCTGGAGAGGACTCTGCTGCCATCTAGGGAGGGGCCTGGGATGCAGCAGCCCACTCTGGCAGAGTTGGGGGAGGGAAGAGCTGGGGGGGGGTGAGCTGCTCCTCCTTGTGCCCGTCCTCAGTATCCTTCTGCCTGGCACGGGGTAGCCAGAGGGCAGGGCTGGCTTTGTCCAGCTCAACCGCCCGCCGTTGGTGTCTCAGGCAGCTGGCCCGCTCCCAACACCGGGGAGGAGCCCCTGCTTCCCAGGTGCAGGAAGGAGCCTGCCAGCTCCCTGGGAGGAGGGGCCCTGGTGGGCAGGCAGGGAGATATCTGCTCCAGCAACAGTGCCAGCCCGTGCCAGCCCTGCAGCGTGCCGTTGTTCTACCCAGCCAGGTCGAGATAGCAGGGATGGCGCCAGGCAGGCCTCCCCCAGTGGAGCCAGGGGGAGGGCAGCAGCATGGCATGGTGCTGCAGCCAGAGCGATCTGCCCAGCCTCCGTCGGAGGGACGATGCCAACCGAGCCAGCTGGGATGCAGCCGGGCCTGGCTTGCTTGCTCTCAGGGAGGCCCCTTCTCCTTCTCCTTCTCTCCCCCCACCCCATCTCAGCTCGGTGTGCATCTGACATGCCCCTGCTTGAGGTTGTCTCAGGTCAAATGCTGGGGGAGGGAGAAGGGTGGGGATCAGTGCTAGCAAACCCCCTGGACTTAAGGTAGCAACTGAGGCATCCATCTCCCTCCTCCCAATTGCTATCCCCATTTCCGGGTTATTTTTGGAGCTGCCAAGCCAAGGTGGGCTTCCTTTGGGGAGATGGCAAGGAACAGGTGCTGCATCTGGTCTGCCCCAGATGCATGGGGACTACCACACCCAGCATTCCCAGTCCCCAAGGATTTGACCTGTCCTCTTTTCAAGCTTCGGGCATCCTTGGCAGGAGGGATGGGCAATTTGGGCAAAGTCTGGATCCCTCATTCCAAGGGGGCAAGCTTGATTCCTAAGGGACCGAGGGAGTGTCTTCCCTTGGTTGCCAATTCAGACATTAGACCAAACCATGGGCCAAGGGGGAACTTAGTCCTGGGTTGGGGTCAAGTCTAAAGTGGGCCCATGGTTTCATTCTCCTGCATTCCTGGGTTTTGGCATCCTCCCAACTGTGGGAGCTGCTTTATCCTTTGGAAGTCTGCAATTTATCACCCTGTCCTGTCACGTTAATTACTTCGGTGTGGTTTGTGTTGTTTTTTTTATTTTTAATTATCTTTATTTTGTTATCGTTGCGTTGCGTCATGCCCTGGGTCATCATAAATGTCCTGACATGGGAGATCCTAAACGTCTCTCCCACCTCAGGTCTAGTGGGGGGGGGGGGGGTTGTGTGAACCTGGCTGCCCTTTTCTGACCTGGCTCATCCTGCCTTCTTTTTCTCTCCCCGCAGACGACGTGCTGACCAAGGATTCCGGCGAATGTGTCATTTGCCTAGAGGAACTTCTGCAAGGAGACACGATAGCCCGACTGCCCTGCCTCTGCATTTATCACAAGAGGTGGAGTATGAAGAGCCTCCCCCCCTCTCCAAAGAAGGGCTGGGTTGAGGGGCTGGGAAAAGACCCTGCTGGTCTCCCAAGGCTCCTGCAAGCAGCCCTTCCACAGCGTCCCTCACAGAAACCTCTGCCCACTTTTCTCTTCCGCAGCTGTATAGATTCCTGGTTTGAAGTCAACAGATCCTGCCCAGAACATCCGTCAGATTGACCGCGGGATCATACCCGGACCTTTTTCCAGGTGAGGCAGCTAAATAGGAACTAGCAGTGTGCAGCAGCAGCCAAAAAAGCCAATGCAATCCTAAGCTGCATTAACAGAGAGATACAATCGAGATCAAGTAGAGTAGTATTAGGACCTCACTTGATCTCGACCTAGAGTACTCCACCTAGAGTACTGCATCCAGTTTTGGTCACCACACTATAAAAAAGATGTTGAGGCTCTAGAAAAAATACAGCAAAGAGCAACCAAGATGATGAAGGGACTGGAGGCTCAAACTTACAACAGATTATTACAGGAACTGGCCATGGTGAGTCTCGGGAAGAGAAGGACCAGGGGAGACATGATAGTGGTCTTCTACTATCTCGGGCTGCCACAAAGCAGAGGCAGTCCAGCTATTTTCCAAAGCCCCCGAAGGCCAGACAAGGGATAATGGATGGAAACTGACCAAGGAGAGATTCAACCTGGAAATGAGGAGAAACTTTCTGACAGTCAGAACAACCAACCCATGGAACACAAGTTGCCTTCGGAAGTTGTGGCAGCTTCATCCCTGGAGACTTTCAAGAAGAGACTGGACTGGCATTTGTCAGAAATGGTGTAGGGTCTTCTGCCTAGGCTAAAGACTAGATGACTAGGTTGGACTAGATAACCTATAAGGTCCCTTCCAACTCTGTTAATCTATAATCTATAACCTAATCTTGGTCTTGAATGTGCCCGTTATAAAGAATCTCACGTCCTAAATAGTCCTCTGCTAACTCCCAGTTTAACCTGAAGAAAAAGGCAGTCTGGACTAAGATGGACGATCCATTTAAGGTCACTCTGGCTGAGAATTTGGAAAGTCTCTGTCCCAGTTGAGATAGGGAGTGCCCACTGAGTTTGGGAAGAAAAAGATTGAGGGAATGGTGTGTAGTTTTTACGGGGGGCGTTTGAAAGCAACCAAAATGTTTCGTGCAAGCAAAAATGGAAAGAAATGCCATTGCCCACATAATGAAGGAATTGGTTATAAACAAATGAGAGGGAAAAACACAGTCTTTTAAACAGTTCTGCAGTGAGTGATTTGTCAGTAAGAATCACAAACAGGAAATAAATTCTCAAAGCTAATATTTGTTTTCATTTTTTTTCAAAACGAAACTAAGTAAGTGAAGTCCTTCAGCCAGCCTTCAGGCAAAAGGATGAAACCAGTTTGCTATTCCATGTCTTCCCAGATTATCTTTCGAATTCCTGGTATGGCCCTAGCTTTTTTCTGGTGATTTCCCAACCAAGCTCAAATCAGTTTTAACAGCTTAGCTTTTGAGACCATGAGGGACTGCCTAACACTGCCAGGACTTCTGAACTAAACCTTGCCTGAGTTCACGTTTGATTCTAATGTTCTCATAAACCTTGAGACGTATTTCAACGAGCCAAAATAGAAGGATTCTCCCTTGGGCCGAGTGATGTATTGTTTAATAAAAGTGTTTCTGAAAGAGGATGTTTTCCAGGTTCATTCATTTTGGTGTAAGACCTTTGTCCTATGTGTTCTCATGATATGAGCCCATTTATCTTTGCAATCCCCACAGGATTTATCCTTCTAGTATAGGGTTGAGTGGATTTTCTTTGTGCTTTTTTGAGGACATTCTCCCCCTGCTGATTGAAATGCCTCCTTGCTTTTAATCTAATTTTACACAGCTTTTTGTGTCTCCCAAGAGGGTGGGGTGGGAGAACATCTACTCAGCCCAAAAATTTGAGAAAGATCATCGTTGAAGGCCACTTGTAGGAAGATGTATGAAAGACCGTGCTTCTCTATGAAACTGTATGGTCGGGCTTAGTTTTTGGGGAAGAAAATAAGGGGGGAAAAAATTCTGCCTCTGCCTGCCAGCATCGATCTGGCTAGTGTCCAAGTGTGTGAGAGTTGAGGGCTGTTTTGAAACTGAAACAGTATTTGCTGTTTGAGAAAGGAGACAGCAAGGAGTCTGGGCGTGGCTTAGCTCAACTGTTCTGAACTAAAGCTGCTTGCTGCTCTGAAACTGAAACTCCTCTCCTCTGCTTGTGTTTTGCATTTGAAACAGATTGCTTTTCAGGTGGGGAGGGGGAGTTGAACTCCTTAGCATCAGAGCATGTTAATAATAATATAGGGAATACTCTAAATGCTCTGATGGTCATTTCGAAAAATCCTTTTTTAGTGAGCACTGAGAAGCCAAGAGGAACATACGTGCCAAATTTCAAGTTTGTAGGCTTTACGGTTCTGGAGATTTTGTGAGGATGTGTGAGTGGTATTTCACTTTTATATAGATTTATGACTTATGGAAGATCATAAGTCAAAGACCACTTGTAGAAGATTTAGGGTTGCATTTCTCAAACTCTGTTGAGATAGTGGAGTTGGACTAGTAGACCTCCAAGGTCCCTTCCCTAACCCGAAACCTTGAGAACTTTAAGATGCAATGGCTTCAACTCCCAGAATTGCCAATCCAACATGCTGGCTGGGGCATTCTGGGAGTTGGAGTCTGCTCATCTTAAAAAGTTGTCAAGATGGGGGAAACATGGATATAGGGAAAGATGACTTTGTTGCTGGTGGGAAACAGTTGGGACTCAAAATCCTTTTCATGTCAGGGATCGACCAAGATCTGCCTTTGACCACCGGAAGATCCTTGCAGGACCAGTTGGAAAGCCTACCCTGCTCTGGTCAACGTGTTTGCATAGTGGCCAGCTAAGCGCCAATCAGCAACCTCCAATTCATCCTTCCCTGGATCTTTCTGGAAAAGGCAAATTTCCCAAGGGTGGGGAGGGGAGTCAAGAAACCCAGCAAGAAGCAGTGATGTCTATGGTTAGCATCCTCTTCTTTATTGTTTGTTGATAATTAACCAGTGGAACAACTTGCCTTCAGAAGTTGTGGGTATTCCATTACTAGAGGGTTTTAAGAAGAGACTAGACCAGTGGTGGCTAACCTTTTTGGCCTCCTGTGCCAAAAATTGTGCACACGCTTGCGCATGCGCACTCGCATGCTAGCACCCAGAAGGCAATGTGTGAGCTCCCCCCCCCCATGCCCCTTGCGCATGCACGAGCAATTCCCCCTGCAAACCTCTTACCTGCACTGTGCCTCCCAGCTGATTTTCAGCCCGTTTGAGGCCTTTTTCGGCCTCCCAAAGGCTTGAAGGAAAACTTTTGCAGCCTTTACAGGCTGAAAAATGGGCCCGTTTCGTCACTTCCAGTATTTCTGGAAATACAGGAAGAAATGAAACGGGCCTATTTTTGGGCCTGCAAAGGCTTTCCTCAAGCCTCTTGGAGGCCAAAAAAGGCCTCAAACAGGCTGAAAATCAACTATGAGACGCATGCGTGCACAGTGAGGTAAGTTTGCCTGTGGCTTGTGTGCCATCGCAAATCGCTGTGCATGCCACCTGTGCCTTGCGTGCCATAGGTTCGCCATCACAGGACTAGACAGCCACTCTCTGAAATGGCATGGGGTCTCCTGTTTTAGCAGGAGGCCGGACTAGAAGACCTCCAAGGTCCCTTCCAGCTCTATTCTGAATTTGAATGTAGCTGGGGGTATTCCTGGAGTTGAAGTCCATGTGTCTTAAAGTTGTTGGGAACCGCTTGCTCTAGATTATGCTGGAACTATGCTAGAAGCAACCTGGAATTGAGGAGAAACTTGCTAACAGGGAGGACAATTAACCAGTGGAACGACTTTCCTTCAGAAGTTGTGGGTTTTCCATCACTGGAGGTTTTTAAAGAAGAGACTGGACAGGCATTTGTCTGAAATGGTAGAGGGTCTCCTGCCTGAGCAAGGGGCTGGAATAGAAGGCCTCCAAGGTTCTTTCCAGCACTGTTATTCTTTTATTTCTTGAAAGATATAGAAATGAAACACATTGGCTTCTTTGCATAGAAGTTTTTTGGGGGGCTTTTCAGTACCAATGTTTCTCTCTCTCTCTCTCTCTCTCTCTCTCTCTCTCTCTCTCAACAGGTCATCTTACCATCCTTCTTCCACACACAAACACACACACACACTCCCAACTTCTTCCAAACCAGCTCTGGGACATCCCTTCAGCCTGGGCATTTAGTGTTCAGTTCTGGACTTCAGAGGCAGAGAAGACAAGCAACTCTCGCTCCGCGAGGCCATCCTTGGAGAACCCTCCTCCAGTCTGGGCTGGGGGATGAAGAAGAGGGCCCGGGGCAGGAGCCAGTGGCCACCGGGCCCCCCTACCCCACCCCGCAGCAATGCCATGATGTTCCTTTGGGCTAGAGCCAGCCAAGAGCGAAACGGAGCACGACGCGCGTCGGTGCCATTCAAGGATTCTTCCTTCCTGCCCACACACAGGTCCCTTTTTGCACGGGGAGGGGAAAAAAAGGGGGTAGTTTACCCCTCCCTTTTTTATTTTCTTGGAACAGCAAGGCCATTTCCCCCCACCCCACCCGCCTTCTTCCTTCCCCCCCTCCTCCCAGTCCTGAGGAGGAAGAGAAGGAGAAGAATCAGGTGTTTTCTGTGACATTTTTTGGACGGCGGTGTTAAGTTTGTCTTTTCAAATGTTTACAAAAACAGCAACGTGGCATCAACCAATGTGCCAAGGTGATGTTTATCAGGCTGCATTCTTGGGCAGGTGGGGAGCAGAATTCCCAAGACCTTTTTCTCCCCCCCCCATCAACATCCCCCACCCCTCAATTGCCAAAAATCCTTTTATTCTTTCTTCCTCCTCTTCCTCGTCCACCCCCCCCCCCCACCTCGACCTCCGTGCTGGCTTCAGGGACTGTCCTCCTTTGCAAACCTCCTGCAGCAACAAGACCAGAACGGTTTTTTCAGCCCTTTGTGGAGCGCAGGACTGGCCTTTTTCTTAAAGCGACACACACCCAGAGGATACGACACAACCACCCACCCACACCCACCCACCCCTCCTGCCCTGCCAGTCCACAAATTGAGCACGAAGCGAAGCCTGGCTGAGCCACAGGGTTTGGGGGTGGGGTGGGGTAAACCTCTGATGGACGGTTTTGATCCGCAAGAAAAAGTATCTGTATTTATATAGGAAAAAAAATGAAAAAAGAGAAAACAAACTTTAAAAATTACAAAAAAGGGGGAAAAAAAAACAAAAATCAAAGCTTGGGAAGGGAAGCTTCCCCTATTAGTCAAGTGTTTTGATATGGTATTCAATAATGCTCAATAAAATAGTCACTGTTATTTTATTTCCAGGTATTCTCATTTGTCTGATGGATTTGGGATGTGAGGGGAGGACTGAGCATTTGGTGCATTGACCACACTTCTTTTTAAACTTGAAAATGTGAGTCCCTTGAAATGGACATGTATTGGAGGTGTAGCAATGTTTGTGAGCAATGCTCTGGTTAAGCCGCAATCTGAAAACAGGGTTTATATTGAAAAAAGAAAATTATCTGTAATGAAATTGCAGCAGGATTTAAATTGCTACAGATTGCCAGTTTTAAAAATATAAACAATATCTCCAACTGGAGACATGGATAAAGGCTGTTCAGAAAAAGAATAACATCGTAGCACAACAAAACTGGAGTTGTACCCAGCCTAATTTCTGGCTAACCACCTTCCCTATTCCTACAGAAACAGCCATTTGGGAAGCAAAAGTTCCTCAGTTTGCCTCATCTAAAATTCCCAAATTCTTGGACATTCCAAATTTGACCCATAAATGCCAGAACCATCTGAGTGTTGTTTTCCCTGCCCTCAAAATTCACAGCTTTTCTCAAGTTCTGTCTCTTGATTTAAAAGGACCAAACTTTTTTCAGCCAGCAGTACAGGGAGGGTTTCGCATATGTGACAAGGAGCATCTCTTTTTCACCAGGATGTATATTCTGGATTTGGATGGCCTGCAATATTGTGGATGCCTGCTTGAGTGGATTACATTGCCAACAGGTTGAAATTCTGCAAGATAGTGTTTCCTTAAAAATAACTGGATGAAGAAACTTCAATAACCTTCACCATGCTGGTGACACTCCCTGATAACTAAAAATGGTAATAAAAGGAGCACAGTGGAAAAAAAAGGGACCAAAATTGAACATAAAGAATAATGACAAGAGGTGTAACAATCAGAATAAGAACTCTGATTATAATAAGAATGTTATAACAATTGTTAAATGAGATATTGGTTAAGTGAGTTTTACCCCATTTTACAATCTTTCTTGCCACATTTGTAAAGTTGAATTGCTGCAATTGGTAAGTTAGTAACCTGGTTAAGTGAATGTGATTTCCCCATTGCAAAAGGTGATCACATGACTTGGGATGCAGCAATGGCCATAAGTGTGAACCACGTGCCCAAGCATCTGGATTTTAATCATATGATCATGGGGATGCTACAAAGGTGGTAACTCTGAAAATTAGTCCTGTTACCTTTTTCGGTGCCGTTATAACTGAATGGTCAAAGAACTTAGACTTATACTGCTTCATATTATTTTACAGCCCTCCCTAAGCAATTTACAGAGTCAAGTCTCTTGCCCCCAACAGTCTGGATCTTCATTTTACCAACCTCGGAAGGATGGAAGGCTGAGTCAACCTTGAGCCTGGTGAGATTCGAACTGCCAAACTGCAGGCAGTTTCTAACCACTGCGCCACCATGGCTCTAACGATATTTTTATCTCCATTGCTTTGAATTCTTCCAAATTCTTATAATTATTTTTATTATAATTACATATCTATCACCTATCTTTGTAATAATAATAAAAAAATAAGAATTATAATAAGCATTTCAGATGATGGAGAACCTCTGCCTTTTTGAATCAAGCATCAACTGCAAAGGAACAAGCACTCAAGAAATGGCACTTGTTAGATGTGGCTGCCGGGTGGCCTTGGAGAAGAAACTCAGATGCTGTGTTGCGTCCATACCTACAAAGACCTGAATCCTGCAAGCCACAGTATTCCCTGTGACAGTTTGCAGAAGTGATACTTGAACCTTGAAGAAGGATAGGAAGAAAAAGTATTGACCCATTTGGGGATTAGAGGACGACTCCTGAGAATACCATGGACAGCCAAGAAAACTAAAGTGACAGACCATCAAACAAGAGTTGTCAAGGAAAGGACCACCAAAGCAAGGTGGATAAACTTAGTTATTGCAGCAATGGACACAATGCCCAGCTCTGGTCTAGAGTTGCCTGTATGATGCCGTGGTCTGAACAGCAGGATCGAATTAAAAGATGAAAGAGACCATCGAGCAAGGAATAATAAGATTATTAAAAAGAGATTGGACAACCCTTTGTCTGAAATGATATAGGGCTTCCTGCTAGAGTAGGGGGTTGGACTAGAAGACCTCTAAGGTCCCTTCCCACTCTGTCATTATGTTAATATTAAAGGAGGATCTGGCTGAAGGATCTGACCTCCCTTATACTACTTGGAGGATCCTGAATAGGTTAAGAGTTGCAGTGCTTAAGTGTAAAAGGCACTGCAGTGCAGATAACAATACGCTGTGTGAATGCAGAGATGCAGGGCCCAGCCCATCTGCTGGTATGTCAGCTACTACCAGAAACATGTACTGATAATGGCTTATTTTGGGCCAACAGCTAAGCCAAACAGGTGGCTTCATCCTGGCGGTTTAAAGCCTGATCCAGACACAGAAGAAGCAGCAGCAGCCAAGATTCTGCATGTTCCCCCATGATTGAATCCTGCATTAATCCAATAGGAGAAATCTGGGTTCATCCTGCTTCAATTCACCACAGGTTTGCAAAGCAAAATAAAGATCCCAAGAGGTGGGATCTAAGTAAACTGAAAAACTGGGGAAAACATGGAATTTTGCTTCCAGGCTCATCCAACAGAAACACACTCATCCTGTCACTGCCAACTGTGAATAAGCAAGATTTGCCCCTAAGGCAAAGAAGAAATAGAGAGATTAGAGGTTTTTCAAATGAATGTTTTGCAACCTCCAGTTTCAGTGAAATACATTAAATCGGCCCTGAAGCATCTACAGAAAGGTTTGTGTGTGGCAATGACAAAGATAGTGTTGCTTTTTGTATGGGTGTTGTGACATCTCACAGATATACTAAAGAAGTGGAATTGGTGGTGTATTGCCACAATGGATTGCTTCCAACAGATGCCTCTGCAGTTTCCAAACTTTTGAGACTCCCAATGTGTGGACTTCAATTCCCAGAATTCTCCATTATGAGCATGCTGGCTGAGGAATTCTGGGAATTGATACCCCCGAGTTGGAAAATGTGGTGTTACTTCCCAGCCTGGTTCAAAAGGCCAACCTCTGACCTTGAATTACGCCTGAGCATTTCCATATTATGTGAATAAACACAAATGACTGCAGCTCTCGCCATGCAAACACACAGCATTAATTTTAATATAGACAAATTCAGACAGCTGCCAAGTTCTGTATGCTTACTGTTCTTATCAGGCATGGCTGCCAATGCTGGATCACCTTTTTCAATTGTAAAAATCCAAAGAGAACTGACGAGTGTGGTGTTTAAGGCAATATTTCCTATTGACTTTAAGATGCATGGACTTCAACTCCCAGAAAATCCCAGCCAGCCATGCTGGGAGTTGAAGTCCATGCAACTTAAAGCATGTTGACTGGAGGAATTCTGGGGAGTTGGAAGTTCACACATCTTAAAACAAGGGTCTTCAAACTTTAAGACTTGTGGATTTCAACTCCCAGAATTACTGAGCTAACATGACTGGAGGAGGAATTCTGGGAATTGAAGTCCACAAGTCTTAAAACATGCCAACTGGGGAATTCAGGGAAGTTCACGCGGCTTTTGAGTTATCATGTCTTGTGAACTGGTTTTATCAGCAGAATAGAATTAAACAGAGTTTAGTACGATACAGAACCCAGTCCACAGATGAGGCGAAGACCCTGCTGGGGAGAGGAGAGCTAAGCGAAGATTCCTCACTCCAGGCTTCTCTTGCAAGGAAAGCAAATTCAGGAGCATCTCCCAGCCAAGGCCCTCCTGAGGTTAGAGCACCTTGCCGGGGTTCATGAGGTTTTTGGGATCCAAGGCCATCTTGATCTGCCGCATGGTGGAGAGGGCCACTTCCCCAACTTCCTCGCGCAAAAGCTGACGTTTGCCCAGGCCGATGCCATGCTCCCCCGTGCAGGTGCCACCCACTGCCAAGGCTCTCCTGGAGAAAAGGGCAAAAGAGATCAAAATGGACCCCCAAATCTCACTTCCAAGGTAAAGGAAATAAAGGCACTAGACATTTTTTTCCTCTCTCTCCACTCCCATCTATCTATCTATCTATCTATCTATCTATCTATCTATCTATCTATCTATCTATCTATCTATCTATCTATCATCTATCTCTATCTCAGAGGTCTCCAAACTTGGCAAGTTTAAGACTTGTGGACTTCGATTCCCAGAATTCTCCAGCCAGCTATACTGGAAGTTGAAGTCCACAAGTCTTAAAAGTTGCCAGGTTTGGGGACCCCGATTGATCGATCGATCGATCGATCGATCTCTGTCTGTCTGTCTGTCTACCTACCTACCTATCTATCATCTACCTACCTACCTAATCTATCTCATCTATCACCTACCTATCCACCACCTGCCTATCTAATCATCTATACCATTACCTTTCTTACCTATCTAATCTATCATCTAATTTCTCTTCCCTCTCTTTCTCCTTTTTTCTTTCCTGCCTTTCCCTTTTTTCTTTCTTTTTTTCTTTCTTTCCCTCTCTCTCCCTCCCTCCCTCCCTTCTTGAATTTATCTTCTTCAACCAGAAGACGCTTTATGCCTAAAATCTTCAGCCCAGGGATAAAGGAATATCAAACGGGATTTGGAGAAGACACATGCAAGCTGCTAAGAACTCTCTGAGGAAAGATGACTCGGCCTCAAGAAAAAGGCGAGAGTGAGAAAGGAAGTCAGAAGAGCCCACCTTTGTTGGCCTAAGAGGAGCTGGGAGCACCTCTGAAAACTGACATACTACCCCTTCCAAGCAGACATGGTAGCAGAGGTGGTATTTAGCAGGTTCTGACCGGTTCTGGAGAACCGGGAGCAGAAATTTTGAGTAGTTCGGAGATCCAGCCAATCCCACCTCCGACTGGCCCCGCCAACCCCATCCATTCTTTGCCTCCCATTGAGTCCCAGCTGATCAGCTGAGTCTCCTTTTGTTGCCCTGCATAGGAGAACGGAGCTGGAAAGCAGGTTAGTGGGGTGGGGAGGGAAGGGGGATTTTGCAGTATATCCTTCCTCTGCCACGCCCACCAAGCCACGCCCACAGAACCGATAGTAAAACTTTCTGGATCCCGCCACTGCATGGTAGGAATTCCAGTAATGTTCCTTTATTATAACAAGGTAGAATAACAGAAGCTGGAAAGCTGGAGAAGGTTTCTTTCTCACCATCTTCTGTTAAACAAACTCAAGGCAGATTATTTTGAATTTCTCACCCTTCTCTCTTTTTCCATATTGGAGAATCAAAGCCCCCTCCCAAGGTGTGTTTGTTTTTTTTTTCCTGAATTCCTTGTCACCTGTGCCTTCTCCCAACATGGACCCAGAAGGACTGTCCCTGGCCACGAGGCCAAGGCCCACCTTTTCTGTTGTCCAGCTTGTGTGGGTGAGGGCTCTTCCATGCTCCCCCACAAAAGACTTCCCTCCCCCACCCCACCCCGAGCCCCCAGCCTACCTGCCCAGGCGTTTGGCAAAGTCAGCCACCCTCTCCTTTTCCTCAGCGTCTTCAGGGTCAAGAATCAGCAGGCAGTGAAAGTTGCCATCCCCAACATGGCCGACAAGAGGACCTGGAGTCAGGAAAGGGACAGCACCCCTCATTCCAAGCTTCCTTTAACATGTTCATTTTATTTATTTATTTATCTGATTTGTCAATCGCTCTTCCGACCCAAGCCTCGTTCAAAGCAGACAAGCACCAAACAGAGATAAAAGCAAAACCTTTTTAATGCTTCTCTGTTAATTCCATTTTTAATTCACGGTTAAAAGGCGATTAAAACTAATTGTCCCAGATAAGAACGAGCCTTGCCAAGGTTGTGCAAGGCTGCCAAGAACACTAGATTAAATTGCAAGGAAATAATCAAAACCAAAAGTCTCCAAACACAAACCAGGATAGTCTGAACTTCCACAAGACTTGAAATGCAAGAACTTCTTTGCTTCCCGCAAAGAATCCCAGCTCTGAGGGCTGGCTTTTATCCCTTATGGGAGGGCCCATCACCTTGCAGCCTTACTCCCAAGTTGCCCATGTTGCTGCAGCTGCTCTTTCCTTCAGGCAGCCCTGCGTGCACATGCACTGGGCACAGGCTCCTCGGGGACCTCTTCCTCACTTCTGCCAGCCTCCACAATCCCCAAAGGCAGCACTCCACTCCCTGATGGTCCTGGCCCCACCCCTATGTCACAGGCAGGCCCCTCATCCGAGTCCTCACTCTCCGAGACCTCAGCTGTCTACAACTACTGCCGGTGAACCACAACAATTGATTACAAGATAATAGGTATAAGAATAAACATGAGTATGAATACAGGAAATAGGTACAAATAAATGGGGTCAATAGGACAGGGACTGAAGGCACGATGGTGCGCTTAGGCACGTCCCTTATGTTCTTTAAGATTACAGCCCCCATCGTTTTGCAAATCAAGAAGGACACCCTTCTCATCTGGAAGACACCCAACCACTCACTCTACCGGACTAGAACTGGCCAGCTGAGCTAAGATTTTGGGCAGTCCTCGAGATACGACATCAATGAAGCCTGCCCTACATGGTCTTAAGTTGTAAAAGCCATAAAGATGATTTTAACCAGTGTGTTTTTTGTGGGGGTGGGGGGTTGGTGACAGTCAGATGTGTGAATGCCATTTCTACTTAGAAAACTATTCTAGACTTTGTGCTTGAGAGGTGGGGAAAAATGAAACTTTGATTTTGGGATTTACCAATTAGATAAATTTGTTGTTATAGAAATGGCTGCTAGTTAATATGATTATTGTAAAAGTAAAAAGCTGAGGTTTGAGGTTCATGCCTTATTCTACTGCACCAAAAGGAGCTGGAAGTCAATGCCTTTTTTCCCTTTTCTCCCTTTTCTTTCCCTCATTTTTCCTTTCCCCTTTCCTGTCCCTATTTTCCCCACTATTTACTTTTATATTTTCTTTATATGCTATATTATAAACAAATAAAAAAACTATTCTTTTAAAAAGAAGTGTGAATACTACGGTCATTTGCTGAAAATCAGAAATATGGCTTGTCAGAACTTCAGCTCTGGATTGTAAGTCTATTTTTTTCAGTTAGGTCACAACTTTGAATAGTTCGAAAACAACTGGTCATAAACTGAGGACTGTCTGAAATCAGAGAGTTAATTTCATATGATTTTTCTGACCATAATGAGGCTCAACCAGTCCACCTTCCAAATGAAGCTCTCACTGTCCAGGATGGGATAGTTTCTGCTTCAGTTTCGTATTATCCCATCCAGGTTTAGCCACAATACCATTTATTTGTTTGGAGAAAACTTGTTAATGTGCAACTGACTTTTGTTTATGTGCAACTGGCTTTAGAGCTGAGTATGTTGTGCAAACCCCGCTTCTGTTAATGACTTCTTTAAATGACACCATACGAGAATGACTTCTATGCAGCCCAAGATTAATATGTTTGTTTTAAACTTGCCTTCATTTAAGTCAGAGTTGGAGAACTGTAGCCCCCCTTTTATGACTTGTAGACTTCAACGCCCAGAATTCCTGGCTGGCTGGCTGGCTCAGGAATTCTGGGTGTTGAAGTCCTCAAGTCATAAAAGGGCCATAGTTTTCCACCTGATTTAAGTGAATGAAAGGTAATTTGCTTTAGAATGTTTTTTCAAAGCAAAAGGTAATTTTGCTGCAGTTCCCCCAAGTTGGAGAGCTTTGTAGTTGAGATGTCTGTAAGAATTCTGCCTTTCACTGCACAAATATCTGCTCAGCTGTTTGTCATCTCTCTCGCATTTCCAAGGAGAGGATATATGAAAAGGAATTTCTCCTAGTGGCTTTTTAGAATTCAGAAATGCAAGCAAGCCCAAATGGTCACAAACAGTGGAAAAATACCCCAAAACAGAAGCCCAATAGAAGTCTTGCTTTCCTTAAGCTCAATGTAGACTACTATTGGACAAATATTGGTCACCACACTCTAAAAAGATGTTGAGACTCTAGAAAGTGAGCAGAGAAGAGCAACCAGGATGACAAGGGGACTGGAGACTAAAACATACGATGAACGGTTGCAGGAACTGGATCTGGCTAGTCTAGTGAAGAGAAAGACCAGCAGGGACAGGATAGCCATCTTTCAATATTTGAGGGGCTGCCCCAGAGAGGAAAGGGTCAAGTTTTTTCCAAAGCACCTGAAGGCCAGACAAGGAAGAATGGATGGAAACTGATCAAGGAGAGATTCAACCTGGAAATAAGAGGAAATTTCCTGACAGTGAGAACAATCCACCCCTGGAACAGAAGTTGCCTTCAGAAGTTGTGGGAGCTTCATCACTGGAGGCCTTCAAGAAGAGACTGGACTCCCATCTGTCAAATGGTTCGGCGGGGGGTTGGACTGGATGACCTACAAAGTCCCTTCCAACTTTGTTAATCTGTATCTGATCATCAGAAACAAGCAGAGCAAATTATGCAAAGACCCCCACACCGCAACCTCTGTTTCATGTGTTGTGACACATCTACAAAAGGGATGGCACAATGTCCCTTCCATCATTTGGAGGAAAACACTCTATCTCATGGATCAGCCATTGGTCCCACAGTTGTTGGGGGGCCAAGGGACTGGCCAATTCTCCCATCTCCTGGGCTGGACCACCAAACAGCCTTGTGACTAAGGTGTCCAACCCACGTTCAGCTCACCTGTAAGGTTGAAGTTCAGCAAGTCCTTTTTGGTTTCCAGCAGGACCTCAGGAAGGCGTGAGAGAGGGACGCACACATCTGTGGAGTAGCCCTGTGGGAAGGGAGGCGTTAACTCATAAAATATTTCTCTAGTCTTTTTAGAATTGCCGAGAGAAAGGGAGGGGGGGGAGCAGTGCAGCAGCTTGCAAACCGAAACTGCATTCCATCAATGTTTTCAAAGATAGTACCTAGGTGTGCAAAAATCTAGCTGGAGAGCCTGATTGATGACTCTTGACTATGGATGTGTCCCATTGGAGAATATGAATTACGATACACCCAGGGGGTGGGGGGAAACCAGGGTCAAGGGTGACCATGAATGATGTGTCTCAGAGTCGGCTACACCCAGGCAGTGCCGGGCATTTTAACTCCCAATAAATCCTTTTGAAATTTTGGAAGTTTGGCTTGAGACTCATGATTTAATTGGGGGGAACTGCTGGAATCCTGACAGCAGGAAGGGTAAAAGGTTGCCTTAGAGTGGTGTTTCTGACCCTCAGCCACTTGAAGGTGTGTGGACTTCCACTCCCAGAATTCTGGCAGTTGAAGTCCACACACTTTCAAGTGGCTGAGGGTCAGAAACACTGCTATAGAGCCACATCATCAAAGTTTCGAAATTCAGAACTGGGTGTCAACCCTGAAGTGAACATGGCTGAGACCATCCTGGAGGCTTCAGGGTTACCACACAGCAGAAGAAAGAGAAGGGGGTGTGTGGAAATAGCTAGATGGGGTTTTTTAGCCCAAACAAAGAAAGTTTTCCTGTGGGAACCAAGGACATCCCGAACAGGTGGCTGGTTAGGGAAGGAGTGAAGTAACCAGGTAACTGGCCAGTACTTCGATTGGACAGTGTGGCCAGTGACTTGGGAGGGAAAGGGAAACATTTACTTTTTAAATGGGTGAAACCCGCGGGAAATTCCAGAATTGACATTCACCAGTTTGTGCCAATATGATGTATCCAACAAACTGTTCTTTGAGGAATTTCCCTGCCTTGAAGTTTTGCTTTCCATGGATGCATTACTTGGAAAGTTGACATTGGGATCAAGGAAAGTGCAGATGCAGATAATTAGAGTCGGAAGGGATCTTGTAGGTCATCTAGTCCAACCCCCTGCCTAAGCAGGAGACCCTACACCATTTCTGACAGATGGCAGTCCAATCTCTTCTTGAAAGCCTCCTATGGTGATGACACTCCCATAACGTCTGAGGGCAATCTGTTCCACTGATCACTCTAGATCGCTCAGAAAAGTAAGCCAAACTGCAAAGTAGGGGGGACTGTTCTTTCAAAATAACCTGGCTGCCCTCCATCTCACCTTTTTGCCAGGACGAAGAGCCAAAGCTGCATACCAAGCATTGTGCCGAGCTGCCCAAAGCTGTCCACGGGCTTCCGGTTCCCGGGCCCACGCAAAGTCTGAGCCCCCGTTCGACTGCACAATCGCCTCTGGAGAGGGAGACTCGCATTAAATCCCCCTTCTCCCACCTATTGATCTGGCTTATAAGGCGATTCAACCCTGGTCTACTGAATCATACAAGTCCTTGACTTACAACCATTTTGTTTAGTGACCGTTCAAAGTTACAACGGCACTGAAAAAAGTGACTTGTGTCCTTTATGGCTGTTATGACTACTGCAGCATCCCCATGGTTACATGGTCAAAATTTATCATAAACTGTTTCAACTCCTTCCCTCAAAATGACGTTATAGAGCCCTGCACACCAGAACTAGACACAAGGACAGTTTTTTCCCCAACTCTGCGAAACAAATAATTCCCTCAACACAGTGGTGGGATTCAAAAAATTTTTACTACCAGTTCTGTGGGCATGGCCACATGATTGGGTTGGCGTGGCTTTTTTGGGGGGGG
>BLBF01000045.1:21412990-21463828 GCA_015471245.1 Laticauda colubrina | reverse complement strand
AAAAAAAAAAAAAAAGACTGAAGTTGGAGGTTGGGCCTTTAAAAACATTGCTTTGGAGAAATCTATATATCTAAAAGTGAAATACCATTCACACATCATCACAAAATCTCCAAACCGTAAAGCCTACAAACTTGGAATTTGACACGTATGTTCCTCTTGGCTTCTAGGGGCTCACAAAGAAAGGATTTTTCGAAATGACCATCAGAGCATTTTGTGTATTATTATTAACACGCTCTGAAGCTAAGGAGTTCTACTCTCCCCCCCCCCATCTGAAAATAAATCTGTTCCAAATGCAAAACACAAGCAGAGGAGTTTCAGTTTCTGTTTCACAACACCAAGCAGCTTTAGTACAGAACAGTTGAGCTAAGCCACGCCCAGGCTCCTTGCTGTCTCCTTGCTCACACAGCAAATACTGTTTCACTTTCCAAACAGCCCTCAACTCTGACAGCATGCTAGCCAGATGAATACTGATGGATGCTGGTAGGCAGAGGCAGAATTATGTTTTCCTTATTTTCCTTCCCAAAACCTAAGCCTGATCACATAGTTTCATAGCGAAGCATGGGTATTGAGCTAGTTAAATAATAAACAAAGAATTCAGGGAGAAAAGGCAATTAGTTGTTGGGAGAAAATGTAAATGTTAGTGATATTCAGCTTATATTGAAAAATTATAGTTTTCTTCTCTATAGTAGTATAGAACAGCAGTCGCCAACCGGTGGGTTGCAGCCCACTGGTGGGCCATGAGAAAATTTTGGTGGGCCGCAGAGAAATCTCACCCCCAAAGCAATTAATCCAGGCTGCACAGAAACACAAGGCTGCGCTGCCCACATGGCCCGCGGGAACCCTCCCCGACCACTCACTCCTTACTGGGCAAACTTGCCTGCTAAACTGCTATTTTTCCTTTTTCCGACCATCAGGTGTTCTGCTGTGGAGATTTAGATTAGCTAGGAAGCCGGAAATGGTTGGATTTCTTGCTTTCTAGCTAGTCTTTAGATCTTCAACTCTACTTTTAAGCACAGCCGAACCTCCCTTAGGGCTGAAGGTTCTATTGTTCAGTGCAGACTCGGCAAGCAAATTTGAGAGACTGAGCTAGCCGATGGCAGATAGATAAGATCACTGAATGATTCTGTGAGTAACTCAATCTGCCTGCCTGCTTTGGCTGATTTTGGATAAAAGTTGCTCTTTTTTTAATAAAAAAATCAATATTTATATAAATGTTTATAATATTTACATACAAGCCATGTCCAGCCAGTCACATGACCGCCAAGCCCCACCCACAAATTAGGCCACACCCACAGAACCGGTTAGTGGTCCCTGGGATTTAAAATTATGAGTTTGGTAGTCCCTGAGGTCCAAAAGATTGGCGACCCCGGTATAAAAAACCGCGGACGACTTGATTGACTACATGGCATGGGGTTGTTGTCCACTGTTAGCTATATGTTACACTATAAGTAGGCCTCAACTTACAACCTGCCGTTTAGCAATTATTCAAAATTATAACAAATCTTCCTAAAAGTATTTAGGACCTGGTTCCAAAGTTCCAACATCTGCCCCCCCAACCCTAACCCCTCACAGTTACATAACCACCATGTCAAGCACTTGGCAACCAGATAGCATTCAGACTTATATACTGCTTCACAGTGTTTTCTAAGTGGTTTACAAAGTCAGCCTCTTGGCCCCCAACAATCTGGGTCCTTGTTTTACCAACCTTGGAAGGATGGAAGGCCGAGTCAACCTTGAGCCAGTCAGGATCGAACTGCTGGCAGTTGGTAGAGTTTGCCTGCAATACTGCATTCTAACTTCTGTGCCACTGTGGCTCTATTTACTGCCATTTTCTATGTCTCACAGTTATGCAAAGCATTTTGTCAGGTTTTTGTCAAAACGCAGGAACCGACTTCCTGTCTTCAACAAAACTAGGCCGTAGTAAACAATTGGGTCATTTAACCATTGTGGTGCTCACTTAACGACGACCGCAAAAGAGTTGTAAAATTGGGTAGGGCATGTGGGTGAACCGCTTTATGACTGTTGCAAGTGGAGGACGATGCATCTAGATAGATTTGATTCATAGTGATCTATTCCAAACCTGGCGAATTACAAGAACAATAACAGAAAAAACAGAACAGGGTAACAAGAGTTGGAAAGGGCTCTGGAGATCTTCTAGTCCATCCCCCTGTTCAAGTGGGAGAATCTACACCATTTCAGACAAGTGACTGCCCAGTCTCTTCTTAAAAACTTCCAGTGTTGGAGCGTCCACAGCTTCTGGAGGCTGGTTGTTCCACTGATTAATGGTTCTCACCGTCAGGTAATTTCTCCTTAGTTCTAAGTTGCTTCTCTCCTTGATTAGTTTCCACCCGTTGCTTCTTGTCCTGCCTTCAGGTGCTTTGGAGAACAGCTTGACTCCCTCTCCTTTGGGGCAGCCCTGATATGTTGGATCGCTGCTATCCTGTCTCCCCTAGTCCGTTTCATTAGGACTAGGAGTGGCATGATAACAGTGTTCCAATGCTTAGGTGGGGGGGGGGTTGGACTAGATGACCTGCAAGGTTCCCTCCAACTCTGATTATCTGTAATTTAATATACTTGCTGCTCCAAAGAAGAGGGGAATCAACCTATTCTCCACAGCAGCTGAAGGCAGGACAAGAAGCAACGGCTGGAAACTAATCAAGGAGAGAAGCAACCGAGATAAATAAAAGGACCCAGAATTCTGTTCATCAGAACTTCCCTTCCTGTTTCTTTCACTGCCTGTCCCCAAGAAGGAGAGTCCCCGTTTTACCCGTATGATGCAGGTATCCCCATCCACTGGTGACGCAGGTCATCCCACCAGGGAAAGCATCGGTGGCTTTTGGCAGACACACAGGAGACACGTAAGGCGTCAGCCGGGCCGGGGTGGCCAACTTGAGCAACATGATGTCATTTCGGATGGTGAGCATGTTATATTGGGGGTTTTTGAAGACCTGACAGAGGGAAGAAAAGGGTTTAGTTCAAGCCAAGAGAAAGTTGGGATCTGTCTCTTGGAAATGGCTTTTGGGGCAACAGTTGCAGAATTGGTAACGTCTCTCTGGATTCCCATGGGTTACATCTCTGCATTGTCTTGATAGTTTGTTTGTTTCATTTTTATTTGATTTCTGTGCCACCCCTCTTGCCCAGAGACAATTCTGGACGGCTTACAAACATTAAAGCTAGTACAGATTAAAATAAGAACAGGAATAGCCAGAGGTGGTTTTTCAGCCGGTTCTGACCGGTTCTGGAGATCCAGTAGCAGAAATTTTGAGTAGTTCCGAGAGCCAGTAAAATCCCACCTCTGAGTGGCCCTGCCAACCCCATCTCTTCTCTGCCTCCCGAGTCCCAGCTGATTGGCTGGGTCTCCTTTGGTTGCCCTGCGCAGGAGAACGGAGCTGGAAAGCAGGTTAGTGGGGTGGGGAGGGAAGGGGGAGTTTGCAGTAACCTTCCTCTGCCACACCCACAAAGCCACACCCACAGAACACCACACCCACCAAGCCATGCCCACAGCTTATTGTCCGGGTCCTGTTGGTTGCCCTGCACAGGAGAACGGAGCTGGAAAGCAGGTTAGTTGGGGGGGGGGGAAGCAGTGGTGGTATTCAAATTTGTTTACTACCGGTTCTCTGGGCATGGCTTGGTGAACATGACGTGGCTTGATGGGCGTGGCAGGGGAAGGATACTGCAAAATCCCCCTTCCCTCCCCAACCCACTGACCTGCTTTCCAGCTCCATTCTCCTGGGCAGGGCAACCAAAGGAGACCCAGCCGATCAGCTGGGACTCACTGGGAGGCCGAGAAGAGATGGGGTTGGCGGGGCCAGTCCGAGGTGAGATTTTCTGGTTCTCCGAACTACTCAAAATTTCCGCTCCTGGTTCTCCAGAACTGGTCAGAACCGGATGAATCCCACCTCTGATGGGGAGGGAATGGGGATTTTACAGTATCCTTCTCCCGCCATGCCCACCAAGCCACGCTCAGAGAACCGATAGTAAACAAATTTGTATACCACCACTGGTAATAGCTACCGTTAAAAGATGGGGACGAGGGGAGCAAGAAGTACATGAGTAGAGGTGGGGTCTTTCCTAATCCAATGGCCCCTTCCAGAAGGCTGCAGCCCCGTGGTGGTTGGCAGGGGGAACCGAGCTCGGTCTCCAAAGGTAGTTTTTCAACCTCTCAGCAAAGCTGGCTTTCTGTAATCTCCCATCCAAATACGAACTCAGCCTGAACCTGCTTCGCTTGTTCCATCATCCAAACGTTGGCTCGCTGTGGCCATCACCCTGGATTGCCTCCTGATTAGTTCAACTCCTGATGACTTCAGGAACACCTCCAGAAGTGGGGGGCCATTTCGTTTCTTCTAGGGTAGTTTTTTTACTCCGAGTCTGCTCAACAACCTAATTTCTTATGTCGCGACAATGCTCTTTGTTACAACCCATGAAGCCACCTATTCAGGCTATGCCCCTCAAAAACTAGTTTCGCAACCTTGTTCTGATACTCATTCTGCAAGGCTCTGCAACCTGATGGGCATTTTTGTCCCTTAGATGCTGCCCTGGCACAGTTGCCCTGCTCACCTTGGCTATCTTGATGACTTGAGAGTCTTCCTCACGAGTACTTTTGTCAAATGCACCCAGCACCACCAAGTGGCTTGTCCTGGCATGGAAGTGGAAAATTAGGAAAAAGAGTCATTAATTAAGAATCCCCTATGCAGCTGGATAAGATCAAGGAAGCAGGAGCTCAACAAATCCCCATCAAATGCAGTGTTTTTCAACCTTGGCAACTTTAAGGTGTGTGGAGCAACTCCCATTCTGGGAGTAGAAGTCCACATGTCCTTAAAGTTGCCAAGGTTGAAAAACACTGGTCTGAGGCCACATATATTTTATTTTATGTATTTATTTTTGTCAAGCTTGCATTTGAAATATATATATATATTTATTTGTATACAAATACAAATACAAAAGTTTGTATACAAACTCAATACAGAAGCCTGATGATGGCAGATGAGATTCTGCTGAAACGTTGCTACAACTTTAAAAGCACAACTACAATGACGTGGGATAATACCCGAAGGAAGCTGAACAGCATATATACCACTCTGTTGCTGAAGTCATATTTCCTACAATCGAGTTTGGTGCGGTTAATCTTAAGTTTGTATCTATTGTTTGCTCTTGTATTGTTGAGGTTGAAGCTGAAGTAGTCACTGAGGGGTAGTTCATTGCAATGGATAATTTTATGTACTACACTTAGGTAAGACCGAAAACAGCATAGTTCTAAGTTATCTAAGCTTAAAATTTCAAGTTTGGAGGCACAGGGTATTATGTTGCGAGTAGAGGAATATTTCTCGTGAAATATTTCTGGACTCTCTCAATTGTGTTAATGTCCGATATGCAGTGCGGATTCCAGACAGATGAGCTGTACTTAAGAATTGGTCTAGCAAACGTTTTGAATATATCCCCAGCCTCAACTACTTTCTGACCCAGACTTTGTCAAATGTACTTAAACACAAACTTGTTTGAAAAGCAAAACCTATTTTAATGCAATGTTGGGAATTACTTTCATTTCCAGCCAGAACTAATTATAAACAGTTCCCAAAGATAAGCTCATGCTTGTCAGTGATGGGGAATGCTGCCAAAAACAGAAATCTCCAAATGAAATATAACAGAACCCAACCAGAGAATCAGAAAAAAACAACCAGAGTACACAGAGCTTCAAAGAGTACTCCGAATCTATCAAACTACTTTGCTTCCTGCAAAGCTTTCGTCACCAAGGGCTGACTTTTATCCCTCATGGGAGGAGCAGTCACCTCCCAGCATTACTCCTGAGCCGCTCCTTCTGTTTCAGCTGCTCTCGCCTTCTCACAGCTCTGTGCATACGCCCACTGGGAACAGGCTCCCCTTGTTCCTCTGCCTCACTGCTGCCAGACTCCAAAGGCTCTGAAAGCAGCAACACATTCCCAGATGGTCCTGGCCCCATCCCTGCATCGGACGCAGGACCCTCATCCGAATCCTCGCCAGACTCCCTGGCTGGTTCCCGGTCTTCCTCATTATCCAATTCTGCTGCCATCTGCACCAGCTGCTGGTGAACCACAACAACTATAAGGGATCAACACCCAATCACATTTTAGCCATTCTGGAACTGACAGTTTCGGCTTTATTCTAGCAAGTCCTTAACCAATGAGCAAATGCTTATGGAATGATTTTCCTGCCATCAGTCCTTGTATATCACTCTGGAAATGGAAAACCAGGGCAGACATGCCCACAAGAACTATGGGGGCTTTGAAAGTGTGCTGCGGGCGTATCCACACAACAAGAGGGTGACCAGCCATGAAAAACAGCCACTTACTAGGAAATGAGGGAGTGAAGGGGCTGTGCGCCTTAAGATGGTTGCAGTCATCTTGTTTTTCATGATGGGCAAATAAATAATGTTGAGTACTCAACTTTAATATAGAATACAGGATGAGAAGAGTTGGAAGAGACCTTAGAGGTCTTCTAGTCCAACCCCCTGCTTAACACCCTGTATTAGTCTGGGCAAATGGTTGTCCACTCTATTTTTGAAAACTTCTGGTAATGGATCTCCAAAACTTCCAGAGATAAGCCATTCCACTGATTAACTTTTCTCACTGACAGCAGATTTCTCCTTCATTCTAGGTGGGATCTTCCATCCATTACTTCTTGTTGTACCCTCTGGTGCTTTGGAGAATAGCTTGACCCCTTTCTCCTCTCTGTGGCAGCCCCTCAAATATTGGAAGATAGCTCTCCTGTCTCCCCTGGTCCTGCTCTTAGTTAGACTAGACATATCCAATTTCTGCAACTTTTCATCATATGTTTTAGCCTCCATTCCAATCTTGGTTGTTCTCTGCACCCTTTTTCTAGAGTCTCAACATCGTTTTTTTTTTTTATTGTGGCGACCAAAATTGGATGCAATATTCCAAATGTGGATCATTAAGAGTTTTAATAATTTTCTGAGAATAGCAATGAGGCTATTTTGATAGTTTTTTTTGATAAAGTGAACATTAAGCTTAAGTAAAAATTAAGCCACATGCCCTTCCCACTTCCAATGAAGAGTTTTATGTTGTCTAGGACAGTGCTCACCAACCAGTGGACTGGGGACCACTGATGATCCACGAGAAAATTTTGGTGGTCTGCAGAGAAATGTCCACCCCCAAAGCAATTAATCTAGGCTGCACAGGCACACAAGGCTGCACCTCCCACATGGCCCATGGGAACACAAGGCTTGCGTCGCTTGCATTGTGAACAACATGAGGTAGTGAGGGGAGGGGGGGGAAGGGCAGGGGGTGGAAACTTGCCCCACTTGCTCCATGCGCCTTGGCTGGCCACCAGGCTGCTTCTTTCCTCTTCTTTCTTCTTTTGCTTTTGGCTACACGCAAGGAAAGCAGCCAAAGTCTTTCTTTATCTCCCCCAAACTCCACCAGAAATGAGTCTTTGGGACCCTGCAAGGCCTCCTGCTCCAAGAGGCTGCGCCAGCACCACAAGTCTCACAAAGACTCATTTCTGGCAGAGTTTGGGGGAAAGACTTCTGCTGCTTCTGCTGCTTTCCTTGCATGAAACCAAAAGTCTCTCTCTCTCTCTCCCCCCCCCCCCCCCCAGGACGGAGCTGGAGACAGTATCCTGCAATCCCAAATAAAGAATGATCGATCGGTAGGAAAACGGAGTGGGGGATTTTCCTGCAGACTTTTTGGGGGGCATTTTCCCAGGGTCTCTGGTCCGTGGGATTTAAAATTATGAGTTTGGTGGTCCCTGAGATCCAAAAGGTTAGCGTCCCTTGATCTAGGAAACTCTTAAGGGCCTTGTTATCTATGATCTCTACAATGTTGACCCCAAAGCTTAGAAAAGACCTGGTTCTTCAAATATTTGAACCCCTCTGGTTAGATCTTCCTTGAGCACCTTTATTACCTGACATTGCAGTGGGCAGCAGTGACCACCCAATTTTCATTGATCAGAGAACCGCCACAGAAATGGAAACCGGTCTTGTCCTGCAGAATGGAGGAGATTGAGAGGACTGTGAGAAAAAGGTACTGAGATTCTCAGCTCACTAGCCCTCTGGGCAGTAGACCAAGGTTGTTTACCTGCCCTACTGATCCTCCCCACATTGGCCCCCTGTCCTGATGACTGCAGTCGTAATAGCAATAGCCCTTAGACTTTTATACCGCTTCATAGTGCTTTACACCCGTCTCTAAGCGGTTTACAAAGTCAGCCTCCAACAATCTGATGAGGAGGTAATCAGAAAGATCCTAGAATGAACTGAGATGGACAGATTAACTTTAAAAAGAAAAGAAAAGAAAGAAGACTCAGAATACTATCTGATATGGAATAGGTTTTATGAGTCACTTAAAACAAGGGGTGGAAGTTAGAGGAAGAAGAACAATTAAGGTTCTTATTAAAAAGAGGGAGGATATAGAACTATAATTGCTATAAATATTAAAAATATGAATGAGATAAATACAAAGAATGGGAACTGTTTTGTATGGGAACTGTAGTATTACTAGAGCTGTTAATTTAGGTGTTATTATATCATTACTATTGTTATTAGTAAATGAACAATATTTTTACAGTATTAGCTATGTTTCTTTTTTATAAATAATGTATCCAGACAAAATACTGTATTCAAATATTGTTTATGAATAAAATATAGTAGTAGTGATAGTAGTAGTAATAGTAATAATAGTAAACAATCTGGGTTCTCATTTTACCGATCTCACAAGGATGGAAGGCTGAGTCAACCTTGAGCTTGGTGAGATTCAATCTGCCAAATTGCAGTCAACCAGCAGTCAGCAGAAGTAGCCTGCAGGACTGCACTTTAACCATGACGCTACCGTTCTCTTCTCCATCAATTTAGATCAAAGCTCTTCAAACCTGGCAAGTTTAAGACTTGTGGACTTCAATTCCCAGAATTCCTCAGGTAACATGACTGGAGGAGGAATTCTGGGAGTTGAAATTTACAAGTCTTAAAGCTGTCAAGTTTGAAGGCCCCTGCTTTAGATCAATGATCCTCAACTTTAGCAACTCTAAGATGGGTGGACTTCTACTCCCAGAATTCCCCAACCAGCAAGGCTGGATGGGGAATTCTGGGAGTTGAAGTCCACCCATCTTAAAGTCACCAAGATTGAGAGATTTTGTTTTAGGTCATGGCATCAGCTGCATCTTAACCCAGCAGGAGTTCTCACCTGGCACCAAAAGGTACATCATTTTCTGACCCTCTACCCAATGCCACCACCAACCTATTTAGTCTTCCAAATTTCAAGGCAAAGCAAAACAGGTGCTGCATCCTTACCTGCAGGGAGACCTGCCAAGGCCATGAGCCGGGCACGGCATCTTCCCCATTGACTATCCGGGCATAGCCACTGATTAAAGGAGTGATGGCAGGGACACCACAACCTGACAACGAATCAAAACATTAATCCCAAAGAGAGTCTTTGACCTGGACTCAGACCTGGAGGAGAGTGATTTTCCTTTGAATCTGTTTGTCAACCCTGAAGCTGACCTGATGGAAGCCATTTGGAGGCTTCAGTGTTGCCACACTGGAATTGAGGAATAGGGAGCAGGGAACAGAGATAGCTGGGGTTTTGTAGCCAAAACAAAGTACTCTCTCTTGGGAACCAAGGACATTCCCACAGGTGGTCAGAAGAGAGGAGGAGAGAAGTTACCAGGCAACCGGATGGCAACCTGATTGGACCATGTGACTTTGGGAAAGGGGAAAAACTTTGAATTGGGTGAAAACCACAGGAACCTAATCAGAGTCGTCTTTCACCAGAACTGTGCCAATATCAGAAGTGGGATTCTACTGGTTTGGATTGGTTCCATAGAACTGGTTGTTATGATTCTGTGCAGTTCGGAGAACCGGCAAATCGTGCCCCTGGCTGGCCCTGACCCTCTCTGCCCTCCCCTCCCTTCCCTGCCCAGTCACTGCTTAAGGTATTTTTTCCCCACCAGATGACCAGATGCTATGCGCCCACCCCTGAACTCCATTTTTTTGCCTTTCCTGGGCCTCAGCCTTCTGGGAGCAAAAACGCCTCCCAGGAGTTATTCCTGAGGCTCAGTAGGCAAACAAATGGGGTTGCTGGAAAAAAAAGAAGCCTTGCCCCCCCAGTCACATGGCCACGCCCACCTAACCATGCCCACCAAGCCACATCCACAGAACCAGTTGTTAAAAAATTTGAATCCCACCCCTGGCCAGTATGATACATCTAATAAAACTATTCTTTGAGAAATTCACCTGCCTTGGAGTTTTGTTTGCTATGGGTGTATTACTTGCAACCCTGACACTGTTATTGCAAAGGGTTCGAGCCCACCATTTACTTTACATACTGGAGTCCGGTTGTGTAGTGAACACAAGTACTTGTCAACCAGAACAAATCCAGTCTGGTCTTCCGTATCCAGGAAAGTCTCCAGGTCAGGAGTTACAAAAGGCGGACTTTTATAGAAATTTAAGCCAGGCTTTTGTGGCTGGATAATGCAGGTGGCATCTCAATTCAATAGCAAAAGCTGAAAAAGGACATAACTAATGGAGGCCCAGTTGCCAAGCCCTGGAATTCAGTTGTTTAGTTTTGCAGGGATGCGGTGGCTCAATGGTTAAGATGCTGAGTCTATAGTACAGCAGTTTGAGACCCGGGTGCCATGAGCTCCCACCAAGCGACCCAGCTCCTGCCAACCTAGTAGTTCAAAAGCATGTAAAATGCAAGTAGATGAATAGATACTGCATGCAGGTGTCATGCCCCTGTTGGAATCTGATCCTGAGGGGGAGATTGAGCAGCTGACAGGGAGTGGGAATGTGGCTCCAGTGGCTGTGGAAGAAACTGGGGAAGGGCACAGACCGAGTAGGCATTCAGAGGAAGATCCAGGGCCACCTCCTCTTCATCCTAGGGCACGCAGGGAGGAACGGAGAAGGGAGCAATGTGGGTTATGGGGGAGAAAAGGGCCCTGATTCCCTTCATTAGCTGCAGCTGGGAAAACAGGATTTAAAAAAGACGTTTGCACACAGCACCTTGCTGGAAGCAAAGCGTGAATTATTCTGGTTTGTCAAGTCTTATCTGAGTTCTGGCATCCTCCCAATTGTGTGTGTTTCGTTATCTTTTGAAGTCTGCAATTTCTTATCCTGCCCTGTGTCGTTAATTGCTGCAGCATGGTTTGTGTTGGTTTTTATTTATAATCTATGTGTATTTTGAGTTTGGACTGAATTTCTTCCTTTTAAAGACTGTTCTTGGGAGAGATTTTTCTCCAGCCGATGATAACTGGACATTGGGGGCCAAGTTGGTGGTATTAAAGGCACTTTGCCTACTTTTGTGACTTTGTTGTTTTTGTGCTACACCCCGGGTCATCACAGCAGGTAGTCCTCAATTTATGACTGAAATTGAGCTCAAAATGTATGTTGTTAAGTGAATTTTGCCCTATTTTATGATTTTTCCCTTGCCACAGTTGTTAAATGAATCACTGCAGATGTTGAATAACATGGTTGTTAAGTGAATCTGGTTGGTTTGGAGGTCGCTAAAAGGGAAATCACATGACCCAGGGACACTGTAACTGTCATAAAGGTGAGTCAGCTTTCCAGCATCCGAATGTAAATCACGCGGCCATGGGTAGGCTGCAACGGCCATAAGTGTGAAAAACGGCCATAAGTCACTTTTTTCAGTGCCGTTGTAACTTTGAACGGTCACTAAATGAACTGTTGTAAGTCGAGGACGACCTGTCAGACCCTCAGGGACACCTGTACCTTGGTGTTTAGTTTTGGTTGAAGGCCATGAATTCGGAGTCCTTTTCAGCGATGTCAAAGGGAGCTTCCAGCCTCCTGCCTCCCCTCGGGGACCCACCTCTCTACCGTGTGGAGAAACCTACGTTGGGGTCTCCTTCCCAACTACAGCGAGTAAGAAGAAGCTTCGGATACTCACCACTGGCGGCACCCAGGAGAGCCAAGCAGGAGAGCACCCAGACCAGAGCCATCTTTGCTTCTTGGAGGAACTGGGAGGAAGGTAAGAGCCATGGATCCCTATATAGGGAGCAGGGGTGGACATGTGGCCCGAGAAGAGGGCCTGTCCAGGCTGGTTTCCCACTATCTTATCACCTGAAGACCTTGAAGATAAGCTCAGCTCCTGCAGGTCAGGCCAAGTGGTTGGATGGGCAAGGGGCCAGGTGGCATGGCAAGGAGACGGCCATGGGGGGCATGGGGGGGGGGCGTTGGCTATCTGGGAGGGGGAAGGTTTTTGCTGGAAGCCCTCACCCCTCAAGCTTGCAACCCATTGACCTGTGTTTGATTGGAGGCTCTTCAGAACAGAACAGGTGAGATTAACAGAGTTGGAAGGGACCTTGTAGGTCATCTAGTCCAACCCCTCCCCCCCAGCCCAGGCCCTACATCATTTCTGACAGATGGCAATCGAGACTCTTCTTTTTATTCCCCCCAAAGTTTTTTTATTTTTATTTTACATACATATCGATGTGTGAACAATATAACACCTGGGTGTTTTACCTTTTATATCCAATAACATAATAATCACGTTAACTATTTTTCATAATCTTATTTCATTCCAACCTTAATACCTATCCTTATATTCCATTTAATCACTTATTCATTTATATGTTCAATATTTTATTGTATTAGTTCTTTTATGCTAGTCCTCCTCATATTCAATGATACTTAATATCACCCTCGTTCAGATTCTAGTTTCCTTTCTTTTTCTTACCTCATCTTATTATTTAGAGATTGTATACCATTATTTTCCCCCTCTCCAATTCCATCCCAATTCTAACTTTCAGCTATGCCACGACAGTTCCCAAGAATATTCCCCAATATATTTCCTTTTTTAATATAACATTTCATTCATTAGACTGTTCTTGAAGGTCTCAAGTGATGAAGCTCCCACAACTTCCCAAGGCAACTTCTGTTCCATGGGTGGATTGTTCTCCCTGTCAGAAAGTTTCTCTTTATTTCCAGGTTGAAACTCTCCTTGTTCAGTTTCCATCCATTGTTCCTTGCCTGGCTCTCAGATGCTTTGGAAAATAGCTTGACTACCTCCTCTCTGGGGCAGACCCTCATATACTGGAAGATTGGCTCTGTCAGCCCTGCAAGGTAAACCAAGCTTCCAATACCAAAGACACCTAACCTGGTGCGGCTTTAATTATAAGGTGACAACAGTCACAGAATCTTGCAAGTTGGATGCCCATCTAGCCCCCTTTCCTTCTCTCCTTGTGAGAACTAGGGAGGGTCTTGTCCGAGATCGACCACGGCAATGCTGCAACGGTCATAAAGTGTGAAAAGTGGTCATAAGTCACTTTTGTCAGTGCCATTGCAACTTTGAACAGCCACTAAACGAAAGGTTGTACGTGAAAGGTTACCTGGGTTCAATTTTCACTGCCTTGCAGTAGAGAAGAGATTACAGCGGCACTGAAAAATGTGACCTATGACCATTTCCCCACAGTTATGACCATTGCAGCATCCCCTTAATCACGTGATCAAAATTCAGACACCTGGCAATTGGCATGTATTTATTACGGTCACATGTGATCCCCTTTTGTGACCTTCTGGTGAACAATGTCAATGGGGAAGCCAGGCTCACTTAACAACCACCTGAGCAACATAACAACTGCGGAGATTTACTGAACAATGGTGGTGAGAAAGGTCGTAAAATGGGATGAAACTCACTTAACAAATATCTCATTTTAACAAGAGAAATGTTGAGCTCAATGACGGTTGTAAGCAAGCACTGCCTGTAGGACAACTAACAGCTGACAGATAACTGACAGATTAATAGAGTTGGAAGGGACCTTGGAGGTCATCTAGTCCAACCCTCCGCCCAAGCAGGAGACGCTATATTTCTGACAGTTGGCAGTCCAGTCTCTTCTTGAAAGCCTCCGGTGATGAAGCTCTCACAATTTCTGAAGGCAACTTCTGTTCCATGGGTTGATTGCTCTCACTGTCAGAAAATTTTCCCTCATTTCCTTGTTCAGTTTCCATCCATTCTTCCTTGTCTGGCCTTCAGGTGCTTTGGAAAAAACTTGACCCCTTCCTCTCTGGGGCATCGCCTCATATATTGGAAGACTACTGTCATGTCTCCCCTGGTCCTTCTCTTCACTAGACTGCCAAGCCCAGTTCCTGCAACTGTTCATGGTTTATCGTATGTTTTAGTCTCCAGTCCCCTAATCTTAACAGATTAACAGAGTTGGAAGGGACCATGTAGGTCATCCAGTCCAACCTCCCATCCAAGCAGGAGACTCTACACCATTTCTGACAGATGGCCATCCAGTCTCTTCTTGAAAGCCTCCAGGGATGAAGCTCCCACAACTTCCGAAGGCAACTTCTGTTCCAGGGGTTGATTGTTCTCACTGTCAGAAAGTTTCTCCTTATTTCCAGGTTGAATCTCTCCTTCTGGCCATAATTTCATAGACACCTTATTTGGGGGGGGGGGATTCAGTATTGATACCTTGGGAATCCTTGCTTAGTTAAAATTTGCTTCTCAGTGTACCAATAGTTTTGCTTCCTACAAAAACTTGCAAAGGGAGAGAATGAAACCATTCACTTCTTGGGGACAACCACAAGAGTTGGGGGGTGAACCTGTCTCTCTCTTTAAGGAACAATCCCTCTATAAAACTGGGTAACTACTTTCTCTGCTTTCATCCATCTGCAGCCCATGGGATTGCAGTTGGTCCAGGCAACAAGAGAGAGCTCTTTGCTTTCCAACTCCCTTCAGGTTTCATTGCCCCAAACAGCTCGAAATATGCGGTGCAGCAGCATCTTCTCTGAAGCCACTTCCCAATTATCGGAGTCCCCTGGCGATTTTCAGGCACATTGAGGGTATTTGTCTGAGTTCAGATACTAAGCAGGTTGGGCTTGGTGGTGGCCTCCAAGATTCATGGCTTGGGCAGTCACCATCATTTCCCAGAGAGACAGGCTAGGCTGGGAAGCCAACCAGACATCCTGGAAGAAGCCAAAGGAAGCCACATTCATATTCTTCCCAAGAAAACTGCCTATGGCGATCTTGGGGATTGAGTTGACTTCACTTTTGGGGGATCTTGTAGGTTGCTCTCTGGCTATCTTAGACGTGAATGTTCTTAATCCCCAAGAGCAAAGTTTGAATTCCCTTGTGGCAAAGGTGGGATTCAGCCGGTTCTGACCAGTTCTGGAGAACTGCTAGCAGAAATTTTGAATAGTTCAGAGAACCGGCCAATCCCACCTCTGACTGACCCGCCAGCCCCGTCTCTTCTCTGCCTCCCATTGAGTCCCAGCTGATCGGCTGGGTCTCCTTTGGTTGCCCTGCCCAGGAGAACGGAGCTGGAAAGCAGGTTAGGGAGGTGGGGAGGGAAGGGGGATTTTGCAGCATCCTTCCCCTGCCATGCCCACCAAGCTACACCCACAGAACCGGTAGTAAAATAATTTGAATCCCACCACTGCCCTGTGGATAACTTTTTAACATTCAGCAAAAAGATGGTAGTAAGTTCTGCACTCAATATATCATTTGGGAAACTGGGCTGAATTGCACAGTGTGAGACTTATTTAATTCTCGTCATTAAGAAAGCCTAAATTTTTAATATGACCCAATTTGCAGCTAATCCAGTTGCTTCCACCCAGCCAAAATCCTCTCCATGGGGAAAGAAGATAATGTTGATGTTCCTGGGCATGTAAGTGTGCGTGTGTAAGAGATCAGGAGCTAAGGCTGATGAGAACTTCCCAGGAAAGGAGCTGGAAATGTTGAAACAAGGGTAAGAAAACCCTCTGGGACAGTTAAAAAACAGGCCCAAATAGTCTCATATATTTTTACATAATCCATGAACTCCTTAATTACAGCAAGGGCTCCTCAAGGGGAAACAAGAGAAAAAATGCTGCTCAGGCCTTGGAAAAATAAGGTTGGCTTAGTTAGCAACTGGGAAAAATTCTGAATGCAAGATCTCCTGCCCTCTCTACCAGCTTGGTAGTCTTCACACAATAGGACCTTATGTGGTTAATCTAATCTTGGTTATGGAATCAATTAATTGCTTTGGTTTGTGCAATATACATTGTATGGGAGGGAGGGAGGAAAGGGAAGGAAGGAAGGAAGGAAGGAAGGAAGGAAGGAAGGAAGGAAGGAAGAGGAGAAGAGGATGGAGGGAGGAAAGGAAGGGAGAGGAGAGGACTTGAGTGAGGAAGGAAGGAGGGAGAGAGGAGGAAGGAGGGAAGGAGGGAGGAAAGGGAAGGAAGGAAGAGGAGAGGACAAGTGAGAAAGGAAGGAGGGGGGGGGAGGAGGGAGGGAGGGGGGGGGGGGGGGAGGGAAGGAAAGTGCTGGATCATTCCAAAAGTCCAAACATGATTATGACATGATCTACTTAGTGGAGATGCTGTTCATTTGTATCCAGAGAGACCTGTGGAAACTTGGAACGGTTTGACCATGATTCCTGGAAGGGAATGGACGGTGGCTGCCCCTGTCTCCAGCTCTTGGCAGGGAGAACCTCTTGCAGAAGAGCAGCAGGTGTTCCCTTCAGCTGGGAACATGCTGGCAGGAAACAGGTGTGGTGTTGGGAGGAGAAGGCCAGGTGACTTCAGAGATGACCCTGTCTTTGCAGGAACAGGTTAGGTGATAACAAGCCTCCCTTTCTGGTGCTATCACCAAGCTGGCATCAAGAACCAGCTTTTCCGAAGCCAGTGCTGTTCGTGGAATTTCACAGCTGATCTGGAGGTCATTTCCTTCCATTCCAACCCTGCAGAATTCTCATTTTTTCCATACATTTTCTTTAATAGCACCTATAATTTTCAGATTGCTAGTTTACTTTTATTGATTAGCCCATGGGCCGTATCAAAGTGCAGAGTTCCAAACACAAATTGTTACTAAAATCTGATAAAAACAATTTGAAATGGAATTGGAATAAAGTACAATTTAAAATGAGATTGGAATAAAATACAATAATTTAACATATGGATAAATAAAACATGATAAAATTATGTTTCTACCCCAATCAGTCCCACATAGGTTGATCTCAACTGAACGATTTTGCTTAACTACTGTGCTGTGTTAAATGTTACTTTCAGTTTCTGGCCACACATAAAGTAAGTTTAAATTCATTTAATATATAGACCGAAGTATCTCTCACCCTTTTATACAGGGCAACAATCAAATAGGATGTGAGTCAGGTCTTCTCCCTCTGCCACCTATAATTTTTATTTATTTATACTTCATATTTCTTAATGGCACATCTCTCTCAGATGCACAAGAAAATTTGAGACCAATTAGGGAAACAAGAACAGAATGCCTTAAGGGAGGCGATATCCATATTACCTTAGAGGTAGCAACAGGAATTCACTGCTGGAACAGCTTTGAAATCCTCTGCTCCAGAGACACTCTTTTATTTCGAATATTTCAAGGCCAGATTTAGTTTTGCTAATGCACTTACTGCTCCTGTATATTTTTAAAGCTACCATCCCCACACTGGGTACTCACCAGTGGTGGGATTCAAATTTTTTTACTACTGGTTCTGTGGGTGTGGTTTGGTGGGCGTGGCAGGGATAGGATACTGCAAAATCCCCCTTCCTTCCCCACCCCATTAACCTGCTTTCCAGCTCCTTTCTCCTGTGGAGGGCAACCAAAGAAGACCCAGCCGATCAGCTGGGACTGGATGGGAAGCAGAGAAGAAATGGGGTTGGTGGGGCCAGTCCGAGGTGGCATTTGCTGGTTTCTCCAAACGACTCAAAATTTCTGCGACCGGTTCTTGAGAACCGGTCAGAATCAGCTGAATATCACCTCCGCATCTCAGGCATGAAAAGCAGCTGGGTGACTTTGGGCCAGTCCCCCCCCCCCTCTCTCTCTCTCTCTCTCTCTCTCTCTCTCTCTCTCTCTCTCTCTCAACCAACCTACCTCACAGGGCTGTTGTTGTGGGAAAAACAGGAAGGAGAAAGTGTGCTGGGTATGTTTGTCACCTTGAGTTGCTTGTAAAAATAATAAAGGCAGGATACAAATAAATAAAAATAAACACCCATAAAGGCAGGCAGACTTTCAGTTGCACCACTGTCACCGCCATCTTGACTTTTCTGATGTACCCTGCGGGCATCCTGAACACGGGGCCTTTGGCTGCTGCAGTGGAAATGCCTATGGCCACTGGTTGGGTTGACTGTGCCAGGGCTATAAACGCTGACAATGAATGCCAGCTATGGAGCCTGGAATTCAACTGGTGGAGGCACCAGACAGTGTTGGAAGGTCAGTGGCTCTTCCACAACTACCATCTGCAGTCAAGGATTGGTTCCCACAAATCTCCCAGGGGAGCTGGGGAAGAACCCTAATAAAGGTCACATGATGCATTTCTCCCACCTTAAACCAAATGTTAAACTCCAGCTGGCTTGTTGGCTACATTTAAGGATCATGTATTTTTGCTTTGTTTTGAGGTAGCAACTTGTCACAATTGTCCAGATAGATGATCTAGATATATTCTTTTCCAGAGAAAAGGAGGATTAGGGGTGATACAATAGGACCTGAAGGCAGGACAAGAACCAATGGATGGAAACTAAGGAAGGAGAGAAGCAACCTGGAATTCAGGAGGAATTTCCTGCCAGTGAGGATGATCATCCAGTGGAACAACTTGCCTTCAGAAGTTGTGGGGGCTTCATCACGAGGTTTACAAGAAGAGACTGGACAACCACCTATCTGACCTAGTACAGGGTCTCCTGCCTGAGCAGGACTAGAAGACCTTCAAGATCCCTTCCAGATCTATTCTGATTGATTGATTGAAAGATATTGACAGCTGTGGATTCCCAGTTTCCCACCACCCCACAGATCAACATGGTTGTGCTTGCTTTCTGTTCCTCTTTTGCAAAGAAAGGGGAAAACACCCAGAATCTTCTTCTGATTGTCCCCAAGACATTGGCCAAGAAATTTAATGTTGCTGTGGTTAATGTCAATAAGCCCATTTCAAGGTCCTGCCAATTATTGATCGAATTATCAAGAGACCGGTGTGTTCATTCCCATGGACCAACCCTTTGTCGCAGGCTAAAAGGAAAACGTAGCAGAACGTTGTATGCTGGGTATACAACTCTTGATAAACATACCCCGTACACACACAAAATAAAAGTAGAAACATCTGTACCTTCGTTTCTATTAAGCTGCCAGCTCAGGAGGTTCAAACATGGCTTCGTTGTGGTTCTTGACTTGCCTGGCATTTCTTAGTGCTGCAACTGCTTTTACTCTGCCACCCTGTAAGTATTCAACCTTTTGTGATTTTTTCTACAGTCCTTGAGGCAAGGAATGTCCTTCCCGAACCTGACTGAATAATCCAGGGTTTGGTCAGCCAACTAGCCTGCAAGAGCAAGCAAGATGATTAGGGGACTGGAGGCTGAAACATATCCAGAATGGTTGCAGGAATTGGGCATGGCTAGTTTGAAGAAAAGAAGGACCAGGAGTGACATGATAGCAGTCTTCCAATACCTCCACAAAGGAGAGGGAGTCAAGCTTTTCTCCAAAGCAGCTGAACGCAGGACAAGAAGCAATGGGTGGAAACTAATCCAGGAGAGAAGCAACCGAGAACTAAGGAGAAATTCTCTTGACAGCGGAACAAGTTGTAAATGCTCCAAATCTGGAAGTTTTAAAGAAGATGTTGGATATAACATCATTTGTCTGAAGTGGTGTAGGATTTTCTGCCTAAGCAGGGGGTTGGACTAGAAGACCTCTAAGGTCCCTTCCAACTCTGTTATTCTGTTCCATTCTGTTCCCTTCCCTTCCCTTCCCTTCCATCCCATCCCATCCCATCCCATCCCATCCCATCCCATCCTATCCCATCCTATCCTATCCTATTCTCTTCCATTCCAATTCCAATTCCAATTCCAATTCCAATTCCAATTCCAATTCCAATTCCAATTCTATTCTATTCTATTCTATTCTATTCTATTCTAGTTCCAGTTCCAGTTCCAGTTCCAGTTCTATTCTATTCTATTCTATTCTATTCTATTCTATTCTATGAACATAGAAGCGCAAATAGTTATTGAATTTCCATTGCTAAGCATCCATGCCAGCTGCCAAGTGCCCAGATTTTGATCTCATGACCGTGGAGAAGCTTGCGTCCATCGTATGAGGCTGCTGGCTGCTTCCGTCTGTGACATTCCCAGGTTGACATTGATGGCCACTAACTCAATGCAAATTGTAGAATTGGGGAAAGAGCAGAGGTGGGATTCAGCTGGTTCTGACGGGTTCTTGAGAACCGGTAGCGGAAATTTTGAGTAGTTCAGAGAACTGGCCAATCCCACCTCTGACTGACCTCTCATTGAGTCCCAGCTGATTGGCTGGGTCTTCTTTGGTTGCCCTGCATGAGAGAACGGAACTGGAAAGCAGGTTAGTGGGGGTGGGGAGGGAAGGGGGATTTTGCAGTATCCTTCCCCTGTCATGCCCACCAAGCCATGCCCACAGAACTGGTAGTAAAAAAATGTGAATCTCACCACTGATAAAGATGATCTTCTCTGTTGCTTCCAGCCTGCGGGGATCCTGCCATCAAGCCCGTGATCACAGGCTACTCCCGTATCGTCAACGGAGAGGATGCGGTGCCCGGATCGTGGCCCTGGCAGGTGTCCTTACAGGTAATGGACGCAGGGAAGGGATGGTTGCGTTTCCCTCTTGCTTGAGGTTTCCCTTCCAGAAGCTCTCAACTGTAGTCTGCCCTTCTCAATGTTGCAGGGCTTGACTAAGGAGGATGCAGAGCCTCTGACCATGTGCAGAATGCACGGGACACAGAGTGAAAGCTGAATCCAAATATTTATCCTAAAGAACAACTAAGACGATGAGGGGACTGGAGGCTAAAACATACAATGAACGGTTGCAGGAATTGGGCATGGCGGGTCTAATGAAGAGAAGGACCAGGGGAGACAGGAGAGCATCTTCCAATATTTGAGGGGCTGCCCCAGAGAGGAGGAGGAAGGGAGTCAAGCTATTTTCTAAGACACTTGAAAGCCAGAAAATGAATAATGGATGGAAGCTGAACAAGGAGAGACTCAACCTGGAAATAAGGAAGAATTTTTTTGACATTGAGAACAATCAACCAGTGGAACAGAAGTTGCCTTTGGAAATCGTGGGAGCTTCATACCTGGAGGCTTTCAGGAAGAGATTGGACAACCATCTCTCAGAAATGGTGCAGGGTCACCTGCTTGGGCAGGGGGGGGTTGGACTAGATGGCCTACAAGGTCCCTTCCAAATGTGTTGATCTGTTTAGGGTAGAATCAGGTTTCCACTCAGTCAACCTTTCAATGTGCAAATGAGTTACTACACACTAATACAGGGTACAGTCATCCAAGCCTTTCCACCCAAAGCTTTTAATGTATGCTGGGCACACCTTCTGCACATCCTTTTATGAGGAGATCTCCAGGTGACATTCTCTTCCATTTCTTCCTTCCATATGGTCTCCCCATTTTTCCTTCTGATTTTATTTTAATTGCAGTTTGGAGCACCCTGGGCTTGGTCTTCTGTGCTTGCCTTTCCACAACCTATTCCATATTTTTTCTCTCCTGTCTGCCCCCACCCCCGTGCCCAGGGCTGTTTTAACACATGGACCTGATGGGCATAGGGGCTCCATGCTAATCTGTGTACATATATATGACACAAGATACATTAACCCTTCAATGCACCTTGTGTCATATAAATACAGCAACACATTTATTACATTTTACTGCGTTTTTTAGTTGATAGTAACATGCAAATATAGGTTTAATTTTATTGATTATTTACATTTTTATTCCTGTGAGTAGTTGTTGTAAGGGCCCCAGGACACTGCTTTGCCCAGGACCCATAATGCTGTTAAGGCGGCCCTGCCCCTGCCAAAGAAATGCCCATGCAAAGATAGCTGTAGTTTGTGGTCAGAAATGCCACAATGGCAGCTGCGATAGTCCGATGTTATGCTTTTCATGGGCATCACATACACAGTTCTCACCAAAGGGAAGACAAAACCTGGAAATTCTTTTTTTTTTAAAGATATTTTTATTAAGTTTTTCCACCTTTAAAAACAAATCATATATGCAATTTTTGTAGTAAGTTATGGCATCGACTTTTCTGTTTTCATATATGTGCCAGCTAAGATGCCCCTTCAGAGCCCAGCGAACAATTCGGGCATCTGCCCCTGTCTTGTAGGCAAAGATAACAGACAACAGATTTATAGAGTTGGAAGGGACCTTGGAGGTCATCTAGTCCAACCCCCAGCCCAAGGAGCAGACCCTACGCCGTTTCTGACAAGTGGCAGTCCAATCTCTTCTTCAAGGTCTCAAATGATGGCGCTCCCACAACTTCTGAGGGCAAGGTGTTCCTTCGGTTGATTGTTCTCATTGTCAGAAAGTTTCTCCTTTTTTTCTAAGTTGAATTTCTCCTTGTTCAGTTTCCATCCATTGTTCCTAGTCTGGCCTTCAGGTGCTAAGCCATAAAGCCAATGATCCAGGTACCTGACAGAGATGCCTGCAGAATATTGTGAGAAAAAACGCCCACCAGAATGGCAATATATAGTGATGTGATGGGAGAGTTCCTCATTTTTTTTACATACTTCTTGGATAGAGCTAGCATTGTTTTGTTGTGGCCACTATCTTATCTTTTTTTTTTTTTTAACCATATCTTTTGGATATCCCTGGAAGAAGGTAGAAGGGACACGATGAAGAGATCATGAAACTAAAATGAAAGAGATGATGAAATTAGACCTCCAAGGTTCCTTCCAACTCTGTTATTCTATAATTCTACAATTCTAAATTGTCCAGGCCTGATCCTCAACCCCATTTGAGGAGGAAATGGGAGACAACTGCATTAAAACTGTGGAGGGTTAGGTTGGCTGAACAGTACCGGATCTATCATGGCCTTGTTTAGCTCACAGCGGTTCTCCGGGGCCGTACAATGTGTATCTCTTGCCAACTACAGTCTGACATGGGTCTTACAATGTCTTTGTGTTGGCTTTCCTCGCAGGAGCCAAGCGGTTGGCATTTCTGCGGTGGGTCCCTGGTTAACGCAAACTGGGTGGTAACAGCAGCCCATTGTGGAGTGACGTGAGTACACACTTTCTTCCTTGCTGTGTGTGTGTAGGGGGGGAAGTTGCATCAGGCAGTGGTGCTTGTAGGGGAGATATTTGGGGCAATAACAAGTGTGTATGTCTTACTTACTGACTGACTGACTTACTTACTTACTTACTTATTAAAGGACACAGTGGCTCAGTGGCTAAGACGCTTATTGATCAGATTCCAAGAGATTAAGGCAGCAGCCCTTCTCAAACTTGTTGGAACTGTTGAGACTCACCTTGGGAGTTAGAGAAAATGCCGAGGGTGCCTGGGAACTGTGAGAATGGATGAGCATCACATCTGAAGTTCACTAAGGAGGAAGGAACTCTTGTTGGGAGAGCAAAACTCTGTCCTTATGAGTTAGCTGGGGGCCAACACTTTAATTTCACTTGATTGAAATGAATGCTAGTAGAAAAAAACCCAGCAACTTGATCGATGGATTATGTTCCATCAAGTAATCATTGACTTTTAGAGACCATTAAGGATAGGTCTCTAAAGGCAGTTCGAATCCCCATAATGGAGTGAGTTCCCGTTCCTTGTCCCAGCTTCTGCCAATCTAGCAGTTCGAAAGCACATAAAAAAATGCAAGGAGAAAAATAGGGACCCCTTGGGTGGGAGGGTAACACCGTGCACCTTCGGCATTTAGCCATGCTGGCTCCATGACCACGGAGAGGTCTTCGGACAGCGCTGGCTCTTTGGCTTTGTCATGGAGAGGAGCATCACCCCCTAGAGCCGGGAATGACCAGCATGCATCTGCGAGGAGGGGAGCCTTTACCTTATGTAAAGCAAGGGAGAAAAGGAAGATGGGTTTGGGCTAAGAATAGAAAACCTTTTGTAATTGTCGTTTGTAAACAGTATTCAGGCATGGTGGCATTTGGTTAAAAAAAGATCACGCTTGATTTTTGCTTTAAAAGTGGGTGGTAATACAAAGAGTCCTCAATTTACAACAATTCGCTTAGTGACCATTCAAAGTTACATCAGTACTTAAAAAAGGGACTTAGGACCAGGGGTGGGATCCGACCGGTGTAACTACCAGTTTGGTGATTTTACGTTTTGAAAAGCTGGCTGAGGAATTCTGGGAGTTGAAGTCCACAAGTCTTAAAGTTGCCAAGGTTGGAGACCCCTGTTCTGAAAGACCCTCCAGGACTTCAGCTTGTTTGTTTGCAAGCTCTTGAGCACGTAATTTTATTTTATGGGCTGTTGAAGTCACCTACCCACTTCTGCAGGTGGATGCCAAGCTGTGCTGTGCCCCCATGCTTTCGTTTTCATTTTTTTTTTATTTTTATTGTCTAAAGTACAGAAAAGAAAGGAAAATAGGAAATTAAAGGAAGGGAAGGGAGCAGGGAAAAAGGGGTGTGAAATACAAGGATGAAGAGAAAAAGGAAGAAAAGGGGGGCATTGACTTCCAACTCTTCCTAGCACAGTACAAGATAAATAAAACTCCAATCTCCACTTTTGGCTTTTACACGTTAATGAATTGAAACTAACCATTTCTATAACACCAAATCTTTCTAATCAACAAAACCAAAATCAGAGTTTCATTTTTTTTCTTCACAAGCACAAATTCCAGAAATGATATCCAAATAAGAACGTATTTTCCTCTTTAAATAAAGTATTCAATGTAACCCTTCCTGCTTTATCGTCTTCGCTATGCCCATGCTTTCTTGATGTATGTCTGGCATTCACCTTTTGTGTGCCTCCTGCAGGACCAACAATTTTGTGGTGCTTGGTGAATTTGACCGTTGCTCTCCTGGAGAGAAGATACAGAAGCTGGCTGTTGAGAAGGTGGGTGAGGCCACTAGATGTCGAAGCACTTTGATAAAGGAGACCATAGCCTACTTCTTGGAAAGATAGGAAAATGTAGACAGTGCCACCACTAGATGTGTTCACAACTGACCAGATGCACTCAGCCTGTAGATCAAACCGGAACTATATCTACATGTAGGGAAGTAAGCAGTGGGGTGCCACAAGGCTCTGTCTTAGGCTCAGTACTCCTCAACATCTTCATAAATGATTTAGATGAGGGAATAGAAGGGAAACTTATCAAATTTGCAGATGATACTAAACTGGCAGCAATAGCCAGCAGCCTAGAAGATAGGCTCAAGATCCAGATGGATCTTGATCTAAAGAAAAGAAGAATTAGGGGTGACATGATAGCAGCCTTCCAGTATTTGAGGAACTGTCACAAAGAAGAGGGGTTCAAACTATTCTCCAAAGCACCAGAGGGCAGGACAAGAAATAATGGATGGAAACTAATCAAGGGGAGAAGCAATCTTGAACTAAGGAGAAACTTCCTAACATTGAGGACAATTAACCAGGGGAAAAGCTGGTATTCAGAAGTCACAGGTGCTTCGTCGCTGGAGGTTTTCAAGAAGAGACTAGCAGCCACGTATCTGAAATGTTATAGGTTCTCCAGTTTGAGCAGGGGGCTAGACTAGAAGACCTCCAAGGTCCCTTCCAGCTTCTATTCTGTTCTATTCTTCATCCCAATATTCTATTCTATTCTATTCTATTCTATTCTATTCTATTCTATTCTATCCTATCCTATCCTACCCTACCCTACCCTACCCTACCCTACACTATCCCACTCTTTCTTATTCCTCTTCTCTTCGCTTCTCTATTCCATTATTTTATTCCATTCTGTTCTGTTCTTATTTATGACCCATTAGTATGCAGCAGCAGCCAGAAAAGCCAACACAATCCTAGGTTGCATTAACAGAGGGATAGAATCATGATCATGTGACATATTAGTATTGCTTTAGTAATACCATACATAGAATATTTCATCCAGTTTGGCTGGGTGCAATATTCTCATGACACAAAAAAGATATTGAGACTCTAGAAAGAATGCAGAGAAGAAGAACAAAGATGATCAAGGGGACTGGAAAATAAAACATGAAGAATGGTTGCAAGAAGAGATGACACAGCCATTTGCCCAGAATGGTAAAGAGTCTCCTGCTTGAGCAAATGGCTGGACTAGAAGACCTCCCAAGGTCCCTTCCAACTCTGTGATTCTATCTATATTCTGTTACTATAACCTTTATGCAAAAAGTAGCCTTAGCCTTCATAACTTTGATTTCCTGATCTGGAAATCAAAAGACTGGCAAAGGGTGATGGGCAAATCCATAAGCAAAGATAAGTCAGAAGGGACCTAAGGAACTTCTGGACTTCCTCCACATCACCACCTCCTTCTTGCAGCCTTAACAGCTTCTATCTTTTCCCACTAGGTCTTTGTCCACCCTGACTGGGACTCCGGGAAACTCAACAATGATATCGCCCTTATCAAGCTGGCCACCCCTGCCACATTCAGTGACACTGTGTCTCCCGTGTGCCTGACAGATGCCACAGACTCGTTCCAGAGTGCAGACCTCTGTGTCACCACTGGCTGGGGGAAGACGCGGTACAATGGTGGGTCTGAGAGCAATGTGGGCTATTTAGGGGTCTGCTTCTTCCTTCTGCTTGGTTTGAAAGTAGCGTGCAGAAGAATGGGTAAGTTTGAGCCAGTAGGGAAGTGGTGAAAAGACGATTGCCCTAACCAGCTTTGGCTAAACATGGCCAGGTCTAGGATGGACAAAAGTTGGAAGGCAGCAATGGCAGGAGTCTTCTTCTGCTCCCAAGAAAGATTCCTTAGGTCCATGTAAGTCATCTAGAAGTTGTTGTGGTTTGCCAGCAGCCGGTGCCAACGGCAGCAGAATCAGACAGTGGGGAAGAATGGGGACCAGTCCGAGAATCTGGAGAAGACTCGGATGAGGGTCCTGCATCCGATGCAGAGATGGGGCCAGGACCATCTGGGAGTGGGGGGCTGCTTCTGGAGCCTTCGAAGTCTGGCAGCAGTGAGGCAGAGGACCCAGGGGAGCCTCTTCCCAGTGCACGTGTGCATAGAGCTGCTAGAAGGCAAGAGCAGCTGAAACAAAAGGGGCGACTCAGGAGTAAGGAGTAAGGCTGGTGGTATGATTGCCCTTCCCCGAAGGTATAAAGGACAGGCAAAGAAGATGAAACCTTTGCAGGAAGCAAAGTCGCTTGATCGGTTCCAAGTCATCCTAAAAGCTCTTTGTACTTCAGTTGCTTTTTCTTGTACTTCGGTTGATTTCTTTTCTAGTTCATTTGATACTCCTGTTTTTGACAGCACTTCACAGAACTGAAAGGTGTGTGCTTATCTTGGGGAACTGCCTGAGTTTAATTCTGGCTGGGAATGAATACAATTCCCAGCATTGCAATAAAATAGGTTTTGTTTTTAAAACAAGTTTGTGAATAATTATGGTTTACAAGGCCTGGGTCAGAACAGAGGTTTTATTTTATGTACAACCGCAGAGGGACCTGCTAGCACAGCCAAAAATATTTCTGCAACTCAACCCATAAGTTGGAGAGTTGGAGCCATCTAAATTAATAAACTCTGCATTCCCCAGTACCTGTCTGTCTTGAGACCAACAATTTCTCCTGAAAGCTAGTATCTCCGGGATCTTTGCTCCCAGTTTGTGAAAGAAAGCTGAGGGCTTCTTCTCACACTTCACCAAGGAGTAGGGAGGTGTATTGTACAACCTGAGAGAATAGGTGGTACTTGAGTGCCAAGGAAAGGGAAGGGAAGGGATGAAAAAGAGAAGGAAAAGGAAAGGGTGAAAGTGAGACAGGAATAGAGGGGAGAGGAAGGAACTAAAACGAAGACATTGATGACAGAGATAATAAATAAAAGAGAAAAATCTCCAAGAGTAAGCAGAAGAAGAAGAAGCTGTACAAGAAGAAATTTCAAAAAAGAGAAAAGGAAAGGAGGGGAGGAAAGATGGGGGACTGGCAGATGGAAATAAATGTAATATTAGAGGAAAAAAGAGGGATAAAGAGGAAAGGCCAGGGAAACTTAGTAAAGGAAAAGCTGGCTAAAGCTAAGAAAAATGACAAGGCAAAGAGATTTAGAGATAAAGGTTAGATATAGTATAAAATGGGGACACCACATGGGAATGTATCTTTGTATTTTTTATTAGAAATGTAGACTGGGGAGATTTGAAGTTTATAACTTATTAGGAATTACCTTAAGATTATTAGATAATTATAGATGAGAAAAATGGAGACGGAGTGAGTTATATTAAGAGGGTTCTTTTGTTATTAATCATTAATATATACATATATATATGGATGAAAGTCTGACCCACAGACGAACTCAATACAGAAGCCTGATGATGGCAGATGAGATTCTGCCGAAACATTGCTACAACTTTAAAAGCACAACGACAATCACGTGGGATAATACCCCAACAAACCTGAATACCATACACACACACACACACACACACACACACATAATTATAAAATATGTGAATGACTACTTAAATGATACTAGGAAAACAGAATATGATCACTTGGGTGAAAATCTGGTATTAATTATATTTAAAAAGTGTGAATTATAAACGCTATAGGTTAATATTGGTCAAAGGAAAAGCTGTTAGTAAAAGTGGAAATTAACTCTGTTTTTATTTTATTTTATTTTTTTCTTTGTGGTATACATGAAATAGAAAATACAATTGATTACACAAAGGATATGAGAAAATAGAAAATATAATGAACTAGAAGAGATTATGTGGGAATGTAAAATATTTATAATGAATGAATTATAATCAAAAGCAAGGGAATGAAACTGTATTAAAAATATATAGGTAAATTTTGGAAACAAAGAAAAAAATATGAAATGATTATTTGAATATATAAGATATATTGTAGATGGGGGGATATACCATGTGGATCCTAAATGTATTAATCTTACTTTAGTTTTACTTGTTTTTTCTTTCATTGACTGTCTAATTATATATTGGTCTTGAGAAAGTTATAGATGATAACTACATAAAGTAACATAAAATAGGTGGTAAACTGAAAATGGAAATAACGGGATAAAGAATTGAAAATATATGTGAGGAGGAAATGATTTTGATATTGAATTAATGAATTGAAATGTGAAAGGGAAATTTATCTAAAGTTTAGTCAAATGGACAAGAAGTTGAAGTGATATAAAGAAAGTTGAAAGTGTAACAATGACTATATATAAATATTGTAATCTGAAGTCACAATGCTCACATGAAGAGATGTTTAAATTAAAAAAAAACTGGAAAAAAAGAGGGGAGAGGAAGGAGGGGAGTGGTGAAGAGAGGCAAGTGGGCAGGAGGGAAGAGGAGAGGAGAGGGGAAGGGAAGGGAAAGGAAAAGGAGGGAAGAGAAGAAGAGGAGCTTGCTAGTTTCTCCTAGCCAACATCATCAATTCAACAATGAACTTATTTTCTGCTGTTGGAAGAAATGGCCATCTGGGTTCAGTTCCAAGTGGGGAAGAAAGACACTGGAAACATGGTGTCTGCTTGGAAAGATGATTTAATGGTGGACAGGATCACATGCCCTGGTTGAGGAAAGAAGGGCTGAGATGCTGAGAGTGCCATTGTTTTATGCCCTCTCTTGGGATTTGAATTGGAGCTTGTATTCTGACTGGTTGTCAGACTCCCATGGGCCATGCAGGGGCCACTCTGTGGGCTGTCCTGAGTCCCAGGCTTCCTTGCGCCTTGCTGGATGATGATGTAATGAAAGAGCTTTGGGCAATCCCTATTATAGCTCTACCTGGAGTAGATCTTTGTTATGTAGAACAGACTGGCCCAGGCCTTAATGACTTGTTAGCAAAGGTGGGAGGGGCTGAGTTTCTGCCTCTCTGAGCTTCTACTTCTCTTTTAGGGGAAATATTCTGCCTTTTAGATATATCCTGAAGTATTTCATTTTTCTAGAAGGGGTTGGGTGGGTTTTAACTTCCAACACTGCATGGCACTGAAGCACAAAACACTTAAATCCTGCCCTGAAACATTTACTTTTGAAATTCAGCTGAGGGGAAATAACAGAGGAAGGGAAGGCAGAGGAAACAGGAAGATAAACGGATTTCTCTCTGTCTACTGCAAGCACTTCAGGTTGCAATAACAGGCCAAAGGGGGATTGTTGTATCTCCAGCCTGATGCCAACAGGGATCTGGGGAGGTGGGGGGAGCTAAGAAAAATCTAACATGAAGCAGCTGATCAGCCTTCTGGGGTGAGTTCTGAGCTCAGGGAAGGCCAGAGAGCAGCCAAAGATGGATGAGACCCTTTACACCGGAAACCTCCTAGCCGCTGATTTAATCTTTTCTCTTGCAGCTTTCGACACCCCTTGCAAGTTGCAACAAACAGCCCTGCCTCTCCTGTCCAAGAAGCAGTGCAGTGAGTTTTGGGGCAACAAAATCACTGACTCGATGATCTGTGCTGGTGCAGCAGGCTCTTCTTCATGTATGGTGAGCGCACACACACACACCCCCAAATCTCCTCCACTGGCGTATTGCTCTTTTTTAGGCTACTCTTATTGGGGTTGCAAAAATCTAAACCTCAGCAACTTTTAAGAAGCTGCTATAAGAAGCTCTGCTATAAGAAGCTCTCCAAATGTCCACTAGAGGGCAGCAAAGGATTAGAGTTGTCTGGATCTGTTTTAAAATAGGTGGATTTAACAGATTAACAGAGTTGAAAGGGACCTTGGAGGCCATCTAGTCCAACCCCCACCCCACCCAAGCAGAAGACCCCACACCATTTCTGACAGGTGGCAGTCCAGTCTCTTCTTGAAAGCCTCCAGGGATGAAGCTCCCACAACTTCTGAAGGCAACGTCTCTCCCAGGGGTGGATTGTTCTCACTGTTAGGAAATCCCTCCTTATTTCCAGGTTGAATCTCTCCTGGATCAGTTTCCATCCATTATTCCCTTTCTGGCCTTCAGGTGCCTTGGAGAATAGCTTGACCCCCTTCCTCCTCTCTGGGGCAGCCCCTCCTCAAATATTGGAAGGATGGCTCTCCTGTCTTCCCTGGTCCTTTTCTTCCTTAGACTAGCCGGGCCCAGTTCCTGTAACAGTTCATCGTATGTTTTATTCTCCAGTCCCCTCATCACCCTGGTTGCTCTTCTCTGCACTTCAAGTCCCAGAATGCCCCACCCAGCAGTCTTATCTTAAAACAGATCTAGTCCAACAGGTCTCAACCTTTTCTTCACCACAGACCCTTTAAATACCTTTTGTGGCCAGGGACTATGCCATAGACCCCAAAATCTTTTCTTGAGATTTGATTCTACAAACTTGCAGTCCTGGTGAGACCATTAATGGCCCTCTAGGGGTCTGCAGACCACCTGTCTAGACAACTTTGTGGTCCTTTGCTGCCCTCTAGTGGCCATTTGGAGGATTACAGCCCAAATATAGCAGTTCTCCTATTTCCTTATGATTTGGTATTTAAAGGAAAATGTTTTTAATCCAAGTTTGGGACTAAGGGTCACCCAACATTTTTTTTTTATGTGTGTATGGGAGCCCTGGATCAGATGGGGATTACCATTTTTTCCCATGTTGGAGCCGAAGGATGATCTATAAAAAAAACAGTAGTTGTGTTCATATTAATTAATGGATAAGTTGAATTAATCATTCGCCCCAATTTCTCAGTTAGTCAAGATGTGCATGATAAACTACCAAAGCGGGCTAGTTTAAATAAGCCACACAGAAACTAACCAGGTTTACACCAGACAAGCTTAGTGGGAGGCACAAATGTTTTCACTAACTTGGTTCTTGGTTTGATGTGCTTTAAGCCCACATTTCAGCTGAACCTGCAAGATCTTTTGGCTTCCAGATGCCAAGTGGGGAAAATTGGGGCCAATCCCACCCCCACAATTCTGCCTGATGGGAAAACAAAGTGGGGTCTCCAAGGAACTCAAACCCCTTTGTTTTTGGTATCTGCAGGGTGACTCCGGTGGACCGCTGGTGTGTCAGAATGGCAATATTTGGAAGTTGGTGGGCATCGTTTCTTGGGGTAGCAGCCGCTGCTCGATCAGCACACCGGGTGTCTATGGTCGGGTCAGTGTCTTGCGTGCCTGGGCAGACAAGATCATGGCCAATAACTGAACCTGGGAAAAGGAGAGAAGACCATGAATGCATTAAAAAAAATTTTTTTCTCTTGAGCCTCGTTCTTGTCTTGCTTATGGATGTCCCGCCCAATGCTGAAAGAGAGATGAACAGAGTTGGAAGGGACCTTGAAGGTCATCTAGTCCACCACCCCCCTCCCAAGCAGGAGACCCTACACAGTTTCTAACAAATGGCAGTCCAATCTCTTCTTAAAAGCCTCCAGGGATGAAGCTTCCACAACTTCCAAGGGCAACTTCTGTTCCATCAGTTGATTGTTCTCCCTGTCAGAAAATTCCTCCTTATTTCCAGGTTGAATCTCTCAATCGGTTTCCATCCATTGTTCTTTGTCTGGCCTTCAGGTGCTTTGGAAAATAGCTTGACCCCCTTCCTCCTCTCTGTGGAAACCCTTCAAATATTGGAAGATGCTCTCCTGCCTCCCCTGGTCCTTCTCTTCACTAGACTACATTGCCCAGTTCCTGCAACCGTTCAGCGTATGTTTTGTCCTCCAGTCCTCTAATTATCTTGGTTGCTCTTCTCTGCACTCTTTCTAGAGTCTCAATATTTTTATCGTGTGGGGACCAAAACTGGATGCAGTACTCTAGGTGTGGTCTTACTAAGGCTTTAGAGTGGTGTTAGTACCTCCCTTGATCTTGATTGCATCCCTCTACTAATGCAATTTAGGATTGCATTGGCTTTTTTGGCTGCTGCTGTGCACTGCTGGCTCATATTTACACTGGTTGTTCGCTAAGACTCCAAGATCCAAGATAGTGTTGTGACCAAAATTGGATGCAGTATACTAGGTGTGGTCTTATTAAGGCTTGATAAGGGCGGTATTAGGTCTTCCAGCTTTGGCTAAATGGGCTCTCAGTCCCACAGGTTTTGGGAAGGCAGTTTGCAGCATAGCCAAGTGAACAACCACATCAATGAAGGGCTGTTTTCCCTCTTAGCTCTACAAAATTGACATCTGTGCCTTTAAAAAAAAAAAAATCTGGGCTGAGCTAGTAAGTATTCTTGACCATCATTGTCTATGGCAGAATCCCCATCCAGATGTTCTGTCTATGCAAAGGAGTGGAATTCATCTTAAGCCTTCAAGATGAAGATAAATGGGTGCAGAAGAATAGATCAGTGCAATCAATAACACAACAATTAAAAGATACCAACAGTAAATCCAAGCTATCTCCTTAATCCCGGGACACCTTCAATATAATTTAATTACCCGGCCTTTGTGATGGAATTCTACCCCAGGGCCCTACAAAAATCTTCGTTTGCAGCTGATGTTTTCCAACCTTCACAGGTTGGGCGAGAAGCAAAGTCCACCCTCAGTTACAGACGTTCAATGGGTGTGAACTCTTGGCCCAGCTTACCTCACAAGGTTGTGGTAAGAAAACTGAAGGAGGGATTTGCCTGAAGCTCCTTGAGAAGATATAAATTAACAAAATGTGTCTCCTAAAGAGCAAATGCTCTGGAAAAAGATGCAAGACTGCCAAAACTCGTGCTTCAGGCTTATTATGGGTTGTCCCTCACAGCTTCTCATTCCTAGGGAGAGCTTCAGGTCCTCAATTCTGCAGCTGGTTTCAAGAAGTCACCTGAGGCAGGCCAATTATAGAGCTTCTCTCTCTCTCTCCTTCACTTCTTCCTTCCTCCCTTCCTCCCTCTTCCCCTAACTTTCTTCTGAAAATCCTTTGAAGAGTGATTTCAAGATTTTGGGGAGGTGTGTTATGGATGGCAACGACAGACATTTGAATCCTGCTGTTTCTCCCCCTTCCAACTAAATGAGATGAAAAATGCCGTCCACATTACTTCCAGGTACAATACCTTTCAACCTACCAGCAAACTTCCCTAATCCTTCAGGAGAAGAGTCTGAATCGTGGTCCAAAGCATCCTCTCCAACCTGAACTGGTTCTTCTGTTAAATTGTTAGTGGTTCTTCTATTCTCCTGTTACTGTTAAATGGAACAAGTTGCCTCCTGGAGTAGCTGAACAGGAAATTGGACTGCTAGATGACCTTCAAGGTCCCTTCCAGCCCTATGATTTTGTGTTTTAACTCCAGGAAGTAATCTCACGCACAGGTAACAGCAACACCATCAGCTGTTTTTTTTTTTTAGCTCAGCTGAGGTGCGGCAATCTGCTCTGCTGCAAGGATCAGCTGAGCTAAGAAACAACAGGATATAGGAGAGGTGAGAAATAAGAGCGGGTGGGGGTGGGGTAGTCAAAATTTTCCCTACCAGTTCTCCAAACCAGTCCACATTTTCCTTAGCTGGATGCAAGAACTGGTCCAAACCAGAGGTGGTTTTCAGCCGGTTCTGACCAGTTCTGGAGAACCGGTAGCAGAAATTTTGAATAGTTCAGAGAACCGGCCAATCCCACTTCTGACTGGCCCCACCAACCCCACCTCTTCTCTGCCTCCCATTGAATCCCAGCTGATCAGCTGGGTCTCCTTTGGTTGCCCTGCATAGGAGAACGGAGCTGGAAAGCAGGTTGGGGGGGTGGGGAGGGAAGGGGGATTTTGCAATATTCTTCCCCTGCCACGCCCACCAAGCTACGCCCACAGAACCGGTAGTAAAAAAATTTGAATCTCACCACTGGTCCGAACCCCCCGAACACCCCCCACCTCTCTTTCACTTTCACTCATGCCCCATGGAGAAGACTCTCTCTTAGGCTCCAATAGACTGGATTGTAAGTTTCTTTATTTGATTTAAATAGCGATCATTAGCCAAACAGTTCTGGAATCAAACAGGAAAATATAATTATTTGCCCTCTACAATTGTTGCAAGGGATGAGACCATCTTCTTGACTGCAGCAAGACTTGGAGGGGGAGGGTCAGGGATCCAGGACTGCCGTGGTCAGTGTCTGCCAAGGAAGGAGAGGTCGGTGCCCCCCACAACCCTTCTTCAGTGGGCGGGTGAACCGGACAAAATATTTACAGTCCATTCACTCCGTCCAAGAACTTCTCTGCTTCTTCACAGGGCAGTCAGTTGCCCCAAGACCATCCGGAACTGCTGAGTGCTGTTTGCCAACTCGTGCACCCGTTCCACCATGTCTTTGGCAGCGGCCGGGGACGGGTACTGGAGGGCAGCTGTCTTGGTACTGGCCACGATCTCTTTGAGCATGTCGCAGAGAAGGTTGCTGTAATGGGTGACTTTCTGGCGGACCTCTTGGGCCTTTGCCTGGCGAGACAGAGTGTCCCCGATGAAGACCAGCTTGTGGGCACTCAGGATGACGAATTTGCTGTGCGCCACGAAGATCTTGGGGGGCTGATTGGTGTTCACGGCGGTGAAGAAGGCGTCCACGGCGTTAGTCAACATTGTGAGGTTGGCCTCGCACTGTTCCAGGTAAAAGAGCAGCAGCTGCCGGTCGGAGGGGCCCAGAGCTGTGCCGCTGCCCCGCACATGGGGATAGTGTTGTGGGGGTGTCCAGCTGGACAGGTCATTGTCGATAGGGCGGGTGACCTCCTGTTCCAGGCGCTCAAATTGCTTCAGCTGTGGGCAAAGGACAAAGGTGAACACCAGCCCGACTGCAGACTTCAAGGAAAGCCAAGCCCTTCTCCCCCTGCCCTGACTGTCTGCAAAAAGCTGCAATTATCAGCCCACAGAGGAGTTCATTAAGTTGATCATTGGGATCATTAGGCATGTGGTATTTTAACTAACTTCAGCTACCGTGCTTCCCTGAAAATAAGACCCAACTGAAAAATAAGCCCGAGAATGATTTCTCAGGCTGCTAATAATATAAGCCCTGCCTCTTCCCCAAAATAAGCCCCAGTTAAGATCAGCTGGATGGATGCATTTAGTAGCATATTTTCCCAAGAATAAGACCTAATGGGAAACTAAGCCCTAGCAGGAGTTTTTCAGATGCTCGTAATATAAGCCCTACCCCCAAAGAAGCCCCATTTCAGCTCATAGCCAGATGGACATATTTAGTACCCTATTTCCCAAAAATAAAACCTAACTGGAAAATAAACCCCAATGCATCTTTTGGAGCAAAAATTAATATAAGACCCAAGTTTTATCTTTGGGGAAATACAGTAGCAACTCCTGGCAGAAAGGAGATGCCATAATTAATGATAATTTTAAAACTGACATCTGAAAAAAATCACAAAGTGACATGAGGATTCTTGCTGATGATATGCTAAGTGATAATAGCACTTAGACTTATATACCGCTTCACAGTGCTTTCCAGCCCTCTCTAAGCGGTTTATAGAGTCAGCTTTTTACCACAACAATCTGGGTCCTCATTTTATCTACCACAGAAGGACGGAAGGCTGAGGGAGGGAGAGAAGGAGGAAGGAAAGAAGGAATAGAGGGAGGAAAGGAAGGAGGGAGGAAGAGTAATAGCCCTTAGACTTATATACCGCTTCACAGTGCTTTCCAGTGGTTTATAGTCAGCCTTTTGCCCCCAACAATCTGGGTCCTCGTTTTACCAACTTCAGAAAGACCAAAGGGCGAGTCAACCTTGAGCCAGTGAGAATCGAACTGCTGAACTGCAGGCAGCCGGCAGTCAGCAGAAGTAGCCTACAGTACTGCATTAGGCTGATCACATTTTTTACACAAAAGGCTACACAACAATCCCAAACTTGTTGTTTTAGAAATATGTTCAGATTGCCCTCGACTTACAATCATAACCCAGAAATAAGTCACTGCAGTTGTAAATTGAGGCATTACAGGACCAGACTCAACGCTTGCAACCAACTGTAAATGTGAATCAATTGCCTGGCACCCAAAATGTGATAATAGAACTATGGAAGGTGGGCAGCCATTGTAAATTTGTGGATGGGTCATCAGTAGCCTTTTTGAGTCGTAACTTTGAACAGTCGTTCAACGACCAGTCATAAGTTGAGGACTACCTGTTGAGAAAGAATTGCGACTGAAGGACTACACATTGCTTTCTTTTTTTTGTGTCTCACCCAGAAATTGCTCTTTGCAAAGCAGGCAGACTTAACAGGATGGTTGTGAGCCAGAGGAGATGGCCATAAGCTTGGTGTCTGTGTGTGTGTGCGCATGCGTGTGTGTGCAAGAGAGAGTATTCCCCTACAGACCTGCTGCTGCTCCAGCTGTCCTTTGCCCTGACGAATTATGTTGCCTCGTTCCAGCAGCTCTTTCTGGGTCTTCTCAAACTCCTCCTTCCCCTAATCGAGACACAACGGAAGAGTCAGACTGCAAAAGTTGATGGGACTTGGCTGAAATGGCAAAATTGACCCCTTGGAATTAAAGAAAAGAACACAAGTACTTTGCTTTCCACGTGGAAACCGCTTCTGAACTTCATGCTTGACGTGGAAAAGAATGAAACCCTAGAGACCAGACATAATCTGTCTCAACTCCTCCTCAACACGATGGAGCCCTGCACCGCAGAACAACTAGACACAAGGGGAGTTTTTCCCCGAAAGTCATCATTCTGCTTAACAAATAATTCCCTCAACACTGTCCAACTATTTACTAAGACTGTATTACTATTATTCCTCTACTACTAGATTATAACATTTCCTAGTATGTATCTCTTCCACTTATGACTATAACCGTGTTGCTTGTACCTTTACAATTTGTATTGTTTCATTTGTTTCTTAGTATGGTTTGATTGCTTATTAGTATCCTATGATAATCACTAAGTGTTGTATCTTATGATTCTTGATGAATGTAGTTTTTCCCTTTAGGTACACCGAGAGCATTTGCACCAAAGACAAATTTATTTTGTGTCCAATCACACTTGGCCATTCTATTCTATTCTATTCTATTCTATTCTATTCTATTCTATTCTATTCTATTCTATTCTATTCTGTATTCTATTCTATTCTAATTCTGTACTTTGGGTTTTACAGATTAGACTGATAGATATTTATAGATATGACCTTTTTATACCATATGCAAAAGCAAAAAGTTGTGATCTGATGTTAATGCCTTGTCCTATGCAACAGGGAGGGTCTGAGGTCAATGCTTCTTTTTATTTTTCTTTCCCTATCCTTCCTCACTTTTCTTTCCCCTTTCCCCCCCCCCCCATTTTCATTTTATTTGTTTTGTATTTTACAATACCATATAACTTAATTAAAAAATGTGGGGGGGGGGGGGGGAGAAGAAAGAGGAAGGTGTCTCCAGAGAAGATCTGGGCATTTCAAAGCCCCTCCACCCCCAGCCCCTTCTGGCTCTTTGGCCCACCTGAGGTCAATTGGAAAGTAGAAGTCAAATGTAAACAAGCACATCATGGGAGGTGGGAAAATAGAATAGAATAAAATTCTTTATTGGCCAAGTGTGATTGGAGACACAAGGAATTTGTCTTGGTGAAGAAGTCAAGTTGGGCCCTTCAATCAATTGGCACCCTCATGTGGCCCCCTTGGGAAAATTAATCGCCCACCCCTGCCGAGAGAGACCCATAGCTCAAGCCCCATATCTGCCATATCTGAACCTGGGAAAGTGGGAGGGGAGAATGTATTGGAGTATATCCAGTTAGACATAATAAAATTCTTTTTCTGATTCAAGGTCAGGTCGTGTTGCACATAGTGAAAGGAAGTCTTAACTTGGGACGGATGGTGATTGGGCCATGTGATGTGGTGATGGGTGCAGGGGATGGATTTGTAGTTTTTACTTATTGTAAAGGAAGCCCGGAAATTTCAGATTCAGGATTCCACAGTTGTGCCAGTTACTATCCAAATAAAAGGAACCTTTGAGAAGATGTTTGCTTTGGAGTTATTGGGTGGAATGGAAGTTTGCTGGAAGGCTGACACACCCAAGCAAAATACCTTACACCCGTGATGGCGAACCTATGGCACGTGTGCCACAGGTGGCACGCCAGAGCCATTTGTGCCAGCATGCAAGCTGCAGACAAACTTATCTCACTACGCATGCGCACGCCTCATAGTTGATTTTCATCCGTTTGAAGCCTTTTTCGGACTCCCATAGGTTTGAGGAAGGCTTCTGCAGGCTTCTCAGGATGAAAACTAGGCCTGTTTTGTCACTTCCTGTTTTTCTGGAAATACTGGAAGTGATGAAACGGGCCTCATTTTCAGCCTGCAAAGCCTGCAGAAGCCTTCCTCAAGCCTCTGGGAGGCTGAAAAAGGCCTCAAACTGCCTGAAAATCAGCTGTGAGGTGCAGTGCAGGTAAAGAGGTGGCAGGGGGTGGGTGGGTGGAGTTTGTGCACGCATGCCTTCCGGGTCATAGGGGGGTGCTCATTGCCTTCTGGGTGCTGGCACGCAAGCACGAGCGTGCAAGCACGCACACAGTTTTTGGCACAGGAGCCCCAAAAGGTTAGCTACCACTGCCCTACACCATTTCTGACAGATGGCAATGCCAACTTTTGACACAAGGGGAAAACTTTTGACATAGAGCTGTTTCCCCAAACATTTAACATTGTTAATATCCTTCCACTTTTAGGTTTTTGATTTGGTTTTGCTTTTTCATCTCTTTTTCCTAGACTCTTTTGAAAGCCACGATGAAAGGAGACCTAGAAATTCACAATTGATCAACTTGATCCTAACAAGCGTTTTAGCCTTCCGACAGCAGAGGCCAACTTTGAAGTAGGAATCAAGGTTAGGGTCATCTAAGATCTGAAACTCTATCCCCAGGTTGGAAACAAAACTGTATTTGCCTAAAATGCAAGAAAAACCGGCCACATTTTATGGTTTAATGTCAGAGCCCTGCTTAGACATCATAAGATCATCAGTAAATTTTCACAATATGTTCGACTTTGAATGGGTGGACATCCTGGTGTAATTTCCTCAGGAGTTTTGTGGAAGAAGTTTGCCTTCTTCTGGAAAGGGCTTTCATCTTCCTAGCCTATAGACCTTTTTTGTGGCCTTCATCCAAGCACTAATCAGATCCTATCTGAGATGAAGCAAGGTTGGCCAGGTGCCAGAAATCATCAATTTGGCATGTAGCCAAGAGTGGGATTCAAAAATCTCAGCAACCGGTTCGTTGCCTGGTTGCTGGCTGGGCGTAGCCATAGCGGGCATGGCCTACCGGAACTTCTGGGAAGCTGTTTTTCACCTTCCCCAGAGTCCGAAGGCTTTCCTCGGGCCTCTGAGAGGGTGAAAACAGCCTCCCCCGGGCTCCAGAAGCCGGAATAAGACCCATTTCCGGACTTCCGGAACTTCTGATTTGGCCCATTTTTCGTCCTCCCAGAACCTCCACATAGACCCTGCACACAGACCCTGCATCCAAAATGGACCATGTGGAGATTCCTGGGAGGAGTGGGGACAACCGGTCAGTTCAACTACCAGTTCAGTGAACCAGATGTAAATTTAACATCCAGTTCGCCCAAACTGGTCCAAACCGGTAGAATCCCACCCCTGCATGCAGCATGAACCTACCAAATGTGATTATCCAGTCGGGGGTGTATTTCCAAATGTGTGAGGGGGACAAATCCTTCCCCTGACTTGCCTTTCCCTTCCAGCCCTCCTGCCCCAAGGCCAAGCCCACCTGAAGATGCACATAGTCATAATCTTCCATCCAGCCGCCCTCGCTGTTCTCGTATTGCCCGTCCGGCGAGTCCTGGGCCAGGAACTTGGGCGGAGAAGGCAAGGGCCGTGACTGGATGTTGCTGGCCTTCTCAGAGGGCGTGCTGTGGGGATGGCTGCCCTCCCCCGAGGAGGCCGGGGACCCCCTGGTCCGTCTGAAGAGCAACGAGGCATTGCCGTGCAGGAAGGAGGCCAGCTGCTTGGTGTCATCAGGCACCCCCCGTGAGTACATGACCAGGTGCTCGAGGTCATCCGGCGCCCCTGACTTGCTGGCTACCAGGGCACTAGGGGCCCAACCGCAACCCTCCAACGCCTGACTATGCCGTAGTAGCGCCTGGTACACCTCCTCCATCTTCTGCACCTGCTTGCTGAGCTTGGAGTAGAGGGAGCGGTCGGAGGCCTGAGCGGCGCTGGCCACCACCCCACGAGCAAATTCCAGCAGTTCCCTGAGGGACGCTTTGACGCTCTCCACTGCCCCCCGGATGTGTCCCGCATGGGCCTCCATCCTCTCAGGGCTGCGCCAGCTGCCACTGATAAAAGACATGAGAGACGAGACAGCCGTGTTGACATTGCTCTGGAGCCGGGCCAGCGTCTCCATGGCAACGTCTTGGTCGAGGGGTAACTCCTTGTCCGGAGCTTCCCGAACAGGCACCGTGTCCAGAGAAGAATTGGAAATGTTGCTGCGGGTGCTGCCCGTGCTGGAGGCTGAAAGCCGCTTGCCATCAGCCCGATCGGCCTGCGGGGGCACGTCATAGATGTAGTCAGCTTCTCCGTCTTTACTGCAGGTTGTCAGCTCTCGGGGCACATCGTACACCTCCTGGCTGGCCAGTTTTCTCAGCCCTGGTGGGACATCGTAGATCTCTTGCGCTTCCGACACCCCTTTTGTGGCGGGTGGAGGCACATCGTAGACATCTTCAGGCAAGGGTGGCTCCACCATGGCCACCAAAGGCGGGGCTAGGATGAGTGGATGGCGCAACGGGTCGAAGGGCTTCACCTTGCAGAACGCAGGGGGCACGTCGTAGGTCTCCTCCCTCAGGGGGCCATCTGGGACATCCTTGCTGACCGAGGGAGGGATGTCGTATACCTGCAAAGATAAATCAGCCAACTGTTCCAACTCTGTACAGGTCAGGGGTCTCCAACCTTGGCAACTTTAAGACTTGTGGACTTCAACTCCCAGGATTCCTCAGCCTGGAATTCTGGGAGTGGAAGTCCACAAGTCTTGTTGGCTGAGGAATTCTGGTCGTTGAAATGCACAAGTCTTAAAGTTGCCAAGGTTGGAGACCCCTGGTACAGGTAGTCCTCGACATACAACCGTAGTGGAGCCTGCCCAGTACTGTCTGTGTAAGAAGTAAGAGTACTTCTTACTGTGTAAGAAGTAACAGTTGTAAAATCAGGTGTGTAACCAACCAGATGTTGCAACACTTTTTGCAGCAACATAACAGTGGTTAAGTTGCCGATTGCACAGTTTACTGGAATGACGGGCAGAGGCCCAGCGGATAGAACTTTCTATTCAGGTCATAAATAGCCGGAAGGAGGACTTTCGTAACTTTGACTCAAATGCTAAATGAGCAGTCGTAAATGTATCGCAAATGAGGGTGCATTGTCACACCCTCCTTATTTTGTTTATCTTAACTTGTCCTCATGAAACAGGAAGAAAATGAAATCTGATAGAAATACTTCCTAGTCCAGGGGTCGCCAACCTTTTGAATCTCAGGGACCACCAAACTCATAGTTTTAAATCCCGTGGACCACTAATATGAATCTTGACTAACGGTGGTTTGCTGAGGTTGCTAGGAAAGTCGGTCCCGTATTCCAGAGCTGCAGTGGCCACAGGATTGGCCCTTTGGTCATCCCCGAGCAGCTCCTCCAGTTCATGGCAGGCCGGTGTACCCAGGTGGAGAAGCAGCTGCTCCGGGATGACCAAAAGGCCAGTCCTGTGACTCCTGCAGCTCTGGAATACGGGACCGACTTTCCCACCATCAGCAAGCCATCCCAGGCGGATTTCCCTCCCCCGCTGTTGGTCTTACCTTCCAGCTCGCATGGCTCTACTCAAGTAAGGCTTGCGCTCGGCCAAAGGGTGGGGGCCAGCAGGTGGGCGAGCCATGTGGGCAGCACAGTCTTGTGTTCCTGCGCAGCCTGGATTAATTGCTTTGGGGAGGACATTTCTCTCTGGACCACCAAAATTTTCTTGTGGACCACCAGTGGTCCCCGCCCCACCAACTGGTGACCACTGGACTAGACAGTTTTTTTTTTCAAAAGACCAGATTCTTGGATGAATACAGATAGTCTTCAATGTATGACCACAATTGAGTCCAACATTTCCATTACTAAGTGAGACAGTTGTTAAGTGAATTTTGCCCCATTTTATGACTTTTCTTGCCACAGTTCCTAAGTGAATCACTGCAGTTGGTAAGTTAATAACCCAATCATTAAGTGAATCTGGCTTCCCCATGGACTGCTTGCCAGAAGGTCTCTAAAGGGTGATCACATGACTCCAGGACATTGCAACAGGTTCTCTGCCCAGTTGCTTGGTCAGCATGGCCATGGTGGGCATGGCCTAGTTGGCCTCCTGTACCATGGCAGGGGGGCGTTTTTGCCCTCCCTGGGCTCCGGAGGCTTTTCTTGAGCCTCTGGGAGGGTGAAAATGGCCTCCCCGGGCTCCACAGGCTCTCTGGAAGCCAGAAACGGGCCCATTTCCAGCCTTCCCGAACTTCCGGGATGCCCGTTTTTCACCTTCCCCAAGTCTCCGTGCGTGGCCTGCACTTACTTGCATCCAAAACGGACCATGCGGGGACTTTTGGGAGGGGAGGGGAGGGGAGGAGTGGGCAGGGCCAGACAGGGGTGTGATTTGCCGGTTTGCTGAACTGGCCATAAAATTAGTTATCGGTTTGCCCAAACCTGGGAGAACCGGTAGCAGCCTGCCTCTGATTAAGCCCCCCTCCCATCTCATTTACAGCCCAAGAAACTAGTGAAAGTGTCTTCTGAGACTCTTGCCCCAATCACTGCAGGTGCTCCTCAGGTGATGATGACAATTGGGACCAGAATTTCCATTGCTGAGCAAGCTGGTTGTTAAGTGAACCTTTTTGTCTAATTTTACGGCTTCCTTCTGTCAGAGTTGTCAAGCAAACCACAACAGGGTTAAAATGAAACATGTGATCGGTAAGCAAACACTTTAAGTGTTGGGGAAACCTTGGCTTACAGGTACTGAGGGCCATTTGATTAAGGGACTGCAATGTTTATTTTATTTTTTTCCCCTTTCGGATTAGATTGAGAAAGGAATTGTCAGTTCTGCTTTGCGTCAAGGACGTGCGTGTAAAACAAAGGGCAGGGAAGTTAATAATTACTTTATTATCTTGGAGAACAAGAGTGTGACACACGTGTGTGTGTGTGTGTGTGTGTGTGTGTGTGTGTGTCCTCCAGGCACAGAATATACAGAAACACCAACTCCTGATGGCAAGGAAAGTGTCAACCAAAAGAGCAGGTGGCACAATGCCCAGTTTTAACAATTCACTGCCTGATTTTAATCAGCCGTATCGAGGGGGCGGGGGGTTCGAGAGACCCATAAATATCAGGAGTCATAAAAACTAGCAATGCTCCAACATTTCTCCTCCGCCAGTTTACAAACACCAAGCAGTCAAAGATACAGTCCTTCGGCAACTCGGGGTCGAATTTTGCAACCGGAATTTTGTTGTTCTGTGACTTAATTTTAGGGTGCAGATAAATCCTCGACTTACAACCAGTGGTGGGATTTAAATAACTTAACAACCGGTTCTGTGCCGCTAATGGTTTTTTTCAACAACCAGTTTGGCAAACTGTTCAGAAACTTAACAACCCCTTCTCGAGAACCGGTGTGAATCGGCTGAATCCCACCGTTTACGAGCACAGTTTGGGCTCAGAATTGCAAAGCAAGGTGGTGAGTCCATATATGACTTTACCGCCTATTCTTGCCATGGATTTTAAGCGAATGACTAATGGTTAAGGAAATCATGCGGTGGTTTAAGCAAACGTGGCACTCCCTGTCAGAAGCCAGCTGGGAAAGTGGCAAACGGCAACCACAACCCGGGAATGTTGCATCTGTCATTGAAAACAGGTCGGCTGCCAAGCGCCTGAAATTTTAATCGCATGACCATGGGGATGTTGCAACGGTCATATGCGCAAGGACTATTGTTAGGCACAAAAATGGAAAGACGCTTTGATACCTACCGCGGAAGAATGGTTGCAGAAGTTGATGGGAGTTGGCTGAAATGGCAAAATTGACCCCTTGGATTAAAGAAAAGAACACAAGTACTTTTATTTCCACATGGAAACCGCTTCTGAACTACATGCTTGATGTGGAAAAGAATGAAACTTTGACTTTGGGTTTTATAGATTAGACTGATAGATCTTTATAGGAGTGACTGGTTCATATTATTATGGAAAAGCAAAAAGCGGCAATTTGATGCTAATGCCTTATTTTACTGCAACAGAGAGAGTTGGAAGTCAATTATTCTTTTTGTTTTCTATTCTCTACTTTTACTCTCTTCTCTTCCCCCTTTCCTCCTCATTGTTCTCTTATTTATTTTTGTATTTTGCATTGTATAATACTTTTTAACCTAATGAAAAATGTTTATTAGGTCAAAAAATAAGGGCAAGGAATGGTTGTAAGTCACTTTTTTGGGTGCTGTTGTAATTTTGAATGGTCACATAATGAATGGACGTAAGTCAAGGATTACCTGTGTCCAGCGACAGGCTCTGCTGTCCCATCTTTGCTCTTCCCACTTACAGCTACACTGGGTCAAATCCAGGCTCCAGCAAAGGAGGCTGAGTCATGCATAGACAGGAAGGATATACAGCTAGTCTTTGACTTACAACAGTTTATTTAGTGACCTTTCAAAGTTTCAATGGCAATGAAAAAAACAATGACTTACAACCATTTTTCATGCTTACAACCATGGCAACATCCCCAGGATCAAAATTTGGATGCTTGACAATTGTCCTCATATGTCAAGGACTCCCTGTCGTGACCATTCAAAGTTACAACGGCACTGAAAAAAGTTGTTTATGACTGTTTTTCACACTTACAACCATTGCAGCATCTCCATGGTCACATGATTAAAATTCATATGCTTGGGAACTGACCAATATTTATGACGGTTGCAGTGTCCCGGGGTTGTGTGATCCCCTTTTGCGACCATCCAAAGAGCAAAGTCAATGAGGAAAGTGGATTCGCTTAACAACCAGGTTACTAACTTAAACAACTGGAGCAATTCACTTAACAACGGTGGCAAGGAAGATCGTAAAATGCGGCCAAATTCACTGAACTTAGCGACAGCAATTTTGGGCTTCATTATGGCTGTAAGTCAGGGACTCCCTATAAAAGACAGGCCCGAAGCAGCTGTTTCCAGTGAGAAGAAAGACTAAAAAAATGGGGCAGACCTCACTGGACAACCGTCACACTTAGCAACAGAAATCTGCAGGAAATTCAGTTGCAGTCATACAACTGTCTCTCCTGTCTGTCCGCAGGAGAGGTTTTCTCGTGATACACAAAGGCAAACCCACGGAGGACACATGACGGCTAAATCCCGGCCCCGCTGAAAGGCCTTCTGTGCCGTCCAGGGGGATGGTGTCCCTTTAAGGTTAAGGTTCCCCTCGCACATACGTGCTAGTCGTTTTCTGGCTCTAGGGACCAGTGCTCATCTCCGTAACAAAGCCAAAGAAGAGCCAGCGCTGTCCGAAGATGTCTCCGTGGCCATGTGGCTGGCAGGACTAAACACCGAAGGCACACGGAGCACTGTTCTCTTCCCACCAAAGGGATCCCTATTTTTCCACTTGCATTTTTTACGTGCTTTCGAACTGCTAGGTTGGCAGAAGCTGGGACAAGGAACGGGAGCTCACTCCATTACACGGCGCTAGGGATTCGAACCACCAAACTGCCAACCTTTCTGATCGACAAGCTCAGCGGCCTTAGCCACCAGCGGCCTTACATTGGCTCAACCGCACTACCCCTTCTCCAGATCCCTTCCAGCTAGCTAAACCACAGCTTTCACTCACCACTTGAAGGTTCTTCTCCACGCTGGGCGGCACATCGTAGATCTCATGGGCTCCACTGTTGGCAGTCTTGCCCATCATTGCAGGGCTGTCGTAAACCTGGACCAAGGACACATTGTGAAGATGCTTTTTCCCACAATTAAGCAAAGTCCCTCCCTGATTTTCTCCAATCTGCTGGGTCTGCGCCTCTCATCTCAGGATATGGAGCTGTTGCAGGCCCCGCAGCTTAAACCCCCTCCGGGTTTGGGTAGCTTCTGGCTTCTCCATCACCCTCTTTCTTTGAGAAGAGAGCCGTGGTGGCACAGTGGTCAGAATGCGGCATTGCAGGCTAACTCTGCCTTGCTAGCAGTTCGATTCCCACTGGCTCATGGTTGACTCAGCCTTCCATCCTTCCAAGGTGGGTAAAATGAGGACCCAGATTGTTGGAAGCAACAAGCTGACTGTAAATCACTTTGAGATACTGGAAAACACTGTGAAGTGGTATATAGGTCTAAGTGGTAGTGCCCTTCCTTCCTTCTTCCCTCCTCTCCTTCCTTCCACCTTCCCTCATTCTGCCTCCTTCCTTCCTTCCTCTTTCCCTCCTTCCTCCTCTCCTACCTTCCTCCCTCTTTCCTTCTCACCTTCCTCCCTTCCTTCCTTCCCCCCTCCCTCCTTCCTTTCTCCTTCTCTCCTTCCCTCCTCTTTCCTTCCTTCCTTCCCCCTCCCTCCTTCCTTCTTCCCTCCTTCCCTCCTCTCCTTCCTTCCTCCTTCCCTCCTCCTGCCTCTCCTTCCTTCCTTCCTCTTTCTCTCCTTCCCTCCTCTCCTTCCGTCCTCCTTCCCTCCCACCTCTCCTTCCTCCCTCCCTCCCTCCCTCCCTTCCTTCCTTCTTCCCTCTCTTCCTTCCTAACAACCATGGCAATGAAGGTCATAATATGGGGTGAAAGTCACTGAACAAATATTTCACTTAACAACAGAAATTTGGGGATCAACCCTGGTCGTAAGTCAAGGACCAGCTGTATAACCTCACCCTCCCTGCTGCTACTGCCGAAGCAGGCAAGAAATTGGCAGGGGCACTTCGCATAGTAAGAAGGGAGGCAAATAAATAACAACATAAATAAATAACATCCAAGTGATCTTTAAAGAATACGCATATATCATAAGCCCAGTTTGACAAGCCTTGGACCAGCAGTGTAAAAGTGGGGTGTGTCCCCACTATGTCTCCCCCGCTGCCCCCTTGTCCCAAGAGACAAAGCCAGCACACTCACTTCCTGGCCACTCCGATTCACCATCAAGCCCCTCGTGGGGGGCACATCGTAGATCTCCTGGAGCTGTCGAGGAACATCATACTCGTCCTGCTGCTCTCCTTTGGGGGTCTCATAAATGTAGACTTGTCCCACCCGTGTGGGGATCACCACCTGCAGAGGAAGGAAGGGGATACTTCAGAGCCAGCCCCCCCCCCCCCAGCTACGTATGGCAGGTGGAGGTGGCCGGGAAAGAAAGATGGCTGACTCTATCAAGAACCTGCCTCAGGAGGACCTCTTCCTCCTGGGAGACCCTCACTGACAGAAGACCCTTTCCAGATGCTGGACTAGCAACATGGGTAGCTGGATGCAGGCTACTCTAGTAGAGGCCCACTATGGAGGACCAGGTGGTCTTGGGGATGAACTTCATCCTTGCTGTCAGAGTTCCGGGGATTGCCCTAATTAAATCATGAGCCTCGAGCCAACCTTCAAAAGAATCCAAAAGATTTATTGAGGCCATGTCACACTGCCCAACGGATGCAAAACGGACACAACGGACGAGCAAAATGTTCCATCCGTTGTTATTCGCTCTCAAAAGGGGCAAAAATTTGCATAAGCAGAGCGGATAACACGGAAAGGAACGGACGTGGGGAGGACGCAGAGCGGATGTATAGAGAATGCGTAGAGGATGCAGAGTGGATGCAGAGCAGATGCGTAGAGGATGCAGAGCGGATGCGTAGAGGATGCAGAGCGGATGCGTAGAGGATGCGTAGAGGATGCAGAGCGGATGCATAGAGGATGCAGAGCGGATGCGTAGAGGATGCGTAGAGGATGCAGAGCGGATGCAGAGCGGATGAGCTGCATCCGCTTTCATCCTTTCTCCATCCGTGCTACTAACGCTGCGCGTCCGTTCTGCTTCCTCCCTGTATCCGTTTACCGCTGGAACGGATTTGAGTTGTGCGGATGCACAGCGGATGCCTAGCAGATATAGCAGATGCGTAATGGATGCAGAACGGATGTCCCCCGTATGCCTAGAGGATGCAGAACGGATGCATCGGATACATTTTCCACTCAAAAGTTTTGGGCAGCTCAAAACTTTCTGAGCGGATGAAACGTCAATAAACGGATGCTGGATGGATAGAGAGGAAGCAAAACGGAGGCAGTGAGTACATCGCGTTAACCAATGGATGGCAAGCTTTTTTGTCCATTTTACATCCTCTTTGCATCCGTTGGTGCAGTGTGACAGGGGCTTTAGGAGCAACATGCCTGCATTGACCCATATGAAGCCAACTCTGACACACATGATTTACAGTCACCTGTGACCCTGTTTCCCCCCTTCCCCCTGGGTGTGTCCTAAATCAGATTCTCCAACAAAGCACTTTCACAGGCTGGGTGTCATCCATCAAATTCTCCAGTGAAGGATTTTCAAGGGTGGAAGATCCAGTAGCCTAGCTACAATCTTTGTAAGATAAGTGTGGAATGTACTTCTGGTTTTAATTTCCGTACTGCCCCTTCAGGCTTTCCCCCCCTCCTGCTTGTGGCAACTGGAAAACAAGCATAGGAATGCTTTATGAGTTGACACCCTGCTGATGCTCACGTGCTCACCTGTTTCCACAAGGTGAGCAAGCTTTCCAGGCACCATCGTGGAAATTTTGCTGGATTGTCTGATGAAATTTAGTTTCAGAATAGCTGAAGGACTAGCAAAATGCTACCCTGTGGTAAGATGGGGAGCCGATAAATTGAATGAAGGAATGGATGAATGAGATGGTGTTCCTGCTACTTTGCAAATTTTATCATTCTCTCTCTGAAATCCCATCAGATTTGGATGCTTTCACCCCAGAACTCCTGAGATTTTAAGTGGGTTCACCTTGACGTTTTGACAGGTTCATGAGATATTATGGTTCTTGCCCAGAATTTCAATTTTGGGTGAGAACACTGACATCTTGCATTAAAAACTTTTAGAGGTCTTCAAATTCCAACACACACACACACACACACACACACACACACACACACACACAAGAAAGGATGCTATAGAGACCATTGGGAGATGCCAAAGGCGACAGGATTGCCGTGTGCATTGTATTTCCAAGTCTTGCTTTGCCCTCAATGGGAGAAACAAACATGCAGGCATCAAAAAATGGGATGTAAACTATTCACAGCAAAAGAAGAGAATGATAATGAGGTGTTGTTCCAGGCCCCTAGAATAAAAGTTTCCTGCCCAGAATAAAAATTTCCTAATTAGTTCCTAATCAACCCATGGAAGAGAAGTTGCCTTCAGAAGCTGTGGTAACTTCATCCCTGGAGGCTTTCAAGAAGAGACTGGACTGCCCTCTGTCAGAAATGGTGTCTCCTGTATGGGTGGAGGGGTTGGACCAGATGACCCACAAGGTCCCTACCAAGTCTGTTCATCTGAAATCAGCCTCTCCTGTTTTTCGCAGGGATTCAGACTGATTCTTCTCGGGCCCAACTGAGCCGGCATCTGTCCGTATTCTGCATCGCAATGCTCCAGAACTGGCTCTTTCCAAGCTGCAGGAACTGAAGCTGGCAATCCATACGAGGATCCTTCTTTAAACACACACACAGACACAGACACACACTTCCAGCACACCAGGTGCAGCCAAGGCTTTCTCCAGAAGGGGGCACTGACCACCCACCAGCAGCTCCTGGCCAGGCGCTGGCTGCAAGAGCTGCCCTCCCCAGGGAAGGCGAGAATGACATCACCTTCTATTTTTAGAGAGGAGGCACTGAGGGGCTTAAGAGCTGATGCACAATGAGGGAGGGCTGTTCCCCTCCTGGGCGAAAGGAGAGACCCTGGAGTCAGGAGCAGCCTTCCCAGCTGCGGTTTGTTTGCAGAGAAACCACATACATGGCCGCACGCACGCACGCACGCACGCACGCACGCAGGGACAAACCAGCCACTGCAACCCAGACAGAGAGCAGAGGCTGTGCCAGCTATACTGGAGGATTGTGTGCCCTCCAGCTGCTGTCACCCTCCATCGATCCAGGCAACTCAGAGCCACATCCAGGGATCCCATGTCAAAGTCAGCTTCAACAACAAGAACAACAGTTAACTCTCCGGAGCTGATTCATTTGCTCTCCTTTGCTATCTATCCATCTATCTATCTATCTATCTATCTATCTATCTATCTATCTATCTATCTATCTATCTATCCATCTATCATCAATCAATCTACACATCCATCTATCCATCCATCCATTATCTATCTGTCTGTCTATCTGTCTCTGTCTGTCTGTCTGTCTGTCTGTCTGTCTGTCTGTCTGTCTGTCT
>BLBF01000045.1:21399854-21412597 GCA_015471245.1 Laticauda colubrina | reverse complement strand
GGGGGGGGGGGGTGTTTGACAGGCCAGATGGGCAAGTTCTCAATCTGTAGCAACATCTGTTCCCCTGACCTTTTCCCCCCAGAGGATTACCCCCCCCCTTTCCCCACTCCATGGGCTAAACAGCATCGGGGAATCCCCTAGAACAGGGGTCTCCAACCTTGGCAACTTTAAGACTTGTGGACTTCAACTCCCAGAATTCCTCAGCCAGCTTTGCTTAAAGTTGCTAAGGCTGGAGACCCTGCCCTAGACGATGCCACCCTCTCTTGTGCCAGAAGGCAGCCTGTCGTGGGGGCAGAAAGCACTTCCCGCAGGCACGACAGGCAGTCCTCCAATTACAACTACTATTGAGCCCAACATTTATGTTGCTAAATGAAACATTTGTTAAGTGAGTTCCCCCCCCCTCCCCGTTTTGTGACCTTTCTTGCCACAGTGGTTAAGCGAATCATTGCAGTTGTTCAGTTAGTAACACGGTTGTTAAGGGAACCTTGACTTTGCTGGTGAGAAGGTTTCCAAAGGGGATCATGGACGCTGGGACGCTGCAACCGTCATAATTGTGAGTCGGTGGCCAAGCATCTGATTTTTGGACCACGTGACCAGGGGGATGCTGCAGTGGTCATAATGGTGAAAAAACGGTTTCAAGTCACTTTTTTTCCAGTGCCGTTGTTAACTTCAAACGGTCCATAAATGAAGGGTTGCAAGTCAAGGGCTTCTGTGCTTGTTGTATTCCCCGTAATTTGCTCCAGGACCACCGCTTGGTGCCCTTTGGGCCTCCTGCTCTCCACACCCACAATCTGGGGAAAGGGAGACAGGGGGGTGGGAGGCTGGCAGGCAGGCAGGCTGAAGCTACAATGCCCCCCCAATCCCTCCCTCTCTTCCTTCCTTCCTTCTTTCCTTCCTTCCTTCCTTCCTTCCTTCCTTCCTTCCTTCCATCCTTCCTTCCCTCTCTCCCTCCCTTTCTTCCCTTCCCTCCCTCCCTCCCAATCTCTCCTTCAAAGTCAGCCTTTGAATGCAAGAGAAACACAGGGGGCTTGGGAAGGAGGGGGGTGCTGGAAGGAAGCAACATCCAGTCTGGCACACACACACAAACACACACCAGTGCACCTACAGGATTTGTTGTGTGGCTGTGTGTAGACTGACACAAGGAGCAGAACAGAACAGAATAGTAGAGTTGGAAGGGACCTTGAAGGTCATCTAATCCAACCTCCTGCCCAAGCAGGACTCCCTGCACCATTTCTGACATGTGGTTGTCTGGTCTCTTCTTAAAAACTTCCAGTGATGAAACTCCCACAACTTCTGGAGGCAAATCCTTCCACTGATGAGAATAGTAGAGTTGGAAGGGACCTTGTAGGTCATCTAGTCCAACCCCCTTCCCAAGCAGGAGACCCTACGCCATTTCTGACAGGTGGAAGTCCAGTCTCTTTTTGAAAGTCTGAAGTGATGAAGCTCCCACAAACTTCCAAGGGCAACTTCTGTTCCAGGGGTTGATTCTTCTCACTGCCAGAAAGTTTCTCCTTATTTCCAGGTTGAATCTCTCCTTGATCAGTTTCCATCCATTGTTCCTGGTCTTCGGGTGCCTTCGGGGCCATCTTAACAGCACTATGGGCCCTGGGCAAAGCAGTGTCCTGCCCCCCCCCCCCACAACAATTAATCATAGGAATAAAAATGTAAATGGTCAATAAAATTAAATCTATATTTATTTTATTGGCACTACCAACAAAATCAATGTTACTGAATAAAATAACACTGATTGATAAAAAAAATGGCACTGAAATGAAATAAACATGTTGCTGGATTTATATGATACAAGGTGCATTGTATGTTATAAAAGGTGCATTGTCTCTGTATGTTAACATACACAGATTAGTATGGGGCCCCTATGCAAGTGCCCATCAGGCCCAGGGGTGGGATACAAAATTTTTTACAATCAGTTCTGTGGGCATGGCTTGGTGGGCGTGGTTTGGTTGGTGGGCGTGGCTTGGTGGGCGTGACAGGGGAAGGATATACTGCAAAATCCACATTCCCTCCTCACCCCACTAACCTGCTTTCCAGCTCCATTCTCCTGTATAGGGCAACCAAAGGAAACCCAGCCAATCAGCTGGGATTCGATGGGAGGCAGAGAATGGATGGGGTTGGCGGGGCCAGTCAGAGGCGGGACTGGCCGGTTCTCCAAACTACTCCAAATTTCCGCTTTCGGTTCTCCAGAACCTCTGAGCAGGCCCATGCATTAAGACAGTCCTCAGTGCCTTGGAAAACTGGTTGACCCCATTCCTCTCAGAGGACTGCATCTGTTCCTTGTATAATAAATCCAGGCACAAAACCTCCTCTGGCTGCCCTGACCCAGGAAAGACCAAGCCTGCCGTGTGAATGCTACTGCCTCTAAATCTACTCGATCTCCCCTTGGTGCAACTCCTGAGATGGGACCTGCAAACCTGGCCTTGTTATTCCTGGCATGCAGACTTCTGCGGTTTCGCCTGCTCTGGATTCACACAGACAGCAGCTGAGACAAGGTCCCTTCACACTATCCCAAGGCTGGAGCCAAAGGATCCGAGAGGCTGGGCAGGGGCTCCTGTGCCCCCCGCTCTTTTGCAGGAAGACCCCCACACGCAGCTGCAGCCCTGCCCAGGAAGGGAGACCAAGGGTGCCTCTCTGACGGGAGGCCCAGGAGGAGAAGTCATTTCCGTTCCCAGGACAGGACCGGAAACAGCTCTCTGGAGCCTCCTGCAAAGCTCCACCCGGGGCAAAATTCCCGGTAAACTCCAAAGTCTGAAGTCCAGCCCTTGGTGTTGTTCCAGGCTGCTGCTAGGCTGGGTGGGACAGCAAGGTGAGAGGACAGGTGGCTTGGCACAAAGAGCAAAGGCCTGGAACTGCCTCTTCTCCCTGCTGCCTGCCCTTGTGACAATTCAACACTGCCCAGGAGGACACAAGCCCCCCTCCCCATCCCTTCAGCTGCTTGAAGCCGAGAGGGAGGGTCTGCTGGCAGCCCACCCACCAGAACGCTGCCCTGCAGAGCCAGGCGGGCCACACCTGCTTCCTGTCCTCCCCCCATCCAACCTCCAATCCTCTGAATGGGATACCCAGCTTTTCTGGTGCAGAAAGGACGAGCCAAAGGCCGGATCTGGCCAGGCGCCATTTGGAATCCTGTTTCCTGGAAGCTCCTGAGCCTGGAGGGAAGGGCAGCCAGCTGCCTTGCCCCGCTGGGCCCTGCAGCAGTTGGTGTTCATGGGACCCAGTCTGCAGTGCCCAAGAGTGCCAGCAGCCCTCCAACTGGGTGCCCACTAAGAGCCCAGGGAGCCTGGGAGGATTAATCCTGTACAATCAGTTTTTATAAACATCTGAATTATGTTTAGATTATTAGGGGACTGGAAGGTTAAACGTACAGTGAACAGTTGCAGGAACTGGGCCTGGCTAGTCTAGTGAAGAAAAGGACCAGGGGAGATAGGAGAGCATCTTCCAATATTTGAGGGGCTGCCCCAGAGAGGAAAAAGGGGTCAACCTGTTTTCCAAGACACCTGAAGGCCAGAGAAGGAATAATGGATGGAAACTGATCAAGAAGAGATTCAGCCTGGAAATAAGGAGGAATTTTTTGACAGTGAGAACAATCAACCCATGGAACAGAAGTTGCCCTCAGAAGTTGTGGGAGCTTCATCCCTGGAGGCTTTCAAGAAGAGACTGGATTGCCATCTGTCAGAAATGGTGTAGGATCTCCTGCTTGGGTGGGTGGGGGTTGGACTAGAGACTAAAACATACGATAAACCATGAATGGTTGCAGGAACTGGACCTGGCTAGTCTAGGGCGGAGAAAGACCAGGGGAGACAGGAGAGCATCTTCCAATATTTGAGGGGCTGCCACAAGAGGAGGAGGGGGTCAAACTATTTTCCAAGGCACCCAAAGGCCAGACACGGAATAATGGATGGAAACTGATCAAAGAGAGATTCAACTTGGAAATAAGGAGGAATTTTCTGACAGTGAAAACAATTGCTGGAATCCTGACAGCAAGCCAACTCTGGCATATGTAATTTATAGTCCCCTGTGACCCTGTTTCCCCCCTCCCCCCTGAGTGTCTCTTTAACCAGATTCTCCACTTGAGCATGTTCACAGGGCTGGGTGTCATCATTCACATTCTCCAATCAAATATATTCCCAGGCAAAAGCTCTGGTACTTTGGTTACAATCTTTTAAAGATAAGAGTTGGAATGTACTTCTGCTTGCAAATTGCCGCACTGCTCTTCCAGATTTCCTTCCTCTCCTCCCCCCCTTTTTTTAATGGCAACTACTAAAACTGGCATAGGAATGTTTTATGAGTTGACAGCTGGTGTGAAAACTGAAAGACACCCCGTCTCGGCCACTTACCTTGCCTTGGGCCTTCGGGGGATCCCAGCCATGGCCGTCCAGAGAAGGAGGCACCTGGTAAGTGTCCTGCCCCAGGATGGAGGGGGCTGGAGGGACCTGGTAAATCTCCTGGGATGGGCAAGCCGGCCCAGCTGGCACCTGATAAACATCCTGGGCTTGAGAAGGACTCTGCTTGGGGTAGGCGGAAGTCTGCTTGCCGGCAGGAGACTGGAAGGGCCCCAGGGGCCCTGGGGTCTTGTTGGGCGCTGGCACCAAGTAGACATTGTCCTCTTGGGGGAGGTAGGAGGGGTGCATGGGGGTGTATTGAGAGGCAGGGGAGAGCGGGGTATAGCCCCCTGGCTGGGAGAAGGCCAGTGGGCTTTGTCCTGCAGGCTGGGCCAGCAAAGGCTGGACAGACCCCGGGAGCTGCTTCTTGTCATACATCCCCACCAGGATCTTGAGCCTGTTGCCTGGCACGATGCCCTGCCGGCCGTGCAAGGAGCAGAGCCACCAGCCATCCAGGCCTTGCGTGTTGCGCTCCAGCACCGTCATGATGTCCCCCTTCCGGAAGGAGAGCTCGTCCGGGGACTCGGCCACGTTGTCGTAGAGGGCCTTGGCCAGCACATTCTGCAAGAGAGGCAAAGGAGGGCTCACTTCAGGCCAGCTAGTCCTTCAAGCCAGCCCAGTCTGTTGAGCGTGCCCAGCACACACAGCATGGTTGCACCGCCATTGGCAGACCACAAGGGTTAGGGAAGGTTGGCCCATCACGCTAAGCCACAAACCAACCAAGCCCCATGAGCAAGAAACATTCATGAGCAAGTCACTGCAGCCAAATTCAACAACATGCTAAACCCCAAAGGTTAAGTAATTGGAAGAGTAGACTGGACAGTCACTTGTCTCCTGCTTGATCAGGGGCTGGACTAGAAGACCTCCAAGGTCCCTTCCAGCTTTTATTCTTTTCTATTCTTTTCTATTCTTTTCTATTCTACTCTACTCCTACTCTACCCTTTTCTATTTCTCTTCTCTTCTACTCCACTCTACTCTATTCTACTCTAGAATTAGTTGTGTTTTGCACACTGAAGTAAGTCCAAATCATCCAAGCAAACACTACAGAGTGAATAACAAAACAAGAGAGTGGGGAGGGACCTTGGAGGTCTTCCAATCCAACCTCATCTGAAGCAGGAGATCCTGTACCGGGGTATACAACCTTGGAACATGAAGACGTGTGGACTTCAATTTCCCTCCAAATTCCCCAGCCAACATGCCATAACATTCCAGACAAATAGCTGTCTAATCTCTTCTTCATCTTCTTCTAATCTTGTCATAACTTCGAATTGCCACTAAGCAACTAATCATAAGCCGAGGACGACTTATACCTCCTGTTACACCAGCAGCCCTCAAGAAAGCCTGTGAGATGGACTAGGAAGATGAGGAAATACACAGGAGGTCGCAAGTGCCTCTCTTCCCCCCCAGAATTGCTTTTTTCCCTTTTCCAAATTTGATGAAATTTAGGCAGTCCTGTGGACAATTTGCTGCATGGGAATAACCAGGGCTGTGGGTTTTTTTCACTGCTTTCAGTTTCAAGTATAAATCCAGGCTCGGCCCAAACAAAGCTCAAGGTCTACTTGAACTTCCTTCCTCCCTCACAATTTGTTTTTTTTTTTTTTTTCTCATCCATTCTCTGAGAAGACAAAAAAAACCACCCTAAAGCCGAAAGCTATCTTGTGTCCCTTTTTAAAAATAAATAAATAAAAGCACTTGGCCACAAAAGCACCAACTCAATCTTTTGTTTTTATTCTTCTTAGGAAAAAAAAAAAAAAACCACCCAAAACCAGAGTCTTCCTTCAGACTAAACTAAGCCCTGGACAGACTCAGCTCCCCTCTCTTAAGTGCTTTGTTAGTTTGTGTGAATTCGGCCTCTTTTAGGGTTTATTATAAGTTGGTTTCGTAAGCCGTGTTACAGCCCTGTTCAGAATTAGTTATCCCCAATTCATTTTCCTTGTGAATAATTTTGCCTTCTTCCAATTACAAGGCTGGCTGATTGTGCAAAGGCAGCCTTTGGTTTCTTTCTTTCTTTTTTTAAAGTGCAAAGTACATAAAATGCAAAGTACCCTCTTCTGCCAAGGATTATTAAATTGTTTCTGGTGCAGTTTAATTCCTGTACTGGTAATCTTTGATTTGCAGCAGTTCTGCTGGCTGGGGAATTCTGGGAGTTGAAGTTCTCCAGGCTTAAAGTTGCCAAGGTTGAAGACCCATCCACAGGCAAATGGGGGCTGGGGGTGCCTGCCATTGGGGACCAAGTGGGCAGCTTATCTTGCCCCCAGTCTTCCTCAGCTGACGGATGGGTTGCTCTCCCGCCCCTCGTCCTTTTCCCAGGCAGGAAGTGCCAGAGCCATGACTCAATCACAGATTTCCCTTTGTGCCTCCAGCAGGAGAGAATAGGATGGAAAGCTCACTTCCCAGGGCAAACATGTCTGAAGGAAGGAAGGGAAGGGGGTAGGTGGGAGGGAGGGAGACCTCCATGCCTCTGGATCAGCCCCTCCACCTTCCATGAAAGGTGGTGGAGCCTCAACTGATCCCGGTCACCGACCAGGCAAAATCTTGAAACAGACTCAACCTCTTGGCAAAGGTTTCGCTTCCTGGTTTTGGCTGCCAGAGCAGAAAACAAGATTTGCAAATCCTAACCATGATTATTTAGGGAAGAAGCAGAACTTTTGCTGGAGCCTGGAGAAACATTTGGTTGCTCCATGGAGAAATCAAGATTTAATGCCAAACAACTAGACGCAAGAAAAATTCCCAACCCCGCTCCCCCATGCCATCCCGCTGCAAAATAACAAATTCCCACAACACTGTCTTATGCCGGGGATGTCAAACTACGCAACAGGGCTGTGTTACTGTTTGTTATCCTTCTCATCTTTCCTATTCCTTTAGCATTTTATGACCATAACTTGGCTGTTTGTATCTGACGGTTTATGTTGACTGCTTCTATTTAGTATCCTAGGGATATCACTGAGTGTTGTATCTTATGGTTTATGAGGATTGTATTTTATTATGCTTATGCTTATGACTTGTTGCTTGTACAGTATGTATACTGAGCATCAGAGACAAACTCCTTGTGTGTCCAACCATACTTGGCCAATAAAGAATTCTATTCTATTCCCTTCCCTTCCCCTCCACTCCTCCATTCCCTTCCCTTCCCCTCCACTCCTCCATTCCCTTCCCTTCAACTCCACTCCTCCCTTCCCTTCCCTTCGACTCTACTCCTCCATTCCTTTCCCTTTCCTTTCCTTTCCTTTCCTTTCCTTTCCTTTCCCTTTCCTTTCCTTTCCTTTCCTTTCCTTTCCTTCCACTCCACTCTTTCATTCCATTCTTTAGCCAGGGGCCTGTTGGCAACTTTCAGAGACTGGCTCCATCCCCATCACTTCCCTGCTGCAGATGATAGATCTGCCGGTTCAGCATCCTTCTTCTTGTGCTTTGTTTCCTCCCTGGAGACCAGCGATTCATTTCCCCCAACAAGAGTACTTTGTTTACAATGTTGAGCCAGAAGAAAATGTTCTGGAGAAAACTCCAAAGAGAGAAGTACCAAGGCAGTTAAAGCACTGAGCCTGTAAGGCCAGCTTTAGCATCCCAACCCAGGCAAAAAAGACTGTGGGGTTTCCTAGGTCGAGTGCCAAGAGGCTGCCGGTCAACCTTCTATTTAGTATTTATTTGATTTGTGAATCACTTACAAGATACAGGTGTAAGAATAAACATAGTTTTGAATACATGAGATAGAAAATTGTAAGAAAAATAAAAAGAAACAATAGGACAGGGACAGTGGGCACGTTGGTGTGCTTATACACACCCCCTACAGGCTTCTTAGGAAGGGGGTGAGGTCAATAATAGACAGTTTTTGGGGTTTGGGGATAGGACCAAATGCCAGTGGGGAGTTGTAGACTCAAGGAGGGCACCAAGCCAACGAAGGTAACCAGATGCTCACATTGACCTGTTCCCTCCAAGTATCAGGAAAAACAGAGTTTTCTCTTCCCTCCTCTCCACCCTTTCTGCCAGTAGGCTAAAACAATGTTTCTCAACCCAAACATGTTTTTTCAAAAGGCAACTGGACTTTATTTTGCCTTGAAGAGGTTTTGCTTCTCATCCAAGAAGCTTCTTCAGTTCTGAAGAAGCTTCTTGGATGAGAAGCAAAACCTCTTCAAGGCAAAACAAAATCCAGTTGCCTTTTGAAAAAACACTTTTGGGACAAACATCATCTGGATGACTGAGAAAGAATCTCCATAGATCAGAGGTCTCCAACCTTGGCAACTTTAAGACTTGTGGACTTCAGAATTCCTCAGCCAGGCATACTGGGAGTTGAAGTCCACAAGTCTTAAAGTTGCCAAGGTTGGAGAACCCTGCCGTAGACAATGTTTCTCAACCTCAGCAATATTAATTTGGATAGACTTCAACTCCCAGAATTCCTCAGCCAGCACGGGATTCTGGGAGTTGGGCCATAGGCTGGCTAGAGAGTTTTGAGAGTTGGTCCCCTTCTGGCTGGGGAATTCTGGCACTTGAGTCCACCCAACTTAAAGGAAACCCTAACGGGGAGGACAATTAACCAGTGGAACAGAAGTTGCCTTCAGAAATCGTGGCCTCTCCATCCCTGGAGGTTTGTAAGAAGAAACTGGACAGTCACTTGTCTGAAATGGTATAGGTCTCCTGCTTGAGCGGGGGGGAGGGGGGGGCTGGACTAGAAGACCTCCAAGATCCCCTCTAGCTCTATTCTATTCTGAATGCTGAGCCAAAACACCATTTCCTTTCCACCTCTGAGCTACTCCACACATTGCTTTTTTGCATATTAAGCTGCGATGGATTTCAGGATGCTCAGCTGAGATTGGAAAGACAGTCCCAACGGTTTCTATATCTCTGATGCTGGTTTTCAAGAATGCAAAGCATTTCCCAGGCTGGCCCCGACTGCAGCCAAAGAGTCCGATAGCTGAAAATGAACAGAGATGAAAAGCTAAAATGTTGCTTATGATTTCCCTGGGAGAAAGGAAGGTGGAAATGCAGAGGGCTTCAACATTAGCAGGAGTAGAGGAAGAGGAAGATCTTCATGGCTGAACTATTCAGATCTAGGGGGCCTGATTGTGTGCATAAATATCTGGCTCTGCTTCCGTAAAAGACTGGCCCTTTGGCAAACAGCTGTCTTTAGTCATATGCCATTCCTCCCAGCCCAAATTCAAACTAGCAGTACAGTACAGTAGCAGGACTGTACAGCAGTACAATCCACTGATGGCTGGGGGTATTCCTGGAGTTGAAGTCCACGTGTCTTAAAGTTGTTGGGAACCGCTTGCTCTAGATTATGCTGGAACGATGCTAGAAGCAACCTGGAATTGAGGAGAAACTTGCTAACAGGGAGGACAATTAACCAGTGGAACGACTTTCCTTCAGAAGTTGTGGGTTTTCCATCACTGGGGGTTTTTAAAGAAGAGACTGGACAGGCATTTGTCTGAAATGGTAGAGGGTCTCCTGCCTGAGCAAGGGGCTGGAATAGAAGGCCTCCAAGGTCCCTTCCAGCTCTATACTGAATTTGAATGTAGCTGGGGGTATTCCTGGAGTTGAAGTCCACTCATCTTGAATTTCCTGAGGATGAGACACACTGATTAACAGATTTACAGAGTTGGAAGGGGTCATGTAGTCCATGTAGGTCATGCAGGTCCAACCCCCTGCCCAAGCAGGAGATCCTACACCATTTCTGAAAGATGGCAGTTGAGTCTCTTCTTGAAAGCCTCCAGTGATGACACTCCCACAATTTCCCAAGGCAACTTCTGTTCCATGGGTTGATTGTTCTCACTGTCAGAAAATCCCTCCTTATTTCCAGATTGAATCTCTCCTTGTTAGTTTCCAACCATTATTCCTTGTCTGGCCCTTCGGATGCCTTGGAAAATAGCTCCTCTCTGTGGCAGCCCCTCAAATATTGGAAGATGCTATCATGTCTCCCCTGGTCCTGCTCTTTACTAAACTAGCCAGACCCATTTCCTGCAAACTGTTCTTCATATGTTTTAGTCTCCAGTCCCCTAATCATCCTGGTTGCTTTTCTCTGCACTTTTTCTAGAGTCTCAACATCTTTTTTATAGTCTGGTGACCAAAACTGGATGATGAAGATTGCTGTGTGAAAGGAAAAAAGACAACCACTCTGGAGGGGAAGTGACTGCTCTTCTAGCAACCCACTGAAGAGTGGGAAAAAGACAGTCATGCAAGCCCCTGTCCCCCAAAACATTTCTCTTTTTTAAAATAAATATTTATTGTGTTTTCCACCAATACAGTTCGAATCATATTCAATTTTCAAGTGTTTTGACATCTACAAGTATTCCTGTCTTGTAAGTCCTAATACATTTAATATACGTCTACCAATAATTGTTACCTTTATCTATAATTAGTTCTATCTTATATACCTATATATTTATATATCTACATATCATTTTCTTAAGGTCTCTTACAATTAATCTCTTCTTATTTCTTCTATCTATTCTCTACCCATTCATAGCATTTGTGCCAGATTGAAGAGTACTCAGAGTCCTCCTCCTCTTTCATTTTTAACTTAAGCATATCCATTTCCGCACATTCCATTATTTTTTGTAGGACTAAGTCCCCTGTGGGAGTGTTGGGTCCTTTCCACATTTGTGTGAAAGCTATCCTGGCTGCTGTTAGAATATGTAAGATAATATATTTTATTTCTTTTGGATACTGATCTTTAATTATTCCTAATAGGAAGAGTTCTGGTTTAGGTTCAGTTTGATGTCCTGTATTTTCCTGCATCCAATTTTTAATTTTAGTCCAGTAGGTCCTGGTCTTGGGGCATAACCACCACATATGATAGAAGGTACCGTCAGCTTGTTGGCATTTCTCCCCCCAAAACATTTCAACTTCCACAGATTGCATCTTCCTGGGGTCGTGGGATCACCTTTTGCAACCTTCCCAGCTGGCTTCCAACAAGCAAAGTCATTGGTTGTAGGGAAGCATGATTCACTTAACAACCATGGCCAAAAGAAGGTTGTAAAACTGAGACAGGACTCACTTTAACAACTGCCTTGCTTATCAACCGACATTCTGGTCCCAACTGTTGTACTAAGTTGAGGTTTCCCTGTATGACCTTTTGATCCTACCCCACACACACACCCTGACTGTTTACTTACAAAAGTCAGCTGAGGGTTTAGAAATTCAGCATGTTGTCACTGAGCAAACCAGAGAAGCTCGGACAAGTATCAGCAAGAGTGAAGCTCAACTTCACCACCATTTCTTTAATCCCCAAAGAATATGGCCAAATAAAGAACAGAAAAGAAACAAACCCTGACTTGTTCCCAGAACTGTCGGTTCCTTAAGACAATGGTACCATGCAAGTTGACCAATTATCACAAAAGACACAGCGCTGAGTATTTATCTCTTGCGAGACAAGGCCGATGCTATAGTATCCTATTTGTTACGCATTAAAGTAACAGAGTTAGGAACTGTTTGTTTATTTAGCTCAGATGCCCCTGACCGTTTGTCCATTAGGAAAAGGATATTTTCTCTCCTTCCAAATACACTGCTAATTTATTCATTTGAATAAATAATACCCCATACGATTGCATGAAACTCTCTGTCTGGCTAAAGGCCAGGGACAAACCGGCTTCTCTGAGTCTTGTTTAGACCAGGGGGTCTCCAACCTTGGCCACTTTAAGCCTGGAGGACTTCAACTCCCAGAATTCCCCAGCCAGCTTAAAGTGGCTATGGTTGGAGACCTCTGGTTTAGACTACAAGAACAGATCATGATGTACCTGGGAGGAAAAATATATATATTTTCCAAAAGAGGAATGCAAGGGAATAAGGCTGAGATATGCCCAGTCAGACAGCTTTGCAGCTTGGGAGCAGGGAAGACACATTTTTCTAACCTAAGTTCACAAGTTGTAAAAGTGCCATAACTATCAACCCCTGATGCCAAAGGACCCCCCAAGCGCCCCGTTGCAGGAAAGGGGATACGAGGTGAAAATTCATAATTGTAATAATACAGTAGTCCTTGACTTACAACCATTCATTTCGTGACTGTTCAAAGTTACAACTGCACTGGAGAAAGTGTCTTGCGGCCGTTTCTCACACGTACGACCATTGCAGCATCCTCATGGTCGGTGATCAAACTCTGGATGCTTGGTGACGGGTTCATATTTATGACGGTCGCCGTATCCTGGGATTCCTTTCTGACAATCAAAGCCAATGGGGAAGCCAGATTCACTGAACAACTGCCTTACTTAACAACTGCAGTGATTCACTCAACCACTGTGGCAAGGAAAGTCATAAAACGGGGCAAAACCCAACTTCACTACCCTCTTGCTTGGCAAGCAGCAGCCTCAGGCTTGACTGTGGTCGTACGTCGAGGACAACCTCGAAGGCTCTGCAGAATCT
>BLBF01000045.1:21356869-21380929 GCA_015471245.1 Laticauda colubrina | reverse complement strand
ATATAAAGAGAAGATGTGGGTATGTGCATAATATTGTATTTATTTGTTTGTTTGTTTGTTTGTTTGTCATGTTCATGACAAATATATAGGAGTGCTGTAATGCAACGAAATTTCACTTTAATGTACGCCAATTAGTGTACTTTCCAAATGACCATGAAATAAGTCTAAATGCAACAATTGTAAATATAGGTTGGTTGACAAGTATCCAAATTCTGATCACGTAATCGTGGAGATGCTGCGATGATTATAAGTGTGAGGACCAGTCATGAGTCTCTATTTTCACTTCCGCTGTAACTCTGAAGAGTCGCTAAACAAATGGCTATAAGTCGAGGGAACACCAAATTCCTTCCTTCTCTTTCCCAACTAAGGACAAGCCTGTGGATTTTCCATATTAACGTCTCCAGCCTCGGGAGACAAGCAGAGAAAATAGCCAGCCCTCTCTTGGCGAGGGTTTAACTCCCTCAGATGTCTTTCCCAATTAAAGGCTCACCGTTTTTATCCCTGCCGGCACCACAGCTCCGAGCGCAGCAGATCAAATGACCAGCAGTGGATTTCCGAGGGCTTAATTCTGGCCATGGCCAACAACTGGCACAAGAGAGGAGAGGGAAACATGCCCAACAGATGCCAAGCCCTGGGGCAGGCAGCGTGGTTCAAACACACAAATCAGAGGGCTTGTTTCGTTCTGCAAATAGCCTGGCCCGTGGATCGTGCAACGAATAAGGCAGGGAACCACAAAGCATCGGACAGGCTGTCGGAAACAAAGGAGGGCTGGCTTCAGAATGGATCTGGTTGGGATCTTCTTCTCTAGCTTCGAAGTGCATGGGTTCCCAGCCTGAGCAATGTTAAGTTGTGAGGACTTCAACTCCCAGAATTCCCCAGCCAGCCAGCATGCTTTCTATGACTTCTGCAGCTTAGCAGTGTTTCCCAGCTTGAGCAATTTTAAAATGTGTGGTCTTCAACTCCCAGAATTCCCCAACCAGCAGTGTATGGCTGGCTGGGGAATTCTGGGAACTGAGGTCAACACAGCTTAAACTTGTTCAAGCTGGGAAACATTGTACTAGGGAACAGAAAAGAGTTTACATTTTATTCCAGTGGAAACCCAGGGACTTTAGCCCAGTGCTGGGATTGCAACTCTCTTCTGGAGCTGCTTCCTGCCAATTTCCATAACTCACATGAACAGGAGTTACCTCTGATGCATTTAGAAAATATTGCAAGCATCTCTGACGTCAGCACAAACTGCTGGAGCATAAAACACGGCTGACTTTTCCTTCAAAGTGCCATTGGCTCTCTCACATGTGTTCAATTTCTCCTATCAGGACTGGCCGGCTGAAAGAGGTGAGAACACACAGTTTCCAGCCCCATGACCCTGCTCGGCCTTGAAACACATAAGATTTGAAAAAAGGGAGCAGAGTCTGAAAAAGAGAAAGCAGTGAAACCCGGCTGAATTTCCGTTGGGAATTGATTTTAATAAAATGCCATTTGAAAAAAGCACTCGGTGAGTTTAACTATGCCCTTTTTCACTACATTAAAAACTAGGGTATGGTAAAATGAAAAAAAATGAAAAGAAGGACTAGGGGGTGACATGATAGCAGTGTTCCAATATCTCAGGGGTTGTCATGAAGAAGAGGGAGACCAGCTATTCTCTAAAGCACCAAAAGGCAGGACAAGAAACAACGGATGAAAACTAATCAAGGAGAGAAGCAACCTTTCCAGAAGAAGCAACTAAGGAGAAATTTCTTAACAGTGAGAACTATTAACCAATGTCACAGCTTATCTTCAGAAGTTGTGAATGCTCCAACACTGGGAGTTTTTAAGAAGAGATTGGACAGCCATTTGTCCAAAATGGTATTGGACCTCCTGCTTAAGTGGGGTGTGTGTGTGTTGGACTATATGACCTCCCAAGGTCCCTTCCAGTTCTCTTATTCTGCATTTTGAAGAGATAGCTTAAAAACTGAACATCAGGTTTTGGGGCCATTCATTCACTCCTGAGCTCTATAGGGAAATGAAGCCAAGGGTTTGTGCTAACTGCTCCTATGGCACATTTTGCAGGGGAGTAGCCAGGAAAAGGGACATTTGCAACTCAGCAAGCTGGCTTTGTCCAGGGTCAAATCACCTCGGAGATCCCCTGTGCCCCCAAACCTCATATTTAAATGTGTTTGCAGGGATCACAGCTTTGCCTTCCCCCTGCCTTTTAACTTCTTCAATCACATCCAGCCCCAAACAGATGCGGCCCAGCCAAAAAAAAAAAAAAAAAAAGCCATCACACTAAGGCCAGCACACCATTACAGCTTGTGCAGACTCAAGAAAGCGATTCATGCTGTGTTATAGTACAGGGATCTCCAACCTTAGCCACTTAAAGGACTTGTGGACTTCAACTCCCAGAATTCTGGGTGTTGAAGTCCACAAGTCTTAAAGCGGCCAAGGTTGGAGACCCTGCTCTAGGGAGCTTAGAATCAAAGAGGAAACAATCAAACATAAAGTAAATATCAGCAGCTTCAACTATACATACTATTAATCCACTCAATGGTCCACCTTCTGCCAAGGATTATTAAATTGTTTCTGGTGCAGTTTAATTCCTGTACTGGGAGTCCTTGAGTTACAACAGTCCTGCTGGCTGAGGAATGCTGGCTGGGAGTTGAAATGCACAAGTCTTAAAGTGGCCAAGGTTGGAGACCCCTGTTCTAGTAGACCAGAGCAATAAATAAATAAATAAATGCGCGCGCGCACACGCACACACACACTTGTGAATAGGCAGAAAGAAAGAAATTCCTTCCATCCTCCATGGACTCCAGGCTAGGAAATGTTATTCAGCAACTTGTACACTGCCCCCAAATAAGTAAATTCCAAAACCGGATTGCGTTACACTGCATAAGATGTAAGGCGAAGGAACCCACAAGCCAAGCTGATGAATCACCCGCTACGCCAGGATGAAGTTTTTGTTACGGGCTCCGGCTGTGGAGTCAAGGAAGCCGGCCTTATAAATCCCGGCAGAGCCCTTCAAAAGCCGGGGGCTTCTCCTGGTACAACCGCGGCTCCCGCAGGACACCCAAACTAAGCATTTTTCTGGCTGGCTTGAAATGCGCAAACATTTCAGATTCGCAGAGTTGGAAGGGACTTTGGAGGTCATCTAGCCCAGCCCCTCCACCCACCCAAGCAGGAGACCCTCCACCATTTCTGACAGAGGGCAGTCCAGTCTCTTCTTGAAAGCCTCCAAGGATGAAGCTCCCACAACTTCCGATTTCCAGCCAGGCATTTCTGGCATGTTTTCTCAGGATAAACTTGGGGGGGGCGGGAGAGAGAAAGGGAATGTAGCTAGCCAACATCACTAAGAGCCTTCCCCCCCCCCCCCCAACAGAATTCGGGCCACGAAAGCATCCCCCCCCTTCCTCCTTTGGCCAATGAATAGAAGAATAAAATTCTTTATTGGCCAAGTGCCATTGGACACACAAGGAATTTGGTCTTTGGTGCAAGATATTCTCAATGCACATAAAAAGAAAAAATAAAATACATTGGTCAACAATCATAAGATAAGAATCAGACAGGTTAACTGCAGAATTTAAAAATCAAGGGGGAATATGAAGACTATGAAACGTGGAATAAATTCTATCAGCGGTTGCACGGAACAAGGCAAGGTGGGAACCTAAGTAGCTAGGAAGGATTAGAATCATGAGTAAACAAGAGGACCGCAAACGGTGAAGTAAAATGCACAAAATGTAAAATGTATATGTACAACAACTGTAGTGCCGGAAAAGCTACACCGTGTTGTATTCTTATAATTAAAAAATAAAGAAAAGAAATAGGAAAAAAAAAACACAAAAAAACCGGATCATAAGATACAACACTTGGCGCTAGCCATCGGTTATGGGAGCGATTTGCAAAGTCTTGCAGCAAAGGGAGGTGTAGTTGCAACCCGGGGCGGTTTGAGGGTGGGGGCTTCCACATTAGGTGCCCCCCCCCTCTCTCCCACGGTTCAGACCCCGCAACCGATCCAGAAGGGATTTGGCTGCCGGATCCAATGGATTTCTTCTCTCCTGGCCAGATCTGACCCCGCGGAGGAGAAAGTGGGGGGGGGGGTCCCCAAGAGCCCCCCCCCCCCCCCTCTCAGCGCTCCGCAAGCCAGGCCCGCAGCCCCCCGCCCACCCAGCCCCATCTCCGGAGCAGCCGGCCGTGGCCGTGCGGCAGCCCCGCTCTCCCCGTCTTCCAGCAGCCTCGGGAGGAGCAGCTCCCGCTGCCTGCCTGCCTGCCTGCCTGCCTGCCTTCTCTCCCTCCCCGGACTTTCCTGGAGCGGAGGACACCTCCACACACACACACACACACACACACACACACACACACACACCGCCCCCGAGCGCGCCCTTCCAAGCTGAGGGGCCTCGGTCCAGACCGGGACCGCTTTCCCCCCGAGGGAGAAGAGCTCCGGCGAGGAGGAGCCCCCGGACGGGAGGCGGGAGCGAAAGGCTGCCTCCTGGCCGCTTCTTCTTCTTCTTCTTCTTCTTCTTCTTCTTCTTCCTCGCCGCCGCCGCCGCCGCCGCCGTCCGAGGCCCGGCCTCCTCCTCGCCCTCCCCTCAGCCGGCACTTGCCCGGGCAGAGAAGCCCCCGAGAGTCCGGCGTCCAACGTCGCGCGCCTTCCGCAGGGCCGGCAGCCGCCTCAGGTGAGGCGGGAGGACGGGGCAGCTCGGCCGGGCGGGCGGCCCCGGGGCGGCTTTGCCAGGCTCCCTCACGGTCTCGGGGCTGCCCCCTCCCCTCCGTTCCCTCAGCTCGGCCTCCCTCCGCGCCGGAGACTCACCAGGTAGTTCATCTTGCCGGCCCGCCGCGCTCCTGGCGCGGCCGCAGTGCCCGCTGGCTGGGCGCCTGGACTAACGCATGATGCGGCCCGGCGGGCGCTGAGCAGGGCCAGAGCCAGGCAGGCAGGCAGGCAGGCAGCCCCCGTCCGCCCCGCGGCGCCTCGCAAGGAGGAGGAGGAGGAAGGGGAGCTGGAGCCCCGCCGCCGGCCCCATTGGCTGCGGCGGAGAAAAGGAGGCGGCGCTGGCGGAGGGGGAGGCCGGGCGAGGCAGCCTCCGACTGGCACCGGGCGGGCCTGGCGGGGCGGCCGCGGGCCCGGGCGCGGAGACAGAGGCGGCTTGTCTGACGCAGCTGCTGGCTGGCCCTGCCCGCCCGTGCCAGGAGGGAGGGAAGGCTCTTCGGGCAAAGGTCGCCCCGGGCCCCGCTCCGATCCCGCAAGCAAGCGGGCAGCCGGCGCGGGACCGGCGGCATCCCCGCCCGCCCTGCCCGCCCTGCCTGCCCCGAACTCTGCGCCGGTTTCGGGCTCAGAAAAGACGCTGGCCTCTTACCAACTTCCCCACTGCGCTGATTCACTTAACAACGGTGGCGAGAAAGGTCGTAAAAACGGGGGCGAAGCTCACCTAAGCAATGTCTCCCTTTACAACAGAAATGTTGGGCTCAACTGCCATCGGAAGGCAAGGATCACCTGGATGCACTGCTGGGAGGAGATGAACAATCAACACCTTGAAGTTTCCTGGATGTTTTAGCTTAAAAAAAAAAAAAGCGAGCCAAGAACTTCAGGTGGTCCCTTGCTAAGTGAAACATTTGCTAGGTGAGTTTTGCCCCAATTTGCGACCATTTTTTTGCCACCGTTGTTATGTAAATCATTGTACTTGTTGCTAACAACGGTTGTGAAGTGAATCTGGCTTGTCAGAAGGTTGCAGAAGCATATCGTATGACCCCCGGACACTGCATCCGTCCTAAATATGAGTCAGTGGTTGGAATTTGGGTCACGTGACCATGGGGATGCTGCATTGGTCATAAGGGTGAAAAATGGTCATAAGTCACTTTTTTTCAGTGCCGTTGTAACTTCAAAAGTAGCATGAACTGTTGTAAAGCAAGGACGACTATACCCTTGGTAAGCCCTAACCTGGTGCCCTCCTGAAGTTGGATCATACCTCGCATCATCCCTGACAGCATCAGCCTCTTCCACCAGAAGGAGACGGGCCTTCCCCGAGAGTGCTGTCCCATCTCCAGCCCTGTCTTCTTCCCTGCGGAGGGGGTAAAACTATTTGAAGTGCCCTGCAGGATTTTGTGGCTCAACTCCATTGAGCGTGTAAAAATCCTCGGTGGATTTTTGAAACATGCCGAGTAACATAATCATGTCACGAGTAATTGCTGAGATGAGTTTGTCCCTTCCTCCGGGCTGACTAATCCTCAGTTTTGCATCCAGACCCCTCTCTGGTGTGTGCACAACCTTCACCATTCCTCTAAAACAGAGGTCACCAACCTTGGCAACTTGAAGACTTGTAGACTTCAACTCCCAGCATTCCTCAGCCAGCACGGGATTCTGGGAGTTGGGCCATAGGCTGGCTAGAGAGTTTTGAGAGTTGGTCCCCTTCTGGCTGGGGAATTCTGGCACTTGAGTCCACCCAACTTAAAGGAAACCCTAACGGGGAGGACAATTAACCAGTGGAACAGAAGTTGCCTTCAGAAATCGTGGCCTCTCCATCCCTGGAGGTTTGTAAGAAGAAACTGGACAGTCACTTGTCTGAAATGGTATAGGTCTCCTGCTTGAGCAGGGGGGGCTGGACTAGAAGACCTCCAAGGTCCCCTCCAGCTCTACACTATAGTATATGCTATATGCTATTCATTCTAATCAAGGAGAGAAGCAACCTGGAATTAAGGAGAAACTTCCTCATAGTGAGAACTATTAACCCGTGGAACAGCTTTGCTTCTGGAAGTTGTGGGTTTTCCATCCCTGGAGGTTTTAAAGAAGAGACTGGACAGCCACTTGTCTGAAATGGTAGAGGTTCTCTTGCTTCAGCAGGGGGCTGGACTAGAAGACCTCCAAGGCCAGGGGTGGGATGCTACTGGTTCTGCCCGGCTCTATAGAACCGATAGCTCTGAAGAGCAGCAGACACTGAACTGGTTCTGTATCTGCTGCTGTTTGGTCCACCGATCTTCCTGGGCTCTTACCTGCCCTTTATTTTCTACTTTTTCAACCTCAGCTGCTTTGCATAGCACAGCTGAGGTTGAAAAAGCAGGGGAAAAAGAGGCTTTTCAAATGCTGCGCACTTGCACGCAGCGCTTGCCAGCTGTCCGGGTGGCACAGCTTAAGGTTTTTTTACATGCACAAAACGTAGTCACCCAACCAGTAGTAACACCGGTTGAATCCCACCCCTGCTCTATACCAGAGGTCTCCAACTGTGAGACTTGTGGACTTCAACTCCACAAGTCTTAAAGTTGGCAAGGTTGGAGACCCCTGCTGTATGCTATTCTAATCAAGGAGAGAAGCAACCTGGAGTTGAGGAGAAACTTCCTTACAGGGAGGACAGTTAATCAGTGGAACAGCTTTGCCTGCAAATGTTGTGCGTGCTCCAACAGTGGAGGTTTTGAAACATGCCTAGTTACCTAATCATATCACTCTAAAACATGAAGACATGCACTTGCAATGCCACTTCTGTTGTTCCCCCACACAGGGTTCCCAGGCAGACTGACTATATGGCTCATGGCAAGCCTAAACCATGTGGCCCTGACTTATGTACAGACTTTTGCTCAAGTGGTGAAAACAACATGGAGAGAAAAGCGCTTGGCAGGGACTGGCCTCCCCCAGGCCCCTTGGCTCCTATGATTCAAGAAGAGTGGCAGCTGTTGGGCTAGGAGACAAGGCTGCCCCACAGAAGCCAGGCTTGGGGGGGGGGGGTTTGCCCCACAGAAGCATTGGATGAAGCATCCCACTGGCACCTAGCGTGCCCAGGGTTCAGGGTTTTTCAGGGTTCTTTCAGAGAAATAAGCCCATCTGGGGATTTGGCTAAAGGCCCAGATTTGCAGCCAAGCTGCCAGCTGGGTGACACTGAGCTCTGGAACAGGTGAAGGAAGGAGAGGTTTCCAACAGGTGTGCAAGAGGCAAAGATGTTTGGGGCCAGGTGTCCAAATAGGCTTGTCTCCTAACGGCCACCTTCCCCAAACTGAGTGTCTCCAGGCCCCTTGGACTACACATCACGTGATTCATAGCCAGAGTAGCTGCCCCACAGTCCAGGAAATGGAAGTTGAGAGCCATTGTATCTGGAGGGAACACCATGGCAGGCTTCACAGTGCTCAGATGGGGAGAGCAACAGTGCTTACAAATTCCCACATATGAGACACGGTTGTAGGTTCACACAGCAGAGAGGCGAAGCACCGATGAGGAACTCGACTGCTGAGCACTTCAGGACAGAAGCTGTTTTTCCACTATTTTTTTCAATTTCCCATGTCTAGCATGTGTTGGTGGCCTCCCAAGTACTATCCAGAGGATCAATGTTTAATTATTGGAGCATAGAATGATAGGGTTAGAAGGGACCTTGAAGGTCTTCTAGTCCAACCCTGTTCAAGCTTGTTTCACAATGCTTTCCAGATCAGCAAAAGTCACTAGCCATCACCTGTTGAAACCTGGGTTAGTTAAAACAGACGGGAAGCTTCAATATTTTATAAGGTATGGGAACAATGGTATAGCTGGATAGATTGGAGACAGATCAAGGATAAGTAATTATTAAATATAGAATATAGATAAAATAAAGAATATAATTATGAACAAATTAATATTTGTAAATATTGCACAAATAATTGTCATATGATAAGCACCACAAACAGCTGTTATTGAATGATATTTTTAAATGTTTTTAATGTAATAAAATTCAATAAAGTTTATTTTTTTAAAAACAGGCATTGCACTCCTGCCTTCCACACCCCACAGATCCTCCTAATGGGGCAGCCTGGTTTATAGAAGCTCAGATGGATTTTCCTCGACACGATGACCCACAACTTACCTTAGTCTAATACAGAGGTCTCCAAACTTGGCAACTTTAAGAATCGTGGACTTCAACTCCCAAAATTCTCCAGTTGGGAGTTGAAGTCCACAAGTTTTAAAGATGCCAAGTTTGGGGACCCCTGGTCTCATACGGTCTGCTCTGCAGAAGGAAAACCAAAAGGTTCACCCAGGCCTGCTGCAGGAAAGGTGGAGAGACTTGAGAAGGGTCACGACTGCTTCCTACATAGAACATAGAATTGTAGGGCTGGAAGGTACATTGGAGATCTTCCAGTCCAGCCCCCTGCTCAAATAGGAGACCTTCAACCATTCTGGACAGATGGCTGTCCAATCTCTTGGAAACCTCCAGTGATGGTGTTCCCACCACAGCTGCTGGAGACAAGCCGTTCCACTGGTTAAATTGTTCTCACTGTCAGGAAATTCTAGGTTTCTCTTATTGCCCCTCCCAAAAGGCCAGGAGGAGGGAGAAGGCTGGACTGGAATGCATTGGGACGACTGGAAGTCGATGGCCCCTGTGCACATCCCTGCAAGCATATCACCCGTGATAGCCGGCAGAGATGGATGATCTCAAGCTGGACCCAGGGCAGGCTCTCCCACCTGCACTGTCCTTGTAAAACGGCATTGGTGAAGCCACGTGCTTGGCAGAAAACCTGACACACCTAATCGTGTGTGGACTTTGGAGCAGCTTCTGTCACTTCTGCTGGGTTGGGCACACCCGTGTGGGGGAAAAACAGAAGGTTGTGCCCAGCAGGGGTGGGAATTTCCTCCCTCGGCCACATTTCCCTGAATGGGAAAAGCACATGGCCCTTTCCCCAGAGATTCGGCAGGCCCACTTGCCCCGCTGAAGCCCAGTTGAAGGTTGCATGCAGTGTGAACCCAGCCAATTGTTAACTGGGATAAAACAAGCCTTTTTAATAATCCTTTTTTTTTGTTTTTTTGTTTTTTTTTTATAAAAAACAAGCTTTTTAAATATTTAATTATTATTAAATATTAATAACAATATTATTTAATAAATTATTAAATAATAATTTAATAATCCACTTTGCATTCATTTTTTGACCTTGGGGTAATGGAAAAAAAAACACCACCTGAGCTTTCTCCTACATGGAAATATCCAACTATCAATGCTTGCTTTTTTTTTTCTTTATAATTTTTTTGCACCATTTTATTTTCCATACCAAGGTCATGGGGGAAGGGGATTTGTGAGGTTTTTTTTTTTTCTGTTCTCCAAATAGTTGGGGAAATATGGGTGTGTTGGAAAGAGAAGAGTCAGCATTTTGGGCCTGTTTGGGATCAATAACACAGTGACAGTATCTTATTTTTCAATAACAGCTGAGCCTTTTGAAGGATCTGGAAAATATTTTTATTTAAGAGGCTTTTAATTTAAAAAGTAGTAGATTGGCTTGCCCAAAAGGGTGACATCATGCTTACTAATAATTCTGGTGAACCCCACCTAAAGCTAGATATATAATGGTCAGAGAAGATGTGACCTCAGTTCACCCCTACTTTGCAAGATGCAGAAAAATAAGCCAAAGCTGACTCTGCTCTTAATTTTTCATCTTGTTTCCAACAAATGTAAATTTTGTATTTATTGATATCCCAGTACTCTCATTTTTCCTCCCCTTTTTAAAAAGAAAAATAGTTGCCAAACAGTTTCTGAACCAGGGATGATGCAGATACCAGGTGGGTGCTACTACTGGAAATGCAGAAGAGGTTTTCCTTTTGCTATTTTGCAATTTGTCAAGGCAAATTAAATTTAAAAAGTCAAGTTGATGCTTGGGGACAGCTGAAGTCTCTGCAACAGTACATAGAAAATAGAATAATTGGGTTGGAAGTGACCTTGTAGGTCATTTAGTCCAAGCCTTGCCTAAGCGGGACACCCTAACTACACCATTTCTGACAGAGGGCAGTCCAGTCTCTTCATGAAAGTCTCAAGTGATGAAGCTCCCACAACTTCTGAAGGAAACTTCTGTTCCATGGGTGGATTGTTCTCACTGCCAGAAAATTCCTCCTTATTTCCAGGCTGAATCTCTCCTTGATCAGTTTCCATCCATTATTCCTTGTCTGGCCTACAGGTACTTTGGAGAATAACTTGACCCCCTCCCTCCTCTCTGGGGCAGCCCCTCAAATATTGGAAGATGCTCTCCTGTCTCCCCTGGTCCTTCTCTTCCCTAGACTAGCCAGGCCCAGTTCCTGCAACCATTCATGGTTCATCATATTTTTTAGTCTCAAGTCCCCAAAAGATTAACAGAATTGGAAGGGACCTTGTAGGTTATCTAGTCCAACCCCCTGCTCAAGGAGGAGACCCTACGCCATTTCTGACATATGGCAATCCAGTCTCTTCTTGAAAGCCTCCAATGGTGAAGCTCCCACAACTTCTGAAGGCAACTTCTGTTCCATGGATTGATTGTTGTCACTGTCAGAAAATTTCCCCTTGGCTTTAGGGCTCCAGAGAACAAGAATATTGGGGTGTTATGAAACTAGTTCCTAAACTTCCTATGATCAGGTTGCCTTTGGGTCAAGAAGCCCACGATCTTGGCCACAACCATGTGAATGACGCACATGAAATAGTGGTGAGACGGCCACCTTGCCTTCTTTGAGCTTTTCCTGAGGACACCCCTGGTTGTAGCTCTGGGCTGAGCCTCCTGCCATGTGGGTTCCCAGCCCTCAGCTGACCTCTGAAAGAGCACAATGCTACCTCAGTCAGGCAGCACTGATCCTTGTTTGAGGAGAGGCATTCCAGCAAAAGCTGCTGGCCTCCAACAAATGAGGATTGTTTTTTCCCAGGAAAGCAGATTCTTTTGCAGGCTACTCCACTTCAGGGCTGGAATTGGCGACTGGAAACAGGGACCACGGAGGGGGTGGCTTTTATGGCCTCTGGAGTCCCTCTGTGCAAAAAAAATGATGAGGTTTCTAGCTGGTATGTTGCCCAACTCTTACACTTCCCTTCAAGGTTTGAGGGCTTCTAGACTAGAATTCCCCAACCTTTCTGGCTTTGCAGACCGGAGAGGGGACGGAGACCCTGTGGCATGTGCTCATCAGCTGCTCAAGCAAGTGCATGCTCGCCCACTGCTTTTATGTCCCGGTTGCAAACAGCTCGTGGCCCACCATGGGCTGCAGCCCAGGGGTTGGGAACCTCTGTTCTAGATAGTCTGCAAAGGGATTCCAAAGGTGCCTTTGCCAGGACTTTCTTGTTTTTTCTTTTGAAGATGTTTCACTTCTCATCCAAGAAGCTTCTTCAGCTCTGACTGAATGGTGGTGGGGAATGGAAAGATTTATACTCCTTGCAGACAGCTAGACATTTGCATCCTTTTAGAGGGTCCTTGAAGCATTTGGAGGCTTATCTGTGTCAGGTGACCCTGAAGACACAGATAAATCTCCAAGTGGCCTCAATGACCCTCTAAAAGGATGCAAATGACCAGCTGTCTGCAAGGAGTATAAATCCTTCCATTCTCAACTATCCTGTCAGGGCCGAAGAAGCTTCTTGGGTGAGAAGCGAAATGTCTTCAAAGAAAAACAAGAAAGTCCAGTTGCTTACTGAAAAAGCACCATGACCTGAAGGACTGAGAATCTCTACAGACTTTCTGCAAAGGGACTTTTTTCCTGGATCAAACCTGACTTTGAATCCATGGTTTGAGTTGATCAGAGATATTTTAGTCTGACTCCTGGGCTGCAGACAATTTTTGTTCATTCCCAGGAAAAAGCACACGGAACAGTCTACAATTCTTCAGGGTTTCATTGTTTCCATCAAATATCAGGGATTAAATATCGTCTGGCCTTTTTTTAAATATAATTTCAGCACTTTACAAAAAAGATGTTGAGACCTTGGAAAAAGTGCAGAGAAGACCTGCTAAGATGATCAAAGGCCTGGAGACCAAAACATATAAAGAACAGTTGCAGGAATTGGGTATGGCCAGTCTAGAGAAAAGAAGAATTAGGGGTGACATGATAAGCAGTATTCTGGTATTTGAGGGGCTGCCACAAAGAAAAGGGAAAGAACTTATTTTCCAAAGCACCAAAGGGCAAAACAAGAAACAATGGGTGGAAACTAATTGAGGAGAGAAGCAACCTGGAATTGAGGAGAAACTTCCCAACAGTGAGAACAATTAACCAGTGGAACAACTTGCCTTCAGAAATTGTAGACACTCCATCACTGGAGGTTTTTAAGAAAAGACTAGACAGCCACTTCTCTGAAATGGTATAGGTTCTTCTGCTTGAACAGGGTGCTGGATTAGAGGACCTCCAAAGTCCCTTCCAGACTTATACTATTCTATGTTTACAAGTTGGAGCAGACAGGTTACAGTTGCAGTTCCAGGCCAGACTTTTGTGAGGTGAGAGCAGTTTGGGGTGACCAACTTTAGACCAACAATGAAGGAAACAACACCTTAATCAAGGAACAGCCAAAAAGCCATCAGGAAACAGCCCAACCAAAGAATCTAAGACTGCCCCCACCCACACAGGCAGGCAAGACACCAGAATAAAACTGACAGCAAGCAGCACTCCTGATGACGTTACCCAGTTAGGTAATGAAAAGTCTGAAAGAAAACAAACCAGCTCAGAGAGCACCAAGGACCCTTCATGTCAACCCTGAGCTACAAACATTCTCCTTTATTAGTTTGGCTGAGTTGACCTTGTTGATCGAAAGGTGGTTTGCCATAAGGCTTTCAAACGAAACAAACCAAGAATAGCTGCAACACAAAATCTTTGGCAGGCAAAATTGTCTCAGCCTTGTGCCAGGAGAGTTAACAGAAACCTCCTGCTTTAATTTTACCACCGAAATACACATTTCTGCATTTTTGTTCTCTCTCAACCGGGCTCAAAATTGTGAAATGAGGTTATGGAAAAATACTACCAGCTTTTAAGCTCCAGCTGACAAGGGTGATTTGCGAATGGTAGCTAATTGCCAATTTCAGAAGCCTTGACAGATAGCAGAGCTAGAACCAAATGCAATCCATTTGGCACAACCTGAGGAGGATTTGTTTTTCAAATAATCAGGCGTTGAATGCGCTTCTCCCAGATTGTGTGTGTGTAAACCAGCAAACCATGCTTGCTCATGTGCAATCAAAGTTTGAAACTTAAAGCTTTTATTTATTTTTATTTATTTTTTATTTCTCAATTGCTTACAAGATAATAGGTATAAGTAAAAACATAGTTATGAATACATGGATACATATAAGAAAAATAAAAAATAAAAGAAACAATAGAACAGGCACAGGAGGCAAGTTGGTGCGCTTATGCATGCCCCCTACAGACCTCTTTGGAAAGGGGTGAGGTCAATAGTAGAAGGTCTAAGGTTAAAGTTTTTAGGGTTTGGGGAAGAAACCACAGAGTCAGGTGGAGTATTCCAGATATTGACCCCTCTGTGGCTGAAGTCGTATTTCCTGCAATCAACTTTGGTGCGGTTTACCTTGAGTTTGTATCTGTTGTTTGCTCTTGTGTTGTTATGGTTGAAGCTGAAATATTCATTGACAGGTAGGACATTGTAGTGTATGATGTTATATATTATACTTAGATGGGACTTTCTTAGATTTAACTTAGATTTAACTTACTTAGATTTAACTGGCAAGTCGTTCGACACTAAATCAATCGTTGTTTTTGTTCAGTTGGAAGAAAATATTTGGAAGATGAAGCTCATCATAATCCACAGGATTAGTTCAGGGAGTACACATCCATAGAGAAAATTACTTTTTGTAGGAATATGCTGGGGAACATCCCCTTAAAGTCACAGAGCTGCCAAAAACCAAGTACTCCTGGATGGAACGATAGGTGGAAACTAATCAAGGAGAGAAGCAATCTAGAATGAAGGAGAAATTTCCTAACAGTAAGAAAATTTAACCAATGAAAGGGCTTTGCCTTCAGAAGTTGAAGATGTTCCATCACTGGAGGCTTAAGCAGGGGGTTGGACTAGATGATCTCCAAAGTCCATTCCAACTCTATTATTCTGTTACTGATGCTCTGAGAATTAAATGCAGGTAGTCCTTGACTTACAACAGTTCATTTAGTAACCATTCAAAGCTACAACGGCACCGAAAAAACTGACTTATGACCATTTTTCACATCACCTTTGCAGCATGCCCAAATCATGAGATCAAAATTCAGAAGTTTGGCAACTAACTGGTTCATACTTATGACCACTGCTGTGTCCTAGGGTCACATGATCTCCTTTTGTAAACTTCTGTAACCAGCAAAGTCAATTGGAAGCCAGATTCACTTAACAACCAGGTTACTAATTTCTCAACTGCACTGATTCACTTAACAACAGTGGCAAGAAACTTAGTAAAAATGAGCAAAACTCACTTAACAACAGAAATTTTGGGCTCAATTGCAGTTGTAAGTTGAGGACCAGCTGTAGGCAGGAGATAAAAAAAACCAACACTGAAATTTTGTGGATGTTTTAGCTTTTTTTGTTTTAAGAGCCTATTTCTCAAAGTTTTGCCATTCACCTATTATCTCTGCACTCTTCAGCCAACAAAAGGTGGTAGAATTTTAATTTCCTTCCCAGGAAATAATTGGGTAGCCTAAGAATCTCCACTTAGATTTCCATAAATCTTGGCATCCACTGGTAATAAAGCGGTGAATTCCAAGGAAGGGATTGGAATATTCCTACGGCTTCTGCCCAATAACATCATCTCTAATCTGAGTCCATCTTTTGAGCAGAAAATCAAAGATAGGAACCAATGAAGGTAGAACTGGTCACAATCTTGCAATGGGCATGCATGCCTTTAAACCAATGAAAGATTCTTTGGGGAAGATGTAGGAAGAGAATTAAAGAGCCATATTTTGAAGTGGTTTTAATGCAGCATTTCAGTTTTCCATCCTGAGAAGAGTTGGTAAGTAGAATGATCAACACATGTAAATTATGTACAAATAATAAAAATATTTATTTATTATATTTTATATTACATATTATAAATAATAAATATATTTAGATATAATAAATAATAAATAGAGAACAGGAAGAATTTTGAAAGAATTTTGTCCAGGGGGTTGCAGTGGGTGGGACACAACTTCGCAACTAACAACAAATAAATAAACAAGCCCTTAACTAAAAATATAGGATTTCGTACTTGAGCAGGGAGTTGGACTAGAAGACCTTCAAGGTTCCTTTCCAACTCTGTTCTGTTAATTAAAAAAAAAGATGTCCCGACTGCCAAGAGTGCAGAGAAGAGCAACAAAGGTGATTAGGGCACATATAAAGAACGGTTGCTGGAATTGGCTCTGTCTAGTTTAATGAAAAGAAGGATTAGGGGTGACATCAGGGGTGGGATTCTACCAGTTTGCACCCATTCGCTAAAACCGGTTGTTAACCTCCTAAGCAGTTCGGAGAACCAGTTAGAAGAAATTACTGGCCTAATCCTGTCAGGAAGGCAGGAAGGAAACATTCTGGTGTTGCTTACAGAAACTGCCTCTCCGTTAACCCTTATGACATTCTTGGCAGGACTAGACTTCCTGTCTCTGGAACTTCTCTGGAGTTTTTTTTTCCTCCTTTACTGATACTTTGCTTGTGAGGAGGGACCATTCAAAGTTACAATTGCACTGAAAAAAGGTGACTTATGACCATTTTTCACACTTATATCTGTTGTAGCATCCTCAGTCATGAGAGGCCAGGCGAGGAGATGCGTGCCTCAATGTGAGTGACGTTGAGTTCACCACACCCAGCCAATAACATGACCACCAAGCCATGCCCACAGAACTGGTTATTTAAAAATGTGAATCCCACCCCTGGATAATATGTTAGCAGTCTTCCAATATCTAAGGGGCTTCCACAAAGTTGAGAGGTGTAAACTATTCTCCAAAGCACCAGAAACCAAAACAAGAACCAATGGAAGGAAACTAAACAAGGAGAGAAGCAACATACCATAGAACTAAGGAGAAATCAAAAAACTTTCCTTTCTTTTGTAAGTTGTGGGAGCGCCATCACTGGAGGTTTTAAAGAAGAGATTGGACTGCCATCTGTCAGAAATGGTGTAGGGTCTCCTGCTTGAGCAGGGAGTTGGACTAGATGACCTGCAAGGTCCCTTCCAAGTCTGTTATTTTATGTTCTAATCCAGGCCAGTAAAAATATATTGAGTGCTTTCACCCAGTGTATGAAGCTGGATCACTTCTAACCTGGGTTAAGTTTTATTGTGGTTTAGAGCAGGCTATATAAATCCAGTCCATTTCATGAGTTTATGATTCCATGCCCTGGGCAAATCCAGAAACCAAATTGAATCAGCAGCAAGCCATAGGTGTCAGACCATCTGATGTCACCTGCATGATGTCACCTTGAGAAAGGTACCCTCCGTTTTCCCTGCTCCATCCCCATCTGTTCCATCTCTATTTCCCTAGTTACCAGGTAAAACTTGCTGCATGATCCCCATAGAAGGATTACTGCATCTTGGATCGTGCATGTGGGAGAGAAGATATTTTAACCGAACTTGACTGCCAAAGCAATTTGCAATAATTCACTGGCATGGCCCAGTGACATTAAGAAGCCAACAAGGAAAAGGGAGAAGGCGCAGAGGAAAAAATTCTAGAGCGACCTTGTCTCTTCACAGAAAAAGACAAAGTGCCAAAAATTATGTGACTTTCCCTGCACTAAACTCCTTTCAACAAAATAGAAGTGCTAGATTGGTTTCAAATATAGTGGCCAAACCAAATTTATTTTGTCCTGCCTTGGCGATCTGGTTCACCCAACGTGCAAAAGGCAATTTTGGAGTCCCTACAACATGGACCACTGGCTGCCCAAGCCAGTTGTGGTCTCGCCTAGCTCATTGTGCAACACACATACACACAAACACACAGAGAGTGCTCAGCTCCAGACAGATGAGAGGATTCCAGCTTAGGACAGCAACAAAACCCCTTTGAAAGAGCACACCAGCATCTTGGGTGAGTTCTCACAGTGAGTTAACCCATCATCATGAAATCAGAATATTGCTGGAAGGGACCCTGGACGTCCTCTAGTTCAGCCCCCTGCTCAAGCAGGAGAGCCTACACCATTTCAGACAAGTAACTGTCCAGTCTCTTGCTAAAAACCTTCAGTGATGAAGCACCCACAACTTCTGAAGGCAACTTCCGTTTCCACTGGTCCTCACTGGTTGGAAATTTCTCCTTAATTCCAGGTTGAATCTCTCCTTGTTCAGTTTCCATCCATTGTTTCTTGTCCTGCCCTCTGATGCTTTGGAAAACAAGTTGACCTCCTCCTCTCTGTGGCAGCCCCTCAAATATTGGAATACTGCTATCATGTCATCCCTAGTCCTTCTTTTCTCTAGACTAGCCAAGCCCAAATCCTGCAGCCATTTTTATATGTTTTAGTCTCCAGGCCTTTGATCATCTTAGTTCCTCTTCTCTGCACTTTTTCCAAAGTCTCAGCATCTTTTTTGTAATGTAGTGACCAAAAGTGGATGCAGTATTTCAGGTGTGGCCTTACTAAGGCTTTATAAAGTGGTACTAATACTTCATGCAATTTTGTTCATGCAAACAAGGATTGTATTAGCTTTTTTGGTTGCTGCCACATATGGCTGGCTCATATATAAATGATCATCCATATTTAAGTGATAATGAGGTTTCTTAGTTTGTTTCTCATGTAACATGTTAGGAAAGCTTAACCTCCGTGCCTTGGAAATCATGATTTGTGAACACCTCCAATTGTGGCTTATGTATTAAATCTAAATTAAGAAAACAGTAAAATCTTTCATGCTCCTATTATACAAGTATTTCCAAGCATTTTCTTCCTTCGATCCCTGATTCACTGCCTTTTTCAGAGAGGTGGCAAAATCAAGAGGCTGCAACCCTCATTCCAACCACTGCATTAATCAAGATTGTCCAGCCTTTAGTATCTTATAAATCTTAACAAGCCACAGAGCTTAAATGAAACATTAGCATTTTAAGTGATCCATTTAGAATAAAGATTAAACTTGACTGGAGGGGAAAAGAGATTGTAATGTGACAATAATTTTAAAATATCAACATTGGAAATCTTAAAAGAGGAGAGAGAGAGCAAAAAGTAACCACGGTGGGAAAAATAGTAAAAAAAATAGAAACCACCTCCTGCTCTTTAGAAAGAAGGGAACAGGACAGAAGTGGTATCTCCTGGAGTTTCAAAATCAAAACTAAATTCCCTGAAGATGGGGAAAAAAATAAGGCAACAACAACCTTCAACTGTTGCAAAATGCTTCAGCAGAGGTGGAAATTTGTAATATCCAGGAACATTCCTTGGGGGAATTTTTAGGGCTTGTGACATGAGTCACACATGTGACAAAGTAGCTCAAACCATTTTAAAGTTGACTGAACAGACGGCGCAGGAGGACTTTAGTTAATCTATTTATTTTATTTATTTGATTTGTCAATCGCTTACAAGATAACAGATATAAATATAAACATAGTTATGAATACAAGAGATGGATACTGTTCTATATGTAAAGTGGGCGACTCCAAATCTGCAAACCTGATTGGTCAAATAAAATAAGCATTGGATTGGTTCACTAGGAACCAATCCAAAGAGCTGCTGAAAGGCGGCAAATCTAAGCAACTGCCATTGGCTGCAAGCAGGCAAGCCAGCCTGTATAAAAGGCTGGCCTCAGCTTCAGCCAAGCGTTCCTATTTACTAACTAGTTGAAGAATAAAGTATTTGTTGTTGGAACCCGGTCTACCTCGTGTGTTTTCCGAACAAAACACTGGCGACGAGGATGGGATCGTCCTGAACGGAACAAACCTGAAAGCGGTGATAAGAAGTCCAGATGACAACCAAGATGTCTGGAAACAACGCACCGCCCGCACCCTTCAATCCCAACGAAGAGGATTGGGATTCCTATGCTGATCGCTTCCAAATGTATTTGGAGAGCAATGAAATGGAAGGCATTTCAGAGCAACGCAAGAGAGCTGTATTCCTGACTCACAGCGGGCCAACGGTTTTCAAGATGGCAAAGGCCCTTGCGAAGCCCCGGGACGTTAAACAACTAACGTGGCCAAAATTGCAAAGAATCCTCAAAGCACACTACACTCCGATGGTGTCAAACTTAATAAAGCGACACGAATTTTACCGCAGAGACCAGAGAGAGGGAGAGACCATCGCCGATTTCATCGCTGCCCTTAGACAACTAGGGGGTGAGTGTGAATTTTTGAACATTGACGAAGCAATGAGGGATCGCGTGGTGTTGGGTCTGAGAGACTCGACCACACAGAGTAAATTACTCAACAAGCCAAACATCACCGTAACCGAAGCCATCGCGGAAGCCACAGCCGCTGAAGCCGCAAAAAAAATCTGCCGTAGCCATGAAAAAGATGAACACACACAGCGAAGAAACACCAACCAAAGACAGAAAGCAGCCTGCCACCACAACCCACTACGAAGAGTTGGGCGAAACAATTGAATCAAGCGAAGAAGACGATGAAATCCACCGTTTGCTCATGAACAGAAAAGAGCGCGAAAGAAGGAATTGGCGGGAGTGCTCTGGCTGTGGAGGAAACCATCCCCAAGCCGAATGCAGATTTCTCGATGCCATCTGCCGGCATTGCAAGAAACGAGGGCACATCGAGAAGTTCTGCAGGAACAAAAAATGCTACAGCCCAACGAGACGCAGAAATTCCCCAACACGAGCTGAGCCTAAACGAGCCGAGAGAAAGTGGCAACAAGAGAAGCGAGCCAATACACACCAAACTGTCATTATAAAGAGCGCTCAGACGGAAAGCGGGAAGAAAATTAAAGTCATTGTAAAAATCGAAGGAAAACACTGCAAGATGGAAGTGGACTCGGGGTCCTTCCTCTCCATGGTATCATGGGACACAATAAGACAGCTAGTCCCAGATATCAAACCCAAAGAATTAAAGAAGCAGCACCTAACTCTCAAGGACTATCAGGGAAACCAAATCCCTGTGGTAGGCATGGGACAATTCTGAGTCGCCTACAAACAACACGTCAAGGTGCTACCGCTGACCATAGTCGACCAAGACAGACCAAGCCTCCCGGGCATCGAATGGTTCGCGCCATTGGGCATCGGGATGACCGGGATCGATCGAGTGACTACAACCGGCTGGGAAGACAACCTCATTCGAGAATTCCAGGACGTTTTTGACAGCTCACTTGGCAAGTATCGGGGAAATCCCATTTCTTTCAGTCTAAACCCCCAACTAGCCCCACGAAGAATAAAAGCCAGGCGAGTTCCTTTTGCACTAAAGGCAAAAATAGAGGAACAGCTGGACAAATTAATAGCCCAAGGGGTGTTAGAACCTGTGGACCATGCCAAGTGGGAAACACCTATAGTCACACCGGTCAAACCCAACGGGTCCATTAGAATCTGTGGTGACTATAAGGCTACCCTGAACCACGCATTATAACCCGGTGCCTGTAGTCCAGCATTTGCTTCACTCCCTGGGAAAAGGAAAAGTTTTTGCTAAACTTGACTTAGCACAAGCCTATCAACAGCTCCCAGTGGACCCAGAAACTGCTGATTCAAATGTCACCGACTCCAATTTGGAGTGAGTGTGGCCCCAGGAGTCTTCCAGAGTCTAATGGAATGCCTCCTAAATGGCATACAAGGAGTCGTACCATATTTCGATGACGTCCTGATCTTAGCCAAAGATGAAACCCAATTAAAAAACAGACTCAAAGAAGTACTAACTAAATTCAGGGAATCTGGCCTCAAAGTAAAAAGAGAAAAGTGTTGCCTAATTAAGAATAGCGTCGAATTCCTGGGCTATTTAATAGACGGAGAGGGTATACACCCTACAGACAAAAAAATTAAAGCGATTAAAAACGCACCAGAACCAAAAAACAAGACCGAATTACAAGCCTTTTTAGGACTAATTAACTTCTATAATATATTCCTGCCAAATAAGGCCACTATAGCAGAACCATTGCACCGTCTTTTAGACAAAAAAGCAATTTGGACTTGGGGTTACAGAGAAAAGCAAGCCTTCCAAAAAATTAAAAGCTTGCTAACATCCTCAAACGTTCTCATTCAATTTAGCAACACACTGTCCTTAAGAGTGACCTGCGACGCCTCCCCATTCGGAGTAGGTGCCATCCTAAGCCACCAACTACCGGATGGCAGAGAAGCGCCCGTCGCATATTATTCAAGGACTTTATCTAAAACCGAGCGGAATTACAGCCAATTGGACAGAGAGGCACTAGCAATTGTCGCAGGAGTGAAACGTTTCCACGAGTACCTATACGGGCGGACTTTTCAAATTATAACAGACCACAAACCGCTAATAGGAATTTTGGCGGGAAACAAACCTACACCAAATATCCTCTCCCCAAGAATGACGAGATGGTCAGAGTTCCTAGCAGCCTACTCATACACTCTGACACACCAACCAGGGAAACAGATTTCACACGCGGACGCTTTAAGCAGAGCATCCTTGCCAGCGACTGAAGAAGACCCGGCACCAGCGATGACAGCACTACAAATAGAGACTTGCCCCGATCTACCCATATCAGCATATGATGTTGCCAGAGCCACCGCAAAAGACTCTTTGACTACCCGTGTTCTTAACTGGGTAGGTAAAGGCTGGCCGGAAAATCAAAAAACTGCAAACTTTAAACCTTTCCGGACCAGACAAACCGAACTTTCTATTCAAAAAGGGTGTTTACTGTGGGGTGATCGGGTGGTTATTCCTAACAAACTACAACCTAGGGTACTTAGTATGCTACACGAAGGTCACCCGGGGATTGTAAAAATGAAAAGCCTTGCTAGAAGTTATGTCTGGTGGCCGGGTATTGATAGGGACATAGAATACTGGGTAACCTCGTGTAACAAATGTCAAGCAATTAGACCATCCCCACCCAAAGCACCCATTAGAGATTGGGAAATCCCACGGGGCCCCTGGTCACGAATCCACATCGATTTCGCTGGTCCAACTAAAGGACATACCTTTCTGATTGTTGTGGATGCCTATTCTAACTGGTTAGAAGTAAAAATTATGCCATCAACAACAACTGAATTAGTAATAAAACAACTGGACACCCTTTTTGCCACCCATGGCATTCTGGACGTCCTCGTGTCCGATAATGGACCACAACTAACCAGCCTACACTTTGAACAATACCTAGCCTCCCTAGGTATTAGACATGCCCTAACCGCGCTGGCCCGTCTGGCTGCAAATGGTAGGGCAGAGAGAATGGTCCGATTTACAAAGGAAGGGTTAGAAAAAATGGACACTGTCGATGTACACCAAGAAATTAACCGATTGCTCACACTCCAGCACATAACACCCAGTACCACAACCAACAAGTCCCCAGCAGAACTACTCATGGGGAGAAAACTAAGGTCACACCTTGATAGACTGCACCCAGAATTCACACCAGAAAACCCCCCCGACTCCTCTACACAGTTTAGAAAATTTGGAATTGGCAATTTAGTCTACACCAAAAACTTCACTTCAGACCCAGCATGGCTACCAGGACAAATTACCCAAATAACAGGCCCCAAATCCTACTGGTTAACAGTAGATGATGGCAGGGAATGGAAGCGGCACATAGACCAGCTTCAATCCCGAAATATAGAAAGAACCACAGACATACAACCATTCGTCAAAAAAACCGACGAATTGCCAACTAAGGTGGGGGGGGGAAAGGCGAGAAATAAATAAAGAACTGTTTAAAACCAAACCCAATGAAACATACGAACAAAAAGAGCAAATAAAAGACTCACTGTTTGGAGAGACTTGCGTGAAGAGCCCATCGGAAGGGGCCAGCCAGGCCAGCTCGACCTGCCCGGAGGAAACGGGAGGGAGCGGCAAAACCACCAGCCTAAGAAACTCAGGGGGCGGTAAAATGGCTGACTCACCCTTCCAGACGGTTCCAGGGAGAAGGACGGACGACACAGCAGCCCCATCCGAACCGGTCGAAGTCTTCACTAAGAATGAACCGCGCAAGTCAAGTCGAGTCCGGAAAAGCCCCGCCTACCTGCGAGACTACGTCACCACGTAGGACTGAACTAAGAGGGGAGGGGTGTTCTATATGTAAAGTGGGTGACTCCAAATCTGCAAACCTGATTGGTCAAATAAACTAAGGATTGGATTGGTTCACTAGGAACCAATCCAAAGAGCTGCTAAAAGGCGGCAAATCTAAACAACTGCCATTGGCTGCAAGCAGGCAAGCCAGCCTGTATAAAAGGCTGGCCTCGGCTTCAGCCAAGTGTTCCTATTTACTGACTAGTTAAAGAATAAAGTGTTGTTGGAACCCAGTCTACCTCGCGTGTTTTCTGAACAAAACAGATACATATAAGAAAAATAAAAAAGAAACAATCGGACAGGGATGGTAGGCACGATTGGTGCGCCTCCAACCAAGA
>BLBF01000045.1:21267617-21346869 GCA_015471245.1 Laticauda colubrina | reverse complement strand
AGAGATTATTAATGATGTTAGCATGAATTGGATCAATATGAATGATACCTAGTCAAATTTGCTCAGGTACGATAGAGAAGTATTTAGATTGAACAAGAAGATAGAGATAAAGATGAGGAGTTGGATATTTTTTGCCTACGTATGTGTGAATAATATAACAAGGATTACCTAAAATGGATAAATGTGATAGAGGCTATTAATACTTTTATTTTGAACTGAATGATACCTGGAACTGTTGTGATTCACCGGCCTTACGTGCCGACGGCTGAGGTCTCACAGAGCGAGGACTCAGATGAGGCGCCTGCGTGTGATGCAGGGATGGGGCCAGGACCATCAGGGAGTGGAGCGCTGCCTTCGGGGATTGTGGAGGCTGGCAGCACCGATGAGGAGGTTCCCGAGGAGCCTGTGCCAAGTGCGCATGCGCACAGGACTTCTCGTAGAAAAGAGCAGCTACAACAGCATGGGCGACTCGGGAGTAAGGCTGCAAGGTAACGGCCCCTCCCTTAAGACAGAAAAGCCAACTGAGAAACTGGAGTTGTTTGCAGGAAGCAAAGAAGTTTTTGCACTCAAGCCCAGTTGACATTAGAAATATCTGAGTTGGTATTTAGAGACTGTGTTGGAATTATTCCTTAGTAACTTTCTCTGCTGTTCTTGGCAGCCTTGCAAAACCTTGGCAAGGCTCTTTCTTATCGGAGCAAATTGGTTCGAAGCAGCTTTTTACCTGTGAAGGAACAGGATTCGTAAAGAAACATTGAACGGTTTGTGCTGTTTCCTTTGTCTCGTGTTTGCTTCCTTGGAACCAGGTTTGGGTCAAAACAAGAACCAACTCTGTTCACACACGATATGGATGTAAATTTAAAGATAAAAAATATATTTTAAAAAATTTAAAAAATAAAAAATGCCCCTGCCAGCCAGCACCTGGAAACCATTCGGGAGCCAGTAGCTGGACAGCACCTGCCTTGGCCTTGGCTGGATTCCTACCACCCTCTGGGGCAGAAAGCTGGCTACCATTCTGGAAGTTGAACCTAGCCGACCTCGGAAGCAGCAGGTTGGAGCGCCTGGTCTCTCAGCCGTAGAGTTAATCTGTTCTTTCTTAAACAGTCACAAGGGCTGGTTCCCAGCGCATAGTAAGCAATGTGGCAAGGCTACCAAAGCCTTTTCTCAGCCAGGAAATTTCTGGAGTTTTTATTTTTATTTTTTGCAAGATTAAAGCAGTCCTTCGAGCCAGTTGGAGCTTGGTTTGGTGACTGTACAAACATTGGATCGAAGTGAAGCTTCTGGGTTTCACCCTATCGAATTAGCATGGGGGTCACCAACCTTGGTGTCAGCCTTCAAGATTTCAGCCTTCAAGACCTTCTTTCTCTTCCCTTTGCATCTTTCAGCTGTCATAAGTAATGGGGGAAGGAGGGGGGATAGTTGTGGGAAGTGAGCTGGAGGTGTTACAAAGTGGAACTGTATAAACTGAGGAGGAGGGAGAGTACATTCTTGCTGAGGTTTCTGTTTCTTGCTTAGCTTTCCATTCTCTGCGCAGCTGCAAACCTTTATCAAAATATGCCAAGGTCAACGGACAGAAGTGTCATCACCACCTGAAGTTGTCCACATGATGACATTCACAACGTTTAATTGGAAGAACTATTTTAACTATTGGGGGTGGGAACATTGCCATCACTTTGTATATGTGATTTACGCGCCTATTTTCTCAGGTTCAGAATTCTTTTGTTGCTACCACTTGACTTCCAGTGAAAAATATCTTTTCTTTAATTAAAAGAATCTAAATATTTCTTTCTTGGATTTTGAATGGAGCACCAGCTGACAATTGGCAACTTTAATAAGACTTGTGGACTTCAACTTCCAGAATTGAAGAATTGGAATTAACAGATTAACAGAGTTGGAAGGGACCTTGTAGGCCATCTAGTCCAACCCTCCCCCAACCCACCCAAGCAGGAGAGGCCCTACCAGTGGTGGGATTCAACATTTTTTGCTACTGGTTCTGTAGGTGTTGTTTGGTCAGTGTGGGTGTGGCAGGGGAAGGATACTGCAAAATCCCCATTCCCTCCCCACCCCACTAACCTGCTTTCCAGCTCCGTTCTCCTGGGCAGGGCAACCAGAGAAGACCCAGCTGATCAGCTGGGACTCAATGGGAAGCTGGCCAGGGAATTCTGGAAGATGAAATATGCCAGGGTTAAAGTTGTCAAGGTTGGGGGCCCCTGCTTTAGAGCACTGTAGATCCTCAGGAAGAGAAGGGAATGGATATAATTAGAGAAACGTGGACTACACGGAGCATAACTACAAACTGAGAAGTTAAAACAGAAATGAGTTTTGAAGGGTTGGAAAAGCTGCCAATGAAGCCAACTCCCACGGGGAATCTAGTCCTTGGCAGTGACATTGGATTCCTCTAACAATCAGCCTCCAAGAGAGAAGTTTTGAGCATTTTTTTTTTTTTTTGGCTTGCAGGCATCCCTGGAAAATGGTGTGCCAACTTTCCTCAAACAGTCATCCTGAATCGGGAACTTTGGAGAACTGGATTTCCAAATCCACTCCGAGAACACCATGGTGGTGAAGCCATGGCAGCTTTGGGAAGCCATGGGTAGTGTGGTAGACGGTTAAAGTCCCTTTCTAAAGTTCTGCGGATGATCTGATCAGTATCGATGGGTTGACAAAGTCCCTAAACCGATGTTTCTTAATATTGGGCTGCTGGTCTGCGCAATTCAGTTTGGCAATTTGATTGCATACGTTTCGTCCCCATTCAAGGCGACCTCGTCAGTGTGTTTTGAATTGTGTTTGTCATCAGGGGTGGGATTCAAAAATGTTTTACGATTGGCTCTGTGGGTGTGGCATGGTGGGCATGGCAGGGGAAGGATACTGTAAAATCCCCCTTCCCTCCCCTTTCCAGCTCCCTTCTCCTGTGCAGGTCAACCAAAGGAGACCCATCTGATCAGCTGGGACTCAATGGGAGGCAGAGAAGAGATGGGGTTGGCAGGGCCAGTCAGAGGTGGGATTGGCCAATTCTTCGGACTACTCAAAATTTCCGCTATCGGTTCTGCAAAACCGGTTTGAACCTGCTGAATGCCCACTTCTAGCTTGTCTGTCAAAGCACTGGTCTTTAAATACCATCTTTATGCAATGCAAATTAGTGTGGGTGTAGTTTGTTTAACTACTTCTTATATTCAACTTATATTCCAATGCATTTCTCAATATTGTCAGTTTTGAAGATGTCTGGACTTCAACTTTCAGAATTCCCCAGTCAGCTATGCTCATTCCCTTTTGTTATTTTTAAGGATGCAGCCTCAGGAAGAGTGAATCAAAATCTTTAGTCAAGGGGAGGGGGGAATTGGAAATTTGGAAATTGGGCACATACACCAGAGTTGCTGCCTGCTATCTTAGAAACATAGGGCTAGAAGGGACCCGGGAGGTCTTCTAGTCCAGCCTCATCACCCTGAAATTCCACTCTGAGTTTTGGAGTTGATGAGAAGGTTTTGAGTCTTCTTGAAGTGGAGACTGCCTTAAGGGCATTACTAAGACAGCCCTTGTAAAACTTTTTAAAAGATCATGCACACATTTATTCTCTACCATCTTCATTTTCTGGAGAAAAGGTTGTTTGTTTCAGCTGTTGGAAATATTCCGGGATGCCTTGGAAGACTCTGTTGGTTGGCTGGATGTATCCAAGGGAGATACTGATTCCAATTCATTCAGGAGCAATCTCCCCTCTGGTTTTTGGAGTTTTCTCACCGGTGCAAGCAACTTGAATTGAGGGCTTTGGTTTATGCCAGTTGGTTGTTGCCCAGATGAGTTCATTCGGTTCTGCTGGCATCAGCAGGAAAAAACAACAACAACTCTGCTCCCAGGGAAAAGCCAGAAGCATCAAAATGGAGCACCAACAGAGCCTCCCTATCTGGCAAAGATGCTCATGCATCAAAGTGCAAGAGAGGAGCAGAGAGTGCCCATGTTCTGTGCTGTTGCTTCCAAAATATTGTCCAGCACGTTAAATGTTTCCTGCCAAAAGCCAGGACAGAAAACATCTGATCTGGGAAACTCTCAAATGCAAATCTGTGTAAATTCTGGGAAACAGAATAACAAAGTTGGAAAGGACCTTGGAGGTCTTCTAGTCCAACCCCCTATTAAAGCATCTGGGCCTCAGGAGATGCTTGGAGCCCCTCAAATGCCAGTTGAAAAATCTATTGAGGTGGCTCTGAAAATTATTGATCAGGAGCCCAAATAACATGGCTGGTTTTTTTGTTGGCTGCTATCTTGGTTAAGGGGATGCAGTGGCTCAGCAGTTAAAGACACTCAGCTTGTAAGCTGTCAGCCTGGGTTCGAGACCCAAATGTTGTAGGACGGGATGAGTTCCCCTTCCTGCTCCAGCTCCTGTCCACCAAGCAGTTTGAAAGCATGCAAATGCAAGTAGATAAATAGGTACCACTTTGGTGGAAAAGTATTCTGTACACCAAACGTAAAGTCATGCTTGCCAAATGACCATAGAAATGTCTTCAGAGAATGCTGGCTCCCTCAGCTAAGAAATGGAGATGGTAGCAATGTTCCCCAAAGTCAGACAAGACTGGACAGGATGTTGGAAGAAAAATCCGGTCTGGTTCCAATCTGGGAGAAAGACGCTGCAAATAAAGTGGAGGCTGATTGGAAAGAAGGACTCTGTTTATTGATGAACAGAACCAACACACAGCATGTAGTGCTGGGACAGCTGACAAAATGGCTGATTGAGTGGATGAGTCTTTGTAGGTTTCTTGGATTTTGTGTTTGAAATGCTTCAGGGAGTTGTGCTCTTCTTAAAATACCTGCAGTGTGTCAACTCAGAAAAGATTCCTATGGCTGTTTTAGTAGCTGCCATAAAAAAAGGGGGGAGAGGAAGGAAATCTGGAAGAGCAGTGCAGCAGTTTGCAAGTGGAAGTACATTCCAGCTCTTATCTTTAAAAGATTGTAATTAAAATACCAGAGCATTTGCCCCTAAATATATTTATTCAGAGAACACGATTGATGACATCCAGCTGTGCTCAGTTGGAGAATCTGATTTATGACACACCCAGGGGGGAAACAGGGTCACAGGGGACTGTAAATTACAAATGCCAGAGTTGGCTTTATAACAGGGCAGTGCCAGTAATAATGCCAGTGCCTCTAACAAATCCTTTGAAGTTTTTTGAAGTTTGGCTCAAGAATCAAGATTTAATTAGAGCAATTGCTGGAATCCTGACACAGTGATGAAGATCCCACAATTTCTGAAGGCAAGCTGTTCCACTGGTTAATTGTTCTCATCATTAGGAAAATTTGACTTAGTTCTAGGTTAGATCTCTCCTTGATTAATTTCCATCCATTGCTTCTTGTCCTGTCTTCTGGAGGTTTAGAAAATAGCTTGACCCCTTCTTCTTTGTGGCAGCCCCTGAGATATCAGAAGACTGCTGTCATGTCACCCCTACTCCTTCTTTTCACAAGACTAGATATAACCAATTCCTGCCACCGTTCTTCAAATGTTTTAGCCTCCAGCCCCCTTATCATCTTTGTTGCTCTTCTCTGCACTCTTTCCAAAGTCTCAATGTCTTATTTTTTTTTAAATAATATGATATCCAAACTGGATGCAATATTCTAAGTATGGTCTTACTAAGGCTTTATAAAGCGGTACTAAGATAAATCCATTCTAGCTGCCTTTTTAGGATATAAACTTTTCGATTTATTTTGGTTTCAACTTGCAAACTTGCAAATTCATCCATCCATAAATATTTGAAAGACAGATATTTCCAGGCATGAACTGAAAGGAGAAAATTCACATCCACAATCCGGTTGCGGTCATGGGCAATTATGAATGTGTGCCAACTGGTGGCTTTGATTAGGTTCTGCATCTGCCGGATACCAAAAAGTCACCAGTTGAGTTTAAATGCTGAAATAAGTTCAGAGACCGGGATTTGTGTCCTAATTTAAAGCTGCATTAACAATGCAGGCAGGAGACAGCAAGCACACATACATCACTCTGGAGCATAACAGCAAAGTGTACTTTGTGATTCTCATATTAGCTTATTCTATTTTAGGAAAATATGCCAAGAATCAGGGAAAAGAATAGAACACTGAAGCCCTCAGATCCAAGCCTGTGAATTGGACAAGGATAGGAACAATTTTGAATAATGAGGATATAAAAACAATAAAAAAAACCAGGCAGACACACAAGGAGTGATTTTTTTAAAAAGAAAAATCAAAATGGCAATAACAACGCAATCAAGAATACATCTGTTTTGTGTGTGTGTATGTTGCACATAAAAAATGGGCAGAACTGCAATTGTACACTGATGGATGCCATTCTGACTTTTTTGACCATATCTTGTGGACTTCCATCAAGGTGAGCAGCCAACTGGCATTCCATTTTCACAGAGATGAACCAAAAGGGAAATCTGGAAGCAAAATTTGGAAAGGATTAAAAAAGAGGGAAGCAAGATGCCCACTTCCATGTCAAAATAAATTAATTCACACAGTTCCTGGGTTAAAATATCAGCAAAAGCAGAATTTCAGAAATGAAGGTTCTGTTTCAGAGAACAATTGTTTAGGAAAGATGAAGAGGAGATCCAGATATAGATGGTTCTGAACCCCACATTTTGGCATGATCAAGGTGTTACCTAATGAACAAACCTAGCTTTTCTACTTTTCACTTTTCTATAATCAATTATCAATTTGATGTTGAAATAATCTATGTATAAAAAAGTGAAGTACCATTCAGGCATCAACACAAAATCTCCAGAACCGTAAAGCCTACAAACTTGAAATTTGGCACGTATGTTCCTCTTGGCTTCCAGAAAGGATTTTTTGAAATAACCATCAGAGCATCAGCATTTCCTCTATTATTATTATTAACACGCTCTGATGCTAAGGAGTTCTACTCCCCCTCCCCACCTGCAAAGCAATCTGTTCCAAATGCAAAACACAAGCAGAGGAGAGGAGTTTTAGTTTCACAGCACCAAGCAGCTTTAGTACAAAACAGTTGAGCTAAGCCATGCCCAGACTCCTTATTGCTCCTTCTTGGTCACACAGCAAATACTGTTTCACTTTCCAAACAGCCCTCAACTCTCTTACACACTGACAGGACACTAGCCAGATGAATACCGATGGATGCTGGTAGGCAGAGACAAAATTTTCCCCCCTTATTTTCCTCCCCCAAAACTAAACCCGACCACAAAGTTTCGTAGCGAAGCACGGGTATCGAGCTAGTGTCCATATATCATCCAAAACGCGTCTTTATTCTTACCGGTTGGTATCAGCTGAACTAAAGTTCAGCTTGCAACTCAAAATCCACATTATCGATAGAGGGGACCGTTGGTTTGAAAGAGGGGTGAAAGAGCCCGTCTATATTGGAACTGAACAGCCCTCCCTCAACAGAGAAGGAGGTGTAAGAGATTACCAATCTCCTGTGTACAATGCATCCCTTTCAGCAGTTCAAAGGAGATTGCATGACCAATTGCACCCTGATTCAGGTGACCTTGAGGGCAAAGATAAGCCCCCAAGTGATCGGAAGAGCTCTCAGGGAGAGTGCTAACGACCAGATGGCTGCAAAGAAATACAATCCTTCCATCCATCCCATCTTATCAAAACCTATCTTTCCATCCCTCCATCATTTAATCTTGACTGTCAGTACCTATCCATCCATTCCCCCACCGTCACAACTGATGAAGCTTCTTGGATGAGAAGTGAAGCGTTTTTTGTCCAGTTCCCCTTCAAAAAAGCTCCTTTCAGACAATTATGACCTAGATCACCCAGAATCTCCACAGACAATTATAACTGGAAGTTATAATTGAAGAGACTGGACAGTGACTTGTCTGAAATGGTATAGGTCCGTGATGGCGAACCTATGGCACCTGTGCCACAGGTGACATGCAGGGCCATTTGTGTAGGCAAACTTACCTCACTGCGTATGTGCGCGCCTCCGAGCTGATTTTCGGGCCTTTTTCGGGCGCCCAGAGGCTCAAGGGAAGCCTCTGCAGCTTTTGTAGGCCAAAAAACAGGCTCGTTTCATCACTTCCTGTATTTCCGGAAATACCGAAAGTGATGAAATGGGCCCATTTTTGGGCCTACAAAGGTTGCAGAGGCTTCCCTCGAGCCTCTGGGAGGCCCAAAAGGTCCAAAAATCAGCTGGGAGGTGCACGCATACACAGTGCAGGTAAGGAGGAGGCAGGGGGAGGATTGCACGCACATGTGCAAGGGGAAGGGGGGTGGACACGCATTGCCTTCTGGGTGCTGGCACATGAGCACATATGCAATTTTTGGCACAGGAGCCCAAAAAGTTTAGTCACCACTGGTATAGGTTCTCCTGCTTGATCAGGGGGCTGGACTAGAAGACCTCCAGGGTCCCTTCCAGCTCTATTCTGATTGATTGTTCCATTAAACTCTATAGAAAAGTAGGAAAGATCCTTGTATTTATTTCTCCGTCTTCAACACAAAGTATGCTAACACAAGAAAAATGCTTATTCTAAATATTATAAAACTATTGTCAGATCATAACAAGTGTTCAAAATACAACTTTTTCTGGTGCTGAATCCACAGAAATATAATTTCATCTCAGACTGTGACGGATGCTCTATTCAAGCGGAAAATAACAGCATCTTTCAACATTTGACCACACAAACCCTGTGCTTGCTGGTGGTATTCTTAAATTCCCCTTTCAAAAGAGATTGAGTAAAGAATGAGCTTTTTTGTAAGACCATGGAAATGCACACCTGTCCATTTTTTTCTCCAATTGCACTTAGCTTGGTGAGAAAGGAAAGTTTTCTTTTAAATAGCACTTGATTCATCAGGTGCCCAGATAATAACCCTAATATTCTTATTTTCCTCATGAAAATTATTAGATGAGATTAGCAGAGTTGGAAGGGACCTTGTAGGTCATCCAGTCCAACCCCCTATCCAAGCAGGAGACCCTACACCATTTCTGACAGATGGCAGTCCAGTCTCTTCTTGAAAGCCTCTAGTGATGAAGTTCCCACAACTTTCGAAGGCAACTTCTGTTCCATGAGTTGATTCAGAGGTGGGTATTCAGCAGGTTCTGACCAGTTCTAGAGGACCAGTAGTGGAAATTTTGAGTAGTTCAGAGAACTGGAAAATCCCACCTCTGACTGGAGATTTTACGGTATCCTTCCCCTGCCATGCTCATCAAGCCATGCCCACAGAACCAGTAGTAAAAAAAAAAATATGATTGTTCTCACTGTCAGAAAATTCCTCCTCATTTCCAGGTTGAAGCTCTCATTGTTCAGTTTCCATCCATTATTCCTTGTCTGGCCTTTGGGTGCTTTGGAAAATAGCATGACCCCCTCCTTCTCCCTGTGGCAGCCCCTCAAATATTGGAAGGCTGCTATCCTGTCTCCCCTGGTCCTTCTCTTCAATAGACCAGCCAGGTCCAGTTCCTGCAACCGTTCATCATATGTTTTGGTCTCCGATCCCCTAATCATCCTGGTTTCTCTGCACTCTTTCTAGAGTCTCAACATCTTTCTTATAGTGTGGTGTCCAAACTGGATGCAGTACTCTAGGTGTGGTCTTACTCAAGGCTAGGTCCCACTGGCTGATGGATGCAAAACGTATGCAGAAAGAACACAGCAGACAAGCAAAATTTTGGGGGTGGCTCCATCCGTTTTCATCCACTCCAAAAAGTGGTGACAATTTGCATAAACAGAATGGAAAAAAATGGACATGGGTAGCATGTAGCGGGGATGTTAAACGGATGTTCATCAGAAGCGTAGCGGATGAAAGCGGATGGAAGGGGATGACACCTCCGAAGAGGTTCCGGAGAGAATTTCGAAGCGGACGCATAGCAGATGAAGCGGATGCATCACGGACGCCTATAGGAAACAAAGGGGATGCCGCGTGGATGTATATCGGATGCAAAGCGTTCCCTGCGCATGCGGGGGGTATGAATTGCATCCGCTCCGCGGATATAAAAGGATGCAGCACACATGCAGAATAGTCTATTCTGACTCAGAATAGTTTCAGAGACTGAGTTGTTTATTTGTTTAATAAAGTTTATCTTTGCTTAAGACACTTAATACAGTTTACTTGGTTCATTTTGCTTATTTAATAAAGTCATAAAGTTTACCTAAGAAAGTTAATAAAGGTTATCTTTGCTTAAGACACTTAGTTTACTTGGTTCATTTTGTTTACTTAATAAAGTGTTGGTGAAAACTTTGAAAAAATGGTGAAGCCTTTGCATGCTTGTGGGATAGATAAGGATAGTTGTGGGATAGATAAGCCTCCAGTGCAACCATAGTGGGACTGTGTGGTCCACCATCCCAGAAATCCAGATGATTTTCTCCCCCTTTTTATAGAAAATATCGGTTGTCCGCTAGGTGTCCTTCTACATACTCTAGATATACTCCAGACATCCTAAATATACAAGATACAAACGTTTTGTCCATTTTGAATCCTTTATATACAAGATGCATCCACTTACATCCTTTCTATTTCCGTGCTACTAACGCTGTGTAGACGTTCCGTTTACCTTTTGTTTCCTCCCTCTTTCCGTTTTCAGCTGCAGCGGATGTGAGTTGAGGGGATGGCCAGAGGATGCAGAGAGGATACAGCGGACGTTTAACGGATGATAAATGGACATAGAATGTTTGTTGCCCGTATATGTCGCGGATGTACATCATATGTGGCGGAAAATTCATCTGTTCACAAATTTTTGTGCAGCTCAAAACTTCTTGCGTGGATGAAATCGCAGTGGACGGATGCTCGAGGGATAGAGCATACGAAACACTTATGCAGTGAGTACACAACGGATGCATCGCGTTTTCCAACGTTTTTTAACGTTTTACATCCTCTTTGCATCCGTAAGTGCAGTGGGACCGGGCTCAAGGCTTTATAGAGTGGTTCTAGTACCTCCCTTGATCTTGATTGTATCCTTCTGTTAATGCAGTTTAAGATTGCATTGGCTTTTTTTTGCTGCCGCCACACACTGCTGGCTCCTATTTAACTGGATGTCCACTAAGACTCTGAGATCCCTCTCACAGTTACTGCTATTAGACCTTTTCTTATAATTGTTTTGCTTACAATGCCCCATGTTGTTTTTAATAGTGTGTTTGCTTACTGTCCCCATTTATCTGTATTTACTTCCTTCGTTCTTGTTGATGTTCACACCTATACTTGTTATCTTGTACAGGTTTGACAAATAAATAAAATAAAAACAAAATAAATATTGGAAAGTCTCTTTTTGGTTTCGAAGAGAGGGTAGTGCAGGTGTCATTGGGGCTCCCAGCTCAAGGATGTTGTTGCAAGGACTGGTTTTATGGGCAAAGAAATTGAGTTTCTGGGTCAGAGGTGGGCATTCAGCAGGTTCTGACCAGTTCTGGAGAACCGGCAGCGGAAATTTTGAGTAGTTTGGAGAACCAGCAAATCCCACCTCTGACTGGAGATTTTACAGTCTCCTTCCCCTGCTACGCCCACCAAGCCACGCCCACAGAACCGGTAGTAAAATAGATTGAATCCCACCACTGGTCCAAATATAATCCCAGGCTTGAAGAGAGGGGAGAGGAGAGGAGAGGAAAAGAAAGGAGAAGAAAGGAAGGAAAAAAGAAAGGAAGGAAGGAGAAAGGGAAAAGAAGAGAAGGAATTATGCTTTTTCTATTAAAAACGGACAAGTTGAGTGAATGAATGATTTGATTGGTTGATGAGATATTTTTACCACTGTCAGGTTGCATTCTCAGGGGCATTGTGAAGAGACTAAAACAACGCCAGTGTAAATGCACACACACCAGAGGTGGGTATTGAGCAGGTTCTGACCAGTTCTGGAGAACCGGTAGCGGAAATTTTGAGTTGTTTGGAGAACCGGAAAATCCCACCTCTGACTGGAGATTTTGCAGTAACCTTCCCCTGCCACGCCCACCAAGCCATGCCCACGGAACCAGTTGTAAAAAAAAAAAATTGGAATCCCACCACTGTTCTGGGTCCAGAATACTTATTTACTTCTGTTCTGTATGGAACTTGGTAGGTTTCAAGTACTTCATTCGCTAGAAACCAATCCGGAAAGCCACCAAATAGCGGGAAGAGTTAAATAACTGTCATTGGCCACAAGCCGGCAGGCTAGCCGCTATATAAACGGCTGCCGCGGCTTGGCCCATGTTCCGTTTCTTTACCTAGTGGTTTTAAATAAAGAGTTGTTTTTTGGAACCCGGTCTCCCGCGCTTCTTTCCGGACGGAACAACTTCATCCTTCCAAGACGGAATTAATGGGACCTTTTTGGAGAACAAATGGGTGTCATAGCGGGCATAGAGCTTCCCTTATGCCTACCATTGAATACATGAAAAGATGTTGTGTATAAGTTCAGTTCAATCAGAATAGAGCTGGAAGGGACCTTGGAGGTCTTCGAGTCCAGTCCCTATACCATTTCAGACAAGTGACTGCTCAGTCTCTTCTTGAAAACCTCCAGTGATGGAGCATGCAAAACTTCTGAAGGCAACTTCTGTTCCACTGGTGAAGTGTCCTCCCTGTGAGGAAGTTTCTCCTTAGTTCTCGGTTGCTTCTCTCCTTGATGAGTTTCCACCTGTTGCTTCTTGTGCTGCCTTCAGATGCTTTGGAGAATAGCTTGACTCCCTCTTCTTTGGGGCAGCCCCTCAAATACTGGAAGACTACTATCATGTCACCCCTGCTCCTTTTTTTCTCTAGAATAGCCAAACCCACATCCTGTTTAAGCCAATTACCTGCTACTCATCTCACTACTGTGACTCTGGGGTATTATTGATTATCTGCCATTAGTCAGTGTCAACTCTTAGCAACCATATAGGTTGATTTTCTGCCCCGATGATCTGTCCCTATCCTGGTCTTCCGATGATGCCCCCTCCTCACTGCAGCTGAGCCCATCCACTCAGCTCTGATTGCCTTCTTGTTCTCTTCCCTCCCCCCACTTCCCTTTCCCAGCACCACAAACTACTCAGAGGCCTGGGTCTTTCCCACAACTGATGGATTGAGTATGTCCTGAAAGCCAAGGTTGACATCTAGTAACTTCATACAGATATCTACAGACCCCTCACATCCTGGACATAAATTGTTTCAACTTCTACTCTCAAAACGACGCTATAGGACACTACACACCAGAACAACTCGACACGACAGTTTTTTCCTGAATGCCATCACTCTGCTAAAGAAATAATCCTCTCCACACTGTCAAACTATTTAATAGACCGCATTACTATTATTCTTCTCATCCTTCCTGTTACCTGTCTCTACCCACTTATGACTCTAACCATGTTGCTTGTATCTCTATAATTTATGTTGTTTTATTTGTTTCCTAGTATGATTTGATTGCTTATTAGTAACATAAGGCTATCACTAAGTGTTGTATCTTATGATTCTTGATTAATGTACTTTATTTTTCTTTATGCACACACAGAGCATTTGCACCAAAGACAAATTCCTTATGTGTCCAATCATACTTGGCCAATAAAGAATTCTATTCTATTCTAGATAGAATAGAATAGAATCGGTTCTGTTCTGTTCTGTTCTGTTCCGGTCCATTCCATTCCATTCTGCATTCTATTCTATTCTTCATCCCAAGTTCATCCCAGTTCCATTCTATTCTTCCCTTCCCTTCCATATTCTATTCTATTCTGTTCTGCTCTGTTCTCTTCTATTCTAGTAACTTCATACAGGTAGTCCTTGCTTAACAACTGGACATTTAGCAATGGTTCAAAATTATGATGAACACCCAAAAAGATGATGTCGCAGTTCCAATGACTGCACTCCTCTGCCCCCTGGTCATGTGATCACATTTTGGGCCCTTAGCACAACCAGCAATCACATGACCATGATTTTTCAATTTTTTTCAATTTTTTTATTTTTGGTTTCCAACATCCACTTCCAGTTTTCGGCCAAAAACGGCCATTTGATTGGACAGATTTGCTTATTGAATCCAGCTGCTTGACAATCATCACAAAAATGGTGATAAAATAGTGGTTGATAATTTACTTAATACCCGAAACAACTTACAAGCATCATTCCAGTTACGGTCATATGTTAAGGACAGTTATGAAAACATTGTGCCTAAACCCTGACTGGTTGCACAGGGGTGGGAAATGTGGGTTAGTTAAGGGAAGGAAAAGTTGAACTTAGCAATAGATGTATATACATCACTTCATAGTGCTTTACAATCCCCACTGAGAGCATATTGTCTCCAACAATCTGGACAACTATTTGACCAAGATGGCATAAGTTCTCCTGCCTTGACCAGTGGTTGAACTAGAAAACCTTCAAGATCCCTTCCAGCCCTGTGAGTCTATGCCCCATAACAGCAAGAGCACTTAGACTTATATACTGCTTCATCGTGCTTTTACTGCCCTCTCTAAGTGGTTTAATTGGGATGCGGTGGCTCCATGGCTAGGATGCTGAGCTTGTCGATCAGAAAGGTCTGCAGTTCGGCGGTACAAATCCGTGTAATGGAGTGAGCTCCTGTTACTTGTTCCAGCTTCTGCCAACCTAGCAGTTCGAAAGGAGGTAAAAATGCAAGTTGAAAAATAGGGACCCCTTTGGTGGGAAGGAAACAGCATTGTGTGCCTTCTGCATTTAGTCAGGCCGGCCACATGACCACGGAGACGTCTTCGGACAGCGCTGACTCTTCGGCTTTGAAACGGAGATGAGCACCGCCCTCTGGAGTCGAAAATGATGAGCACGTATGTGTGAGGGGAGCCTTTACCTTTACTAAGCGATTTACAGAGTCAGCCTATTGCCCAGACAATCTGGGTCCTCATTTTACCCACCTCATGGAAGGCTGAGTCAACCTTGAGCCGGTCAGGATCGAATTGCTGGCAGGGAGCAGTGACTTAATCTGCAGTAATGCATTTTAACCACTGGGCCACCATGGCTCCTACGGATTTTGGTGGGCGATTCTCAGTTCTGGATTTGCATTACTACATTCCACTTGACTTCTAATAAAGCTAGATACCTTCCTCAACAAATGGAGCCAAGGATTGTGTCAATTTAGAGGTTGGAGTTTTGTCAGATCCGACAGCAGGGCTGATATGGCAGCTTCCAGGTCAGCTGCCCTATGCTCCTGGGGGAGAGAGGAGCTACACAGTTAGGGAACTAAGATGAAATACATCAATTGCCCGAGGAGGCATTTGGTCTTGCAATGAGCAGCCCTTTGCTTCTGTAAGCTCATCCCATCACCCAACCAATGGGCCCAAGGAGGCTGGGGGGGGGGTATTTCTCCTTGCTCTGCATCCCCCCCTCCCATTTGCAGCAGTGGCATGCAGCTGAAAGGGTTTCTGGGCGTTGTCACGGCAACCCTCTTCTCTCCCACCCCCCCTCCAGGGACCTCTTCCTGTGGGGCTTGAACAGGTGCAGTGGACTGGAGCAATGAATCTGTTTGCAATGGAGGGGAAAATGGAGAGAAGCTCTCTCTGCAGCTGGAGTCAGAAAGGCACCCTGGTTTGTGGAGTCTCCCATTCTGCATTTGATGTGTTCATTAGGGGCACAGGTCCAGCCATTCTCCCTATTCTTCCTGCATTTTACTGCCCAAATGGCTACAGCTGTGGATGATCAGAGCTGCAAAAAACCCAGTGGATGCAAGAAGACAGCCATGAGCTAGGTAGGATTTTCTTAATCTCTTTACTGCCATCTAGTGAGAGACAAGAGCATTGCAGCTAGGATGCAGCAACTTCTACCTACGTGTATGGTAGGGATCTTGGACTTCCACCCAAAACAGGCTGAGCAGGACTTTCAGTGCAGTGGTTCTGTGGCTTACTACTGGTTCTGTGGGCATGGCTTCATGGGCGTGGCTGGGGAAGGATACTGTAAAATCCCCATTCCCTCCCCACCCCACAAGCCTGCTTTCCAGCTCCGTTCTCCTGGGTGGGCAACCAAAGAAGACCCAGCCAATCAGCTGGGACTCGGGAGGCGGATAAGAGATGAGGTTGGCGGGGCCAGTCAGAGGTGGGATTGGCTGGTTCTCCCAACTACTCAAGATTTCCACTACTGGTTCTCCAGAATTGGCCAGAACCTACTGAATCTCACCTCTGTTTCAGTGGAAGGCCAAGGAGGGGGAAGTATCTAAAAAAATAAGTGGGTGAAAGCATTGGAAAAGTACCTGAGCACTAAACGCTAGGGCAGAATTTCTCAATATTGTCAATTTTAAGATAGGTGGACTTCAAGTCCTAGAATTCCCAGCCAGCTTTCTGAGAGTTGAAGTCCACCTATCTTAAAGTTACCAAGGTTGAGAAACCAGCCTTCCAGATCACAATGACATTACAATTCAGGTGAAGGAATTAAATTCAACACCACCATTTTGGGGGGTCTTTTAATGGCCCCATAATCCCGTACATCAGAGCAGAGTCAGGGTGAATGGAGCGGAGTGTTTACTGGCCTGATGCCCTTCCTGTCACCAATGCAAAGTTTGCAGCTGATATTTACTCATTGTACCCAGAGAGAGAAATATCTGCTGCTACTTAGGATCGAATTCACAGCCTCCTGATTGTGAGGTGAGAGCTCCAGCCCTAAGCCACTGCACCACTCAAATGTAACAACACCATGATGGCCCATAAATCCAATAATTGTCCTCTTTTCATAGTTTAGTGGCTACCATCTTGAGCAGAAGGGTTTTTTTGTAGACATAGACATGCAGCCTCTGTGTGATGACCCAGGGTGGGATACAAAAGCAAGTCACAAAAACAGGTGAAGTCCCTTTAATTCCTTCAACTTGGCTTCAAAGGTCCAATTATCATTGACTGGAGACAAAAAACTCCCCCACAAACAGTTGCGAAAAGGAAGAAATACCATTCAAACTCAAAATACATATAAATTGTAAATAGAAAAATAACACAAGCCACACTGAAGCAATTACTGAGACAAGGCAGGAGAAGGGCTTGAAGATGTCCAGATATCAAAATACACACACTGGGAAGGACACCAAACTCCGATAAGAACGGATAGACGAGAAATATTTTCACGCTTTGCTTCCAGCACTGGGCCATGCGCAGTTTGTCCTTTTAAACAGTCCTCCTGCTGCAGCCCATGAAAGGGATCAGGGCCCTTTCCATCCCCATAGACCACACCATTCACGTTTCTCCCTTATCAGCTCCTCCCTGCGTGCCCCAGGATGAAGAAGGGATGGGTCTAGGTCTTCCTCTGAATGCCCAGCTGGCCTGTGCCCTTCCCCAGTTTCCTCCACAATCTTCAGAGCCACACTTCCACTCCCTGTTGGCTGCTCCTCTTTTCCCTCAGAGTTAGGCTCCAACAGGGGCATGACACTCTGGCACCCCAAGATCAGGGCTCCAAAATCAACCAAATTTTGATGATTTCAAGATTCTGGGGGGTGTATGCCTCTCCCCGCCCTCTACCTAAATGAGATGAAAAATTCCATCCACATCTTTTCCTTCTCAAACTCCTCCAGCAAAATTCCCACAGCCTTCCAGGCTAAGAAGCAGAATTGTGGTTCCCCCATCTTCTCCAGAGTTGTTCCCTCCTCACTTCAGAGATCTTGAAAGATTCCAGGTAATCTTCTGGGTGGGTGGGGGGACACAGGAAGCCCTCAAATTGTTCTTCTAACAATTTGCTGTTGCGGTAACCATATCTGTGTTGTTTGACTAAAATCCAAAGTTATTCTTTGCCCGACAAGATTCTCACTGAGTTTTCTTTAATGAAATTTTATAGAATCGCAAAGCTGGAAGGGACCTTGAAGATCTTCTAGTCCAGCCTTCAGCTCAAGGCAGGTGTCCTTATACCATCCAGGATAAATGTTTGTCCAATCTTTTCTTGAAAACCTCCAGTGATGGAGCATCCACAATTCTAGGAGGCAAGCTGTTCCATTGATTAATTTTTAACACTGTCAGGAAATTCCTCCTTATTTCCAGGTTGGCTCTCTCCCTGATGAACATCCACATATTGCTTCTTGTCCTGTCCTCAATTGCTTTGGAGAATAAGTCAACCTCCTGTTCCCTGGGACAGCCCTTTAAATTCTGGATGATGGCTCTCATGTCACTCCTGAACCTTCTCTTCGTTAGATGAAACATATTTAGTTCCCTTAGCCATCATTTCTGCAATGTAGCCTCCAGGCCCCCTTTATCATCTTTGTTGCTCTTCTCCACATTCTTTCTAGGCTGGGCCTCAGCATCATTGAGAGATGTTGAGATTGACAGAGTAACAGAGTTGGAAGGGACCTTGTAGGTCATCTAGTCCAACCCCTGCCCAAGCAGGAGACCCTGCACCATTTCTGACAGATGGCAGTCCAGTCTCTTCTTGAAAGCTTCCAGTGGTGAAGCTCCCACAACTTCTGAAGGAAACTTCTGTTCCATGGGCGGAATGTCCTCACAGTCAGAAAATTCTTTGTTTCTCGGTTGAATCGGTCCTTGTTCACTTTCCACCCATTATTCCTTGTTTGGCCTTCAGGTGCCTGAGAAAATATCTTGACCCCCTCTTCTTTGTGGCATGAGATGAGATGAGATGAGATGAGTGCCCAGAAATCCAGCAACTGACCTACTTCCCATTTAGAACCAATATATTTCATGAAAATTGTAACTTTCTGATTTTCCTTCTAGTGGCCTCTCTAGAATCCAGGAAGCGGGCAGCCTTTTTACTGATAATCTAAAACACACAGCTGGTTGTTCAGATAACAGATCAAGCACATTTTTGCACCTGTTCAGCGTTCCTGGCTGAAGAATAGAAGAACCTGCTGAGTCCGTCAAACACAGCCCCTTACCTGAGGCTGCTCACCTGTGGAGCTCACAGCCTCTCAACATGTTTATGTTCGTATTAAAGGCTAGCTAGCATTTATTTTTATTTACAAGTCAGTAGAGAGATTAAGTGGTTTGGAAGTAGCTAGGGTTGTAAACTATCGATAAGTACCTGCAATGCCACAGGAATTTTCTCCATTGGCTTGTAAACTTCACGAAGAGTAAGTAGAAGGTTGGCCAACTGTGGTGTCTTCCACAAATCACGAACTCTATCAGCTATAACAGCGCAAAGTGCGATTATTTTAGCCTCTTAACCTTGAGAACATTTAGCTATTCTTTTTATGGTTAAGTAGTGCTTTCCATTGAAGTTGCCTCCGTTTTCCAACTATTGCCTCACCACTCCTGGCCTACTTAAAGTGTGCCTCTAAGGAGAGCTTCGTGTGGGACTAAGCGTTTGTGAAGACTTTGCTCTTTATCTCCCATGTTTTTTTTTTTTCCCACTGAACCAATTATTTTATCAAAGAAGAGAAACTAAACTGGCCTAACATAATTAGTTTCTAATAAAAGCATGCTGGCAGCCTGTAATCACCTAATTTCCCTCTGGGCACTGGGCAATTAATTGTTTTCTTATTGTATCTTTGTAGATCCAGAAGTCAGGCTAACATGCCACGACTGTTCTTGCTTTATCTTCTTCCCTTTTAAAAAAAGAGATGGCTCGAGTAGATTTCTCTCTTCCGCCTGCCCTGCCGTTTCTAGAAACCAGACTGGTTTTCAACACGTATTTCAGCATGATGGTTTTTGAGGTTCACTGATACGCTTCGCATCTCCCTGGAATTTCCTGATCAATTGAAGCTTCCCTTGAGCAGAGGGAACAACATGCGAAGCTAAGCCAAAAATGTGGCTCTTAAAATTGGAAAGCAGATCTTTCTTGAATCCTACCAATTATTTCCTGAACAGTGAGAGCAATCCAAGAGTGAACCAAATGTATTCAAGTGGAGGGTTAGGTGGCCACCTGTCTGTCATGCCCCTGTCAGAGTCTGAATCTGAGGAGGAAGACGAACAGCTGACAGGGAGTGGGAGGGTGGCTCCGTTGACTGTGGAGGAAACTGGGGAAGGGCAAAGTCCGGCTGGGCAGAGCAGGAAAAAGGTAGAACAAGGGAGAGGGAATTCAAAGGAAGACCCAGGCCCACCCCCTCTTTATCCTAGGACATGTAGGGAGGAATGGAGGAGGGAGCAACATGGGTTGCGTGGCTTACAGGGGAGGAAAGGGCCTTGATTCCCTTCATTAGCCACAGCCTGGAATGAAAGTTTAAAAGAACTGAATGCTGACTGTGGCAGCTGCTGGGAGCAAATGTGACTTTATCCTGTGTTGTCTTTGCTTATCTGTGTTCTTGGTGTTTTCCCAACCACGTGAGTTTTGCCATGCCTGCACACCTGGAATTCTTGCTCCTGCCCTGCCAAACTAGTTACTTCGATTTGGCTTGAGTGGACTTATAATTACAGTTTGTGTTGACATGTTTTGGACTTGATTCATTATAATCAAAGGCTGTTCCTGGGAAAGCTTTTCTCCAGCCCAGAAGATAACCAGGACATTGGGGGCAAAATTGGAGCTAATAAAGGGACTCCAATTGATTATCTGACTGTGTTGCCTTTGTGCCACGTCCTGGGTCATCACACTGTCAGGGATGCTTTCGTGATCCTAGTTCCGGACTAGCATTGGACTCCACATCTCGTTTTAGGAATCTCTGATTCTAGGAAAACTTAGATTAATGTATATTTAAAAGTAATACTAGAACAGAACAGAATAAGAGTTGGAACGGATTTTTAAAGTCATCTAGTCCAGGTTCCTTCTCTCCTTGATTAGTTTCCATCTGTTGCTTCTTGTCTTGCCTTCTGGTGCTTTGGAAAATAAGTTAACCCCCCCTCTTCTTTGTGGCAGCCCCTCAAATATTGGAACATTACTACTATGTCACCTCTAGTCCTTCTTTTCATTAGATAGTCATACCCAGTTCCTGCAACCGTTTTATGTTTTATCTCCAGGCCCTTAATCATTTTTATTGCTCTTCTCTGTACTCTTTTTCTATATTTTTTTTACAATGTGGTGACCAAAACTGGATGTAGTATTCCAGGCGTGCTCTTACTAAAGTTTTATAAAGCAGTACTATTCCATGTGATCTTGATTCTATCCTGCTGATTATTCAAATATTAATATTGTATTGTATGATATTTTATTTTTTCCTGGTTGCATGAAATATTGCTATTTGGAAGCCATCCGAAGATCACAAGAGCTGGCCTCTAAGGACAGACGAGCATTTATGTTGCTAGATTCTTAGGCTTTATTACATCCAAGACAGTTTATTTAGAAGAAGCCTTCAGAAACACGATTTTCCCCCTCTGCAGGAAAAAGTCATGGTTTATGGACTAATTGCCATGTCTCATTCTTTCCCATCCTGGTTCACACATTGGCATGTGGTTTGTTTGAGGGTGCAGTCATGTTTGTGAGAGAGTGGCTCTTGGTATGACTCACCCATGTTGAATTAAACCATGGATGACCGAAGCAACCAAATGTTCTGAGCATCTACTCCACACTGAGCCACTACATTGGTTAAATTTCCATAACATGCTAGAATTAAATGTGACTTGCTGATTTTTGGCAGGGGTGGGATTCAAAATTTTAACAACCGGTTCTGTGGGTGTGGCTTAGGTGGTAGGCATGGCTTGGTGGTCATGTGACTGGGTGGACATGGCTTGGTGGTCATGTTATTGGCTAGGTGTGGCCAACTCAATATCACTCACATCAAGGCACACATCTCCTCACCTGGCCTCTCATAACTGTGGGGATGCTGCATTCCTAAAAAAACGGTCATAAGTCACTTTTTTCAGTGCCATTGTAACTTTGAATGGTCACTTCACACAAGCAAAGTACCAGCAAAGGAGGGAAAAAAAAACACCAGAGAAATTCCAGAGACAGGAAGTCTAGTCCTGTGAAGAATGTAATCAGGTTTAACGGAGAGGCAGTTTCTGTAAGCAACACCAGAATGTTTCCTTCCTGCCTTCCTTACAGGATTAGCCCAGTAATTTCTTCTAACAACCGGTTCTCTGAATTGCTTAGAATGTTAACAACCGGTTCTAGCGAATAGGTGCAAACTGGCAGAATCCCATCTTTGGTCTTTGAGACAATAGTTCCCAAATAAGCATGGGGAGCAAAGCCACCTTGGATGAGAAGGTATTAAAATGACTTCATTCTGGTTTAAATCTTGCCTGATGTTAAGCCAGTCCCCCAAAATAACGGGCTGCTAGCAAATTATGGGAAGTTTTCTGCTTGTGGGTTTTAATGACTCTCTAGAGCTTTAAGACTTGTGGACTTCAACTCCCAGAATTCCTCCTCCAGTCATGTTAGCTCAGGAATTCTGGGAGTTGAAGTCCACAAGTCTTAAACTTGCCAAGTTTAAAGACCCTTGCAATTATGGCCCCTTTACAACTTGTGGACTTCAACTCCCAGAATTCCTGAGATGGCATAATCATGACAATTCCTGGGCATGGCTGGGACAGGAATTCTGGGAGCTGAAGTCCACAGGTTGTAAAGGGGCCATTGTGGCCCACCCCTTTTCTAAAATGAGGATGTATCAATCAAATGGCTTCCAGGTCTCTCCCACAATAGGTCTCTGTACATGACTTTGGCTTTCATTTTTGAAGGCAGTGGAAATTCCCACATGCCCTCTTGCACGTGTCCTACGTTGGATGGGAGAACACGAAATACCTCTGTCCCAATTTCCTCCAATAGTTTCCCACAAACAGACACGGAAAGCAAGCGTAGAAATCGTAAAAACATTGGACGCTGAGCAAGTGTAGCGGCAAAGAAAATTGCAGTCAGAAATCTCGTCCAGAGTCAGGCGAAGGAAGGAAAGGGATGTACAGAAACCAGGGATCAAATGGGTACAGGTAGTCTTTGGGTTTACGACTACAATGGAACCCAAAGTTTGTAGAGATTCTCAGTCCTCCAAGTCATGGTTGTCCCAAAGGTGCTTTTTTTGAATGAATGAATGAATGAATGAATAAATGCTTTATTATTGGCCAAATGTGATTAGACACACAAGGCATTTGCCTTGGTACATGTGCTTTCAGTGTACATAAAAAGAAAAGATACATTTGGTAAAGAATCATAAGGTACAACACTTAGTGATAGTCATAGGATACTAACAAGCAATCAAATCATACTAGGAAACAATAAAAACAATATAAATTGTCAAGATACAAGTAACACGGTTATAGTCATAAGTAGGAAGAGATACATAATAGGAAGGATGAGAAGAATAGTAATACAGTCTTCGTAGTTAATTTGACAATGTTGAGTGAATTTTTTGTTTAGCAGAGGGATGGCATTGGGGAAAAAACTCCTTGTGTCGAGTTGTTCTGGTGTGCAAAGCTGTATAGCGTCGTTTTGAGGGTAGGATTTGAAACAGTTTATGTCCAGGATGTGAGGGGGCTGTAGATAATTTTACAGCCCTCTTTTTGACTTGCGCAGTATCCAGTCCTCGATGGAAGGCAGGTTGGTAGTAACTGTTTTTTCAACTGGACTTTCTGGATTTTCTTTGAAGACCTTTTGCTTCTCCTCCAACAAGCTTCTTCAGCTCTGACTGGATGGTGGGGAATGGAAGGATTTATATTCCTTGCAGACAGCTGGTCATTTGCATCCTTGTAAGAGGGTTGTTGAAGTACCTCGAGGTTTATCTGTGATCTGCTTCAAAGACCAGCCATCAGCAAGGAGTATAAATCCTTCCATTCCCCACTGTCCAGTATGAGCTGAAGAAGCTTCTTGGATGAGAAGCGAAACACCTTCAAAAGAAAAAAAACAAGAAATTCCAATTGCCTCCTGAAAAAATAGCACCTTTCGGACAATGGAACCCAAAATTTCTGCTGCCGAGCGAGACATTTGTTAAGTGAGTTTTGCCCCATTTTTACGACCTTCCTTGCCATGGTTGTTAAGTGAATCACTGCAGTGGATGTGATTCACCCAGTTATTAAGTGAATCTGGCTTCCCCACTGACTTTGCTTGTCAGAAGGTCGCAAAAGGGGATCGTGGGACCCCAAGAGGACTCTGCAACTGACATAACTATGAATCAGTTGCCAGAGGCCCGAATGACGATCCCGTGGGGATGCTGCAATGGTCGTACATGTGAAAAACGACGAGTCACTTTTTTTCAGTGCCGTTAATTGCTCTGATTCACTTAACAACTACAGCAGGAAAAATGGGGTAAAACTCACTTAACAGATGTTTCACTTAGCAACATAAATTTTGGGCTCATTTGTGGCCCAAAAGTCAAGAACTACCTGTGTTAAGGCAAGCCATCCTTCAATATCCTGCTGGAAGTAAAATCCTACCCCTCTTCGAGGAAAATGAAATATTTTAAGATATACTAAAAAGGCAGAATGTTTCCCCTAAAAAGAAAAGTAGAAACTGAGAGGCAGAAACTCAGCCCCTCCCACCTTTGCTAATAGACCATTAAGGCCTGGACCAGTCTATTTTACATAACAAAGATCTACTCCAGGTAGAGCTATAATAGGAATTGCCCAAAGCTCTTTCATTACATCGTCATCCAGCAAGGTTCAGCCAAGCCTGGGACTCCCGACAGTCTACAGCTGTGATGGCAAACCTATGACACACATGCCATAGGTGGCACGTGGAGCCATTTGTGTCAACATGCGAGCTGCAGGCAAACTTACCTCACTGGACATGCGCGTGCCTCACAGCTGATTTTTGACCAGTTTGAGGCCTTTTTCGGCCTCCCGAAGGCTTGAGGAAGGCTTCTGCAGGCTGAAAACTAGCCCCATTTTGTCACTTCCTGTTTTTCTGAAAATACCGGAAGTGATGAAACGGGACTAGTTTTCGGCCTGCAAAGCCTGCAGAAGCCTTCTTCAAGCCATTGGGAGGCCGAAAAAGGCCTCAAACTGGCCAAAAATTAGCTGTGAGGGGCAGTGCAGGTAAGGGGGTGATGGAGGTGGGTGGGTGGGGATTAAGCACACATCCGTAGGGGGCATGAGGGGCAGCGCATTGCTTTCTGGACGCTGGCACATGAGTGCGAGCGTGCACACAATTTTTTGGCACAGGAGCCCCAAAAAAGGTTAGCTTATGGAGTTGCCCCTGCATGGCCACATGGGAGCCTGACAACCAATCACCATACAGGCTCAAATTCAAATCCCAACAGTGGGCATAAAACCCAGGGATTCCCAGCATCTCATTCCCTTCCTTCTTTTCCTTCACCCAACATCTTGAAGCATGTGATCGTCCTTTCCGCTTTGGAGCTCCAAGCCATGTGGTCCTGTCAATCATGAAACCATCTTTCCAAACAGCCTTCATGTTTCCAGTGTCTTTTCCCCCTCTTGGAACTGAACCCAGAAGGATATTTCTTCCAACAATCCTATTGCGAAGTCACATTAAGCCCAAAGGGGAATCCTGCCAAAACCGCCTTGAATTCTCTGCTCCTCCAAGGCGATAAAATGTGAAATAGAAGTGCCCCTTTTTCTCAGCATTTTCTATTACTTCATATTAATTGATTACTATCATGTGATTGACAGTCCTAAAGCTGAGCTGCATGGCTAAAGCAAGAGGAATCACTAGAGATCATTTATCAGGTCATGGATGATTTAAATCGGTGGGGACCTGAAAGTAAACATTTTAAGCAGCCCAAGGACATCCCGAGGCTAAAAATAACCCTAAAAATAAAAAAGTATAGGAGTTGATGAACTCTTTTCTTCCTAAGGGGAACTTCCACAGAGCCTGGAAAATAGGACAATCCTTTTCATTTTCCCCAGGCAGAAATGTGAATAAATTTTGACTCCATTTTACAACTTGCAAAGAAATGCATCCTCCAAGATTTAAGAGACCACTCGATCCAGTTTTGTTTTAAAAATTTTAATGTTTCCTGAAGTCACTTTATTTTTTATTGAAAAGTGTACAGCGAGGCTCTTCCCCCCTTTTAGACTGGTGTGAGATCTCCCACCATCAACTGCCCTGCCGGGATCTCTTCTTGATCCCACCTGCTGCACAGACATCCGATTACTCGATGGACAGGATGAAATGGAGGCTGGGATGGTTAGGATACGGGTTAGGATAAGGTACGAAAGACAATTGGGGGGAGACAAACATGATAGATAAATTAGATACTAAAAACACACAGCCAAGTTTTCAGTAACATGTTTATAAGGGAATTCCCCCAGAGCATTAAGTGAAAGAAAAAAAACCTCTGTTCAAAAAAGCTCTTTAGGGCAGAGATCTCTAAACTTGGCAACTTTTAAGACTGGTGGATTTCAACTCCCAGAATTCTTCAGCCAGGTATGTCCACAAGTCTTAAAAGCTGCCAGGTTTGGAGACCACTGCTTTAGGGATTCAACCACAGGTAGTCCTTGACTTACAACCATTCAGTGACTGTTTGGAGTTGCCATGGCAGTGAAAAAGGCGACTTATGACCATTTCTCACACTTATGACCTTTGCAGCAGTCATAAAATCAAAATCGGGATGCTTTGGGGGGTCATATAATCAAAATCCAGAAGCTCGGATGCCTGGCTCACATTTATCACGGTCGGTGTCCTGAGATCAAGGTGATCACCTTTTCAGATCTTCCGGCCAGCAAAGTCAACGGGGAAGCTGGATTCCGCCTCCTAACAACTGTCTCACTCACTTAATAACTTGCACTGAAGAACTCTGGGAGGAAAGGTCGTAAAAAATGGGGCATAAGCTCATCGAACAAGTGTGCTGTGGTTTGCCGGCAGCAGGACTCAGATGAGGGTCCTGTGTGTGATGCAGGGATGGGGCCAGGACCATCAGGGAGTGGAGCGCTGCTTTCGTAGATTGTGGAGGCTGGCAGCAGTGAGGAAGAGGCCCCCGAGGAGCCTGTGCCAAGCACGTGTGCGCGCAGGTCTGCTTGAAGAAAGAACAGCTGCAGCAGCACGGGCGACTCAGGAGTAAGGCTGCAAGGTAATGGCCCCTCTCTGAGGAGATAAAAGCCAGCTGAGAAACTGGAGTTCTTTGCAGGAAGCAAAGACATTTTTGCACTCAAGCCTTGTGGATGTTTGGAATATCTTAGTTTGTGTTTGAAATATTTCTTGGCAACTTTATCTGGTGTTCTTGGCAGCCTTGCACAACCTTGGCAAGGTTTGTTCTAATTAAGAGACAATTAGTTTGAAACAGCCTTTTAACCGGGAAGGAATGCAATTTGTAAAGAATCATTAAAAGATTTTGCTGTTACCTCTGTTTCATGTTTGTTTCCTTGGAACAAGGTTTGGGTCAGAACACATCCTCATGGTCAGTGTCTTTGCTTAGCCGTGGGAATTTTGGGGCTCATGCACAGGTCATAATTTGAAGACTACCTTATGACGGCTTTCAACGCTGTCTGTGCCAGAATGGGACGAGATTGGGACAGAGGGAAAGAGGTTGCAAAGGGCCTTTTGAGGGATGGGGGGAAACGGAGTCCCCCTGTGGTCTGACTCACCTCCTTGGCCAAGAGGGGAAGAAAGACTTGCCAGAACTGATTTAACCCCTTTATCCAAGGGAAGGAAGATGCTGTCCTCCCTCCCTCCCACGTAGGGCTGCTGCTCTTATGAATTTTCTGCAGGATATGAGTGCCCAGAGGGGCTGCTTTAAAAACACAAAAAACTTGGGGAAAAAAGGCATTAGAAGAAAAAAAAAAAAAAAAAAAAGAAGAGCCTGAATGGGAAAGTTTCTTAGGAAAGCAGGCTGGGGGGAGGAGCGAGTATGGCTACCTTATTCCCCAGAACCCAAGACTGATCCAATGCAGGACTGCAGTGTGTGTGTGTTGTGCGTGGGGAGCTTTTCAGTGGCACAAGGAGGCCACTGGTGCCAGCAACGTGGGGATCCCGAGGGCTGGTGTCATGCAGAACCAGCTCCCAGGCAACAGGCACAAAGCAGGAGGGGAATGGCAGCAACTCCACAATCCGAGACTTGCTGCGTTCTTCCAACCCCCCAAAAAAAGTGGACAGCTTGGGAAGAGGCCTTGCAGCCCCCCCCCCCCCCCCCCCAGCCGAGAAACGGGCAACAGGAACATGCCCAAGTTAAACTACCTGCTGCCCGGAGCTGCCCCCTTGCCTGGCAAACGAGCTGCCTGGGACCTCAGGCACCTATTGACTACTGCAGTGGGAGAGAAGACCCCCGGAGAGGCCATGCTGGGGATGGCTGGATTTGGAGAGTTGGTCTCAGCCCAACAGTTTCAGGGCTTCATATTGCTCAGGCGGATATCTCGCTCGTGCTCGAACTGACGGTAATCCACTCTTTCCAGGAAGGCTCGTCTCTCCAGGTACCTGCAGGGAGGTAGCACAGAGTCAGCTCCCCAGAAAGGAAGAGGGCAGATTTCAGATGGGCTGGGAGGCAGGATAGCTAGAAAGAGGGCACTACCCCTCCTAGTTTTATTTGCCTTCCTTCCTCCTGGAGTTCCTTGCACCAGGAAGGTAGGTAGGTAGGTAGAGATAGATAGATATGAGATAGCTAGATCGATAGCTATAGACAGATCGATAGATATAGATAGATATCGATAGATATAGAGATAGAGCAGATAGCCAGATAGATATAGCTAAATAGGTAGAGATATAGATTGATAGCTAGCTAGATCGACAGATAGATATAGATACATACAAAGAGATAGATATAGAGACAGATAGCGATAGATAGATAAACAGACAGATATACAGACAGACAGACTTATGCAGTATACAGGTCCTCCATGGAAGGCAGGTTGGTAGCAACTGTTTTTTCTGCAGTCCTAGTTACTCTCTGGAGTCTCTGTCTGTCTTGTTGGGTTGCAGAGCCAAACCAGGCAGTTACAGAGGTGACCGTGATATAGAATTCCTTGCCACGTCTCTGAATTAAGCTCGACAATAATGCCTTTCACCTTTTGGGTCGCCCACGGCCAGAACAGCCTCACCTTCCCCCAAAGAGCAACACTACAGGTGTCTTTATATATGGCTAGAAAAGACAGGGGATGCTTCTTTCCTTCCACTCCTACTTTCCAGAAAATAAACCTGGGTTGCCCAGGTGGTTATGACATACAAATCACTTTCTCAATAATGGCGGTGAGAGCAAATGCCATGGAAGTCAATGCAGGCACTGAGCCATGGTGGCGCAGTGAACACAATGCAGTATTGCAGGCTGACTCTGCCCACTGCCAGGAGCTTGATCCTGACCATGGTTGACTCAGCCTTCTGAGGTGGGTAAAATGAGGACCCAGATTGTTGGGGGTAATAAGGCTGATCCTGTAAAACGCTTAGAGAGGACTGTGAAGCACTGTGAAGCGTATATAAGTCTGTGCTATTGCCTTTCTATCCATCCATTGATGGTGGTTAGAATGCAGTACTGCAGGCTGACTCTGTTCACTGCCAGGGGTTTGATCCTGACCATAGTTGATTTAGCCTTCCATCCTTCTGAGGTTGTTAAAATGAGGAGCCAGATTGTTGAGGACAATATGCTAACGTTATAAACCATCCAGAGAGTGCTGTAAAACACTATGGAGTGGTGTATAAATAGAAGTGCTATTGCTTTATGGCAGGGCTGTCAAACTCGCAGCCTGTGGACCAGATGCGTCATGTGCTAGCCATGCCCACGTCCAGTTCAGTGAAGGGGAAAAAAAGTCACGATATGTCACGTGACGATGCTGTGACGACACGAGTTTGACACCCCGGCTTTATGGTCTTGGGGAAGAGCTTTGTCAAGGCTCCCTGAACCCCAAAGCTGAAGGTGTTCCAGAGATCTGTCCCATATAAGGCCAGAAGTGTAGGAGATGACCAGGCTGAGCCCAAGGGAAGGGTCACACATGCCATCAGTCTGGAGTTCTTTCGGGCCCACAAGAGATCTAAGTCCAGCCCACCCTGAATTCTGTTGATTCTGATCTGCCGCCAATTTGCTTTGACCGTTAGTAGTTCAGATTCTTGTGGAGAGCTAGCCTGGAATAAACTTGTACTCATTTGAACCACCCTGGTTCCCAATTTCCTGCACCTGACAAGAATATTATCGTACATGCCACCATGATAAAGCCTGGGATTCGTGTTCCTCTTTTGCCTTCTGAAACATCCAAATCACGCCCCAGCGAGATCAGCCTTGGTTCATTGAGAATGGCCAAACTATTGTATAGGAATTTTGTTTTTATTTTTTTTATTTTTATGATATTTATATTTTTATCATATTTTTATTTATTTATAGGAATTGTGTTTTTACCTGTAAGTGTCAACTCTGAAGCTGGCCTGACTCAGACCATCTTGGAGGCCTCGGTGTTGCTACAATGGTGCTGAGGGTTAGGGAGGGGGGGAATAGCGACAGCTGGGGTTTTGTAGCCAAAGCAAAATAGTTTCCCCTGAGAACCAAGGTCATTCCCACAAGTGGTTGAAGAGAGGAGGAGTGAAGTTGCCAAGCAACCAGACAGCACCTTGATTGGACCATGTAACTGTTTGTTTGGGAAAGAGGGGAAAACTTTTACTTTTAATTAGGTGAAAACCACGGGAACCTTTCGAGTCGGTTTTCACCAGTCTGTGCCAATTCTTTTACATATATAAAAGCCAAGTACCCCTCACTCATCATCACAAAATCTCCAGAACTGTAAAGCCTACAAACTTGAAATTTGACATGTATGTTTCTCTTGGCTTCTAGGTGCTGACTAAGAAAGGATTTTTCCAAATGACCATCAGAGCATTACCATTTCTTAATACAGCAATTAACACGCTCTGATGCTAAGGAGTTCTACTTCCCCTCCCCACCTGAAAAGAAATCTGTTCCAACTGCCAGTTGCCTCATATTCCATTACCTCAGTTCAAACCAGCAGACGTTCCACTCCCTCACTCCGGTGTGGCCTGGGACTCCTTACAGTACCTCAACGTCGGTACCTCACCAAAATGCCTACGCCTTCCACCTATGGAATCGCTTCCGGACTCAAGGCGGCGGGAGAGATATTCCCTTATGTGTTTCAATCACCGACCACCATGTGCCCACATATTGTGAACTGGATTTCTCCTGCATAGTCCAATCACAAAGTTTCGTCGTGAAGCACAGGTCTCCAGTATGATACATTACATAATAAATGATATATTCAATAAACCTGTTCTTTGAGGAACCTATTTGCCTTGGAGTTCTGTTTGTAATAGGTATATTACTTGGAATCCTGACACTGAACTGATTCCAAGGCAAGTGGGTTCCCCATATATAGGTTTTGTCAACTCAAGCAAAGGGTTAAAAGAGCCATGATTTGTCCCAAATTCTCCTTCTGCTTGCTAAAGCCAAACCTAAGTGGAATGCCTGCATTTTGGCCCCAGGAACCTAAGAAATTGGTGGGAACAGTGAGGGGAGAAGGTTCTTGAGGAATCTCACCAACATTAAAAAAAAAAAAGGGGGAAAAATAGTACTGTTTCTGACAGCATGAGCAGCAAGTGTTACTCATCAAGTGGTTGCCAAGGGAACAGAACATCTTTTTTTCTTACCCATCTTTCCCTCTGTTGTGGATGGCCAGCTCATCGCCGATGCCTTCTTCTTCTTTGAAGTTCTCCCAATCAAGCTTGGACTTCTCCAGCGTGCTCATTTTCTGCTTTTTGGAGCCCATCTTCCCCAGAAGGCTGTTAATACTGCTAGGCCGCTTCACTCTGCCAAGGTAAAGCGGAAGATAAAGACAAGAGGTGATGGACTGGCCTATTTCTCCAACTGTTGGACAAGATGCCACCCTGGGTGCTTCTGCAGAATGTCATCCCAGTTTGTTCATCACCACCCCTGTTTCCAGAGAGGAGGTTGGGATTTTTTTTTTTAATAAAAAGTTTTTTTTATTTTTAACAACATAGGCAAACATAAACATAAAACAACAAATAAAACCTATATAGTGTGTCAGTTGGTACGTATTTCTTGTATACAACATCTATAGTCTTTTCCTCTTAGATTTAAGTTTACATTCATATTACATTAATCAACTTTCCATGTCATATTATATTATTATTACATCATCATTAGACTTTAATTTCAAATCCGCATTATCCTTTAGAGCAAATCTCAGTTCTTACTAATTTTAATTCATATTATAATACATTCCATAATAATCAATTATAGTATATCATTACTATTACAATATAGTTCGATTTCTTACTCTTCCATCTAGCCATTGATAAAATAAATCCCAAATCTTATAATACTCTTTTTCTTCTTGCTCTCTAATTGCTAATGTTAACCTACTCATTTCTGCACATCCCATTATTTTTTAATCACTTCCCCCTCTGTCAGAATTTTCCCATTTTTCCAATTTTGAGCAAATACAGTTCTAGCTGCAGTTAAACATTAATTATCAAATATGTCAATTCTCTGTTAAAACCTTCAAGTAAAATTCCCAATAAAAATATATATCTGGTTTTAAATCTATATGATGTTTTGGGGAATACCCAGTCCAGGGGAGACATGAGAGCATCTTCCAATATTTGAGGGGCTGCCACAGGGAGGAGGAAGGGGGTCAAGCTATTCTCCAAAGCACCTGAAGGCCAGACAAGGAATAATGGATGGAAACTGATCTCGGAGAGATTCAACCTGGAAATAAGGAGAAACTTTCTAATATGAGGACAATCAACCCATTGTAAATAGAAAAATAACACAAGCCACACTGAAGCAATTACTGAGACAAGGCAGGAGAAGGGCTTGAAGATGTCCAGATATCAAAATACACACACTGGGAAGGACACCAAACTCCGATAAGAACGGATAGACAAGAAATATTTTCACGCTTTGCTTCCAGCACTGGGCCATGGCGCAGTTTGTCCTTTTAAACAGTCCTCCTGCTGCAGCCCATGAAAGGGATCAAGGCCCTTTCCTCCCCATAGACCACACCATTCACATTTCTCCCTTATCAGCTCCTCCCTGCGTGCCCTAGGATGAAGAAGGGATGGATCTAGGTCTTCCTCTGAATGCCCAGATGGCCTGTGCCCTTCCCCAGTTTCCTCCACACCCTCCGGAGCCACACTTCCACTCCCTGTTGGCTGTTCCCCCTCTCCCTTGGAGTCAGACTCCAACAGGGGCATGACAACTATGCTTCTCTATCTCCTACCCAATGGCAGGAGAGTGAAGAAGTGCTGACCGGGGTGTGAGTCATCCCTGAGAATTTTCCTCACTCTTCCAAGGCAGCGAGCCCTAGCGAGGTCGTCTAGTGGTATCCGAGGACAGCCCACGATATTTGTATTTCACCACCCTCTGTAGTGTCTTCCCATATGGATTCTAACAGGCAGAATCAATGGGGGAAGCTGGATTTGCTTAATGCAGAGGTCTGCAACCTGAGGCTCTTTTGGCCCTCTGCTGCATCTCCCTATCAGCTGACTCCACCATTGGCTGGTCCCTCCCCTCCCCATCACTCCTCACTTGGTCTGAGAAGGCAAGAGTGACGGCAGGGTATGGAGAGCAGGAGGTAGCTGGGTGGGAGTGAGTGAGTGATGGTGGAGTTGGGCACATGTCCACTTGGTCACACTGGTTGTTAAATTATTGGCTCCCGATGTTTTCTTTTCTGCAGGAAACGGGTCCAAGTAACCCCTTGAGTGTTTAAGGTTGCAGACCCCAGGTTTAACGACTGCATGATTCACTTAGCAACTGCAGTGATTTGCTTAATAGGGGCGGAAAAGATCATAAAATGGGGCATGACTCACTTAAGAACTGCCTTGCTTAGCAATGAAAATTTTGGACGCAGCTGTGGTCATACATCAAGGACACAGACACGAAAGTACCTCAGGGAAGGACAAGAAGCAACGGATGGAAACTCATCAAGGAGAGAAGCAAACTGGAAGTAAGGAGAAATTTCCTGAGAGTGAGAACAATGAACCAGTGGAAGAGATGCTCCATTACTGGAGGCTTTTAAGAAGAGACTGGACAGCCACCTATCTGAAATGGTAGAGGGTCTCCTGCTTGAGCAGGGGGTTGGACTAGAAGACCTCCAAGATCCCTTCCAACTCTGTTTTTCTATACTGAATGTCAAAAGTCTACCTGCCCATCCACAGCATCCTGTTTTGGGCCTCCTTGTGAAACAGCAGCAAGATTTTAAATGACCCAAATTGCAGTATCCAATTGCATTCAACAAATGGATTCCTAATCCCATCGGAGACGCTTAATATAAAATGCAAAGCACTTGAAATGCAGGATAAACAGACCCAAAATGCCATTTCTGCAGGTCTCTGCACAGTAACTGGCTCCCCCCCGCTTGCAAAATGTCACCGTCACCAATTCTTCAGCACAACTGGCACAACGAAGGGTAACGACAGAGGAGTTTGGCTCTCCGCTAGTCAGAAATGCCACCCCCTCTAAGTGACAGCGGGATAGCCCTGAGGGCAGACAGAAAGCACCGCACAATCGTACAGGGCCCCCTGCAGATCAATCACAAAATCTGTGGAGCTCAAAGTCGTGTCATCCATTAGCAGAGGCTTTACCATCTGTACAGTAGATTTTGTTTTGCATTCCTGGGAGAACTTCCTTTCTTTCGACCTCGGGCCATTCTGAAAATCTGGAAAGGAAATGACTGGCATTCTTAAGCCAGCAACAAGCACACAAGCCGGCAAAGTTCAGGATATTTTAATGAACCTTTCAAGGAAAAAAGAGAGACTTTTCCAAAAGCCTAGTTTCTTCAGCGTTCTCCAACCTGCAGCTTTCTCAAGAACCAGAGACAAAGTTTAAAGGAATGAGGTCTGTGTTCAGATGAGCAGACTGGCTAAATGCTAAATCATAAAACATTTATTTCCTCGCTTCCTTCGAGTGCCAAATAGCCACAGCAACAGCACTTAAAAACTTATATACCGCTTCACAGTGCTTTCACAGCCCTCTCTAAGCGGTTTACAGATTCAGTGTATTGCCCTCAACAATCTGGATCTTCATTTTATGCCCCTCGGAAAGACCGGAAGGATGAGAGAGGGAGGAAAGAAGGAAGGGAGGGAGGAAAGGGAGGAGGGAGGAAGGCACCTATGTTTACATATCCAAATTTCTAACTTTTGTCATTATTTCTACTAGAGAATAGTTCCCTTGGGCCAGTTTAAAAGGAGCAGCTGCTTCACCTTTGCCACAAAGCAGAACAAAAGTGACAATTCAACTGAGCGCAGTCACAAAAGAAGCAAATTGTGCAAACCCACAAACCGCAGATTGAAACCTTAAAATCGCTCTTAGGACAAAGCAGGCCCTCTCAACCTCAACTCCTCCGTACAGAAATATGTGTGGTTACTTTAATGAGATTCCTGGGAACACCATTCCGCTCCTCCTGGAAAACCCTCCAGGCCTCCCCTAACCAAATATCTGGGTTTTAAGAAACCCCCAGTATGGTTTGAAATTCGGAAGACATGCCGCAAGCAGACCATAAGCCGTGGCTTGTTTTAACCATGGCATGCCACATGAAGCCACAAAAGGAGGAGTTCAGACCACAATGACCAATGACAAGATGGTTCAATAGGATGTGTCATGCCAATCGCACACACACACACACACACACACAAAACCCTGCTCCCGGGGTAAAATGGTCTGTTTTGGTACATGGAAACTGTTCATGGAATGACCGCAAAGTGTGGGAACTCTTACAGTGTATCAAGTGATACCATGGGATGCTCCCTTGAGGGGAAATTCCTTGAGGAATCAAGGAATTAAAAAATGGTATGCCTCAGTTGAGGATCACGTGCACGGCTCTCTCCAGGAATGAAGCCACTTGTCAGGATTTCCATCTCGCTATGCCATGCATCGCGGTGGCGCACTGGTTAGAATGCAGTACTGCAGGCTACTTCTGCTGCCTGCCGGCTGTCTGCAATTTGCCAGTTCGAATCTCAACAGGCTCCAGGTTGGCTCAGCCTTCTGTCCTTCTGAGGTGGGTCAAATGAGGACCCAACCCAGATTGTTGGGGGCAAGAGGATGACTCTGTAAACCGCTCAGAGTGGGTTGTAAAGCACTGTGAAGCGGTGTATAAGTCTAAGGGCTATTGCTCTTGCCCGTTGTCAGCCTGCCATACTTGAAAGGAGAGCAGGGGGGTTGGATCAAGTGGGGGTGTGTGTGTTTGCACACACTGAGGAGACGAATGCCGTCCTATGACAGCCGCTGGCTGTTCCAAGGTTACATTATGGAATGAAGAACCATCCACCCCACAAAGCCAGGAACCGATACCCAAAACAACTTGTTAGCATCTCATTGGACGATCACCAATAACCAGAGGCGGGGGAGGTGGTGGGAACCAGTGGTGTATTAACCATTAAGCAGACTAAGCACATGCTTGGGGCAAGAAGCCCAAAGGGGGCACCAAAATTTTTTTTATGTAGCCTGTATACTGTACAAGTCCAAAAGAGGGCTGGGAAAATATTTACAGACCCCTCACGTTCTGGACATAAGCTGTTTCAACTCCTACCCTCAAAACGACGCTATAGACCCCTGCACACCAGAACAACTCGACACAAGGGGAGTTTTCCCCCCAAACGCCATCCTCTGCTAAACAAATAATTCCCTCAACACTGTTCAACTATTTACAAAGTGTATACTATTACTGTTAATCTTCTCATCACTTCCTTATCACCCATCCCCTCCCACTTGTGACTGTATGACCGTAACTTCGTCAATTGTATCCTAATGATTCCGTAACTTTGTCGATTGTATCCTAATGATTTATATTGACTGTTTCCTAGTGTGATTTGATTGCTTATTGTACGCCATGACTATCATTAAGTGTTGTACCTGATGATTCTCGATTCTTGACAAATGTATCTTTTCTTTTATGTACACTGAGAGTATTTACACCAAGACAAATTCCTTGTGTCTCCAATCACACTTGGCCAATAAAGAATTCAATTCAATTCAATTCTTCATCCCTCTATTCTATTCTATTCTATTCTATTCTATTCTATTCTATTCTAAGCTTGGCTTTGTTTGTACAGGATGCTACAGTATGGCACCAAGATTTGTCAGTGCTAAGGACACCAGTGAGCCTTAACCCGCCACTGGTGGGAACAAGGGAAAAGTTAACCAGATGCTTTGGGCGTGAAAACTTCAGATCCTGCTTTGCTTCTTCTGTGGGCACTTGGCTTTAGTTAAGGGGACCTTTGGCTAACCATGGGCCTGAGAGTCTTTCTTTTCTAAGTGACCAAGCGGGGCATTGGATACCGCTTCTTGTGGTCTTTATTAGCAACAAGAAGGAAGACAGAGGCTTTGGAAAGCAGGACTGTCCTCCCAGATGGGAAAAGGGGGCTTGTTTCGATGAGGAATCTGGTGACCACCCTAGACGCTGCTGCTCTGGGAGGGTGGGGGGTGAAGGACAGACCAGCGACCTTTCCCAGAGAACTTTTCTCATCCCAGACTGACAGGCTCACTGGGCTTACAACACCCCCGGTGAGGAATTTAGCACTCAACATCCGGTTTGCTCTCAAAAGATCTGACAGTTGGAGGAGAACCCGTTTCCTCCACCCCTTCCCTTATAAAGCCATGTAAGGGAAGGGGAACTCGACTTTCGACCGAAATTGAGTTCCCCGTGTCCACATTGCGAAGCAAGGCAGTTAAGTTCAGGGGTCCCCAGGGCCGCGGCCCGTGGAAGCAGCAGATGAAGACATGCATGTGCACAGCTCCGCTTGCGTGGGCGAGCGCACGCAGCTCCATTGGTGTGAGTGGCAAACTGTGTGTGTGCCTGCTGCTTGTGCAAATGGAGCTGCGCACACGTGCACACTCAGCCACCTCTCATGTGTTCAACCATACCCTCTCCCCTCCCTTCCCCTCTCCTCCTCTCTGCTGGCCCGTCTGCAAAGTCGGAAAGAAGTCTGAGGATCCCTGATTAAGTGAGTTTTATCCCATTTTAAAACATTTTTCCCCACCACTGCTGAGCAAATCATGATAGCAGGGTTTCAATATTTGAGGGGCTGCCACAGAGAGGAGGAGGGGGTCAAGCTATATTCCAAAGCACCTGAAGGCCAGAGAAAGAATAATGGATGGAAACTGAACAAGTAGAGAATCAACCTGGAAATAAGGAGGAATTTTCTGGCAGGGAGACCAATCAACCCCTGGAACAGAAGTTGCCTATGATTTGATTGCTTATTGTACCCTGTGACTACTATTAAGTGTTGTACCTGATGATTCTTGACTCTTGACAAATGTATCTTTTCTTTGATGTACACTGAGAGCATCTGCACCAAGACAGATCCCTTGTGGCTCCAATCACACTTGCCCAATAAAGAATTCAATTCAATTCAATCAGCTGAGCTTGAAAAACAGGATATAAAGAACAGCCTCGAGCCCAGGTGGGCAGGTGGGCCGCAACAGCTGATCATCAGAGCAAACCAAACTGGTCCGCTCCCAGATGATCCTTGGAGTTAATGGTTTGCCTGAACTGGAGCAAACCGGTAGAACCCCATCCCGGCATGCGGCCTGGTCTCTTACATTTTCCAGGATGGCCCCAGGGACCGGATCCAACTATTTCGTGTTTTCTCACCCCGGCACTAAATCAAGGATGTCCAAAATTTGGGGATAAAGATTTGTGGACATCAACTCCCAAAATTCCTTCTTGGAATTGAAATCCAGAAGTCTTAAAGCTGCCAAGGTTAGATACCTCTGCTCTGAATCCATGAAAGGACAGGTGGACAAACTTGTCTCCAGAAATCGTGGGTGCTCCATGACTAGATGTTTTTAAGAAGAGACTGGACAGTCACTTGTCTGAAATGGCATAGGTTCTCCTGCTCGAGCAGGGGGCTGGACTAGAAGACCTTCCAACTCTAGTTTATTCTAAATACTACACTCAAATCCAGCAAAAACACTGAGCTAAATCCAAAGCAGCGTACAGACGGAGCCATGGTTTGTTAAACCCACAGGAAATGAATTCCACAGATGGCCACCAGCTGGGACAGCCAAAAGGATGATGATGATGATGATGATGATGATGATGATGATGATGATAATAATAATAATAATAATAATAATAATAGTAATAATAATAATTAAAAAAAAACAAGTTCCAAAATAAATTCCTCAAAAAACGAGCTCAGAATGAAGCAGGGGGCTGTCTCAGAAATCCTGCAACTGAATCCTTGGGTTTAGACTTCAAGGCTCTGCCCTTTTCTTCAGTAAAGAGACCCCCTCATGAACTGAGACTAACAAAGTGTTGCGTCTCTCATCTGAAGCAACCTATTTATTTAATCGATTCCATTCCTTTGCAGAATGACTCCGATTGTACAGCTGATGGACACCGAGGTCCACTCTAGCTTGACAAAGGAGATTTCCAGTGGTGATTAAATCTGGCCGGCTTGTGAGTTGTGACATCACTGGGACAATAGCTGCCTTAAAGGCTCAGATGATCAGGTGAGGTTTTGCACCCTCTGGTGGCTGGCGCTCCTCCTCCTCCTCCTCCTCCTCCTCCTCCTCTTCCTTCTTCCATATCCGTCATCAGATGTTGGCAATCCTATCTTTATCAACAGCCACACAAAAAAGGGCTGCTGAGTTTTGTCCAAACCGTCCCCTTACATTTTGAAGCCACGATGTTCTTCTTTTGCCTGGACCTCATTTGCCTTCAGTCTTTGCCTGAAGGATTAAGGGAAGTAGGCTGTATTTTCCGGGTATCGCATCCGATGTCAGAAATATTCAAACCTTCGCTTTTTGATGGTTTTGATCAATAGTGGAATTCCAAAAGTTTTACCACCGGTTTGGTGGGTGTGCTTTGCGTTCCAACTCATTTCCTGCAAGCCTGCAATCTCCGGTCGCTTCAACAGCTGATGCACGGCACTCTGCTGTGTCGCGCAAAGCAACTTGTTTCAAAAGCAGAGGATAAAGGAGAGTATGAGAGTCCGGGCAGGTGGGTGGGCCCAACAGCAGAGCAGCAGAGAAAACTGTTTGGACTCCGCTGCTCATCGGCGCTACTGGCTCGGCAAAACCGGGCCGAAGCGGTAAAATACCACCACTGCTTTTGATTTCCTTTTGCTTTCTCAGGTGGCTTATCACCTCCTCATTTCTGATTTTGTCAACCCAGTGTGATGACCCAAAGGGGCGTGGCACAAAGGCAACAAAGTCACATAAATAAGAAAAGTCCCTTTAATACCACCAACTTTGCTCGCAATGTCCAGGTTACCTTCAGCTGGAGAAAAAAATCTCCTAAGAACAGCCTTTAAGTGGAGGAAATTCAGTCCGAAAACAGAGTACATACAAACTGTAAAAAAAAATCCACACAAATCACGCTGCAGAAATTAACTGGATAGGGCAGGAGAAGGAATTGCAGACTTCAAAGGCCAACTAAACACACAGAGTTTGGAAAATACCAGGAACCCAGCCTCGACAATAAAAGATAACTTACAATTTGCTTTCAGCTGTGTGCAACCTCCCTTTTTAAACACCGCGTTCCCAGCTGCAACTAATGAAGGGAATCAGGGCCCTTTCCTCCCCCGTAAGCCACACAACTCACGTTGCTCCCTTCTCTGTTCCTCCCTGCATGCCCTAGAATGAAGACAGGGTGGGCATTGGTCTTCCTCCGAATTCCCTTTCCCTACCTCCCCCCTTCTCTACCCAGCTAGACTTTGCCCGTCCCCAGTTTCTTCCAAAGCCAATGGAGCCACACTCCCACTCCCTGTCAGCTGCTCAGACTCCCCCTCCGAAAAAGATTTGGACATGACACCCAGCGTATAGGTAACAGCCACCAGTAAATCCACATTTCAAATGCTTCCACTCTCTTCAAGTGGCTGTCTGTCTGAAACCAACTCTCCGCTCTGTAGAGCAGGAATTTATTTGTTGCACAGACTCCACGTTCCATGTGCAGAGTGAGGATTTCCACAAACACGTGGGGTGGGTTCCCGATAAGACTACAGGCGGTCCTCAACTTACAACAGTGGCTGATCAAAGTTACACTGAAAAAGAAAAGAGACTCTTGACCATGTTTCACACTTATGATGGATGCAGCATGCCCATGGCCACGTGATCAAAATTTGGATGCTTGGCAACCAGTTCAAATTTATGATGGCTGCAGTATCCTGGCACCATGGAATTCCCTTTTGGGACCTTCTGACAAGCAAAGTGAATAGGGAAGCCAGATTCACTTAACAACCGTGCTACTAACTTAACAATTGCAATGATTCACGGTGGCTAGAAAGATCATAAAATGGGCCAAAACTCACTTTACAAAAGTCTTATTTAACAAAATAAATGTTGGGCTCAATGATGGTCATGGGTCCAGGACTATCCGTACTCCAATACAAGATCTGGCCAGTTGTGGGAAGCCAGACACTGACTCACTGCACTGTGGAAAACACGCTGGATATGAGATAATTTGCTTTTAGATGAAGCATGTTCTCTGAACGTAGCAATTATGTTCTGTTTACTAGTTTTTGAGAGCCAGTCTGGCATTGTGGTTAAGACCTGTTTGGAAACCAGGAGATTCTGAGTTCTAATCTTGCATTACGCACAAAGCCAGCTGGATGATCTTGGGCCGGTCACTCTCTCTAAGTCCTAAGAAGGAAGCAATGGCAAACCACTTCTAATCACTTGGCAAGAAAACTGCAAGGGCTTGTCCCAGCAGTATCTGAGAATTGAATACAAGGGAACAGAAAGAAGAAGAAAAAAAACCCGAGTATTTAGCATGCTGTATGACTCCAGCCTTAGATTATATTAGCTAACTACTTAAATTATTTGCACATGCAGAAGATTTTGACTGTTTAAGGTGTATCAGGACATTTGAAAACCATATTTGGTCTAGTGTTTAAAGCACCGGATTAGAAAGTGGGAAGCTGTGAGTTCATGTCCCACCTTAGTCATGAAAACTACCTGGGCCAGTGGCTTTCTCTCAGCCCAACCCACATGGGTTGTTGTGGGGGAAAATAGGAGGAAGATCTGTGTTCACCACTTTGAGTTATTTGTAAAAAATAATAAAAAGCAGGATACAAACAGATAAATAAATTCTCAGCCCCGCACCCTACAAATATCTGGCTATAATTCCTATCAATCACAAGCAGCCATTTGGGATAAGGATACTGGCAAATGTAAGATAGATCCAGCACTCAGGCTAACTAGGATTATCCAAACTGAGCAGGATTAGATGGGACATGACTGAACTCTTTTCCAAATTGCAAACTCATTAGTATGGAAGGTCCTGCCTATTACAGCAACAGGGCCTGCTGTAGAAAGACACGTGGAATATGTGGAAATAAAAACAAATGGTGAAGCCTTTATCCGGCCTGTGAAACATTAATGATTAGGGCATAGGAGGTTAAAACATTAGGTATGTCTAGTTTAATGAAAAGAAGGAGCAGGGGGCAACATGATAGTAGCGTTCCAATATTTGAAGGGCTGCCTTTTCTCCACCAGAAGGCAAGAGAAGAAGCAATGGATGAAAATTAATCAAGGAGAGAAGCAACCTGGAAATAAGGAGGATTTTCCTGGCAGTGGAAGTGGAAGAAGTTGGGGAAAAGGGAAGAGTTAACCGGTGCGAAAAGCCAGATCTAGAGTTGCTTCTTCTGTAACCGTTTGCCTTTAGTAAAATGTACTTTCACTACTGATGGAGTCTTTCTTGTCTAACTCGCCAAGTTGGGATGGCTGACAATACCAGTGCGAATCTTCCCTCCCCTGCCAAATAAAACTGCTCCAGCGCATCCATCCATTTCCTTTCTAGGTTGAGTGATCTCCAGAAGGAATCTCCCTGGTGGAGTGACATCCAGGAGGCTCCAAGTGAGTCAGGCAATTCCCTCTGGTTCTAAAGATGCCATAGCAATTCCCTCCAGGCATTCCTGTGCTGGATGCACAGAACTTTCTCAGGATCTTACCCTGAAACAGTTGGATGAGATGTCTGGGCTGACGCTTTTGGCTCCTGCTGTTTCTGAAAGAGCTGGGCTTCCTTCGAAGCGGCGTTGAGTTCCTTGGTGACTCTGCCAGAGGGATGAAAGACAGAAAAGGGAAAAGGACATTAAAGCAGAAGCCATTCCTTCCATCCTTTCGGTTTGGTGCCCACTTTGAATTCTGACTGCAGGATCTCTGGAAGTGGGAACTGGGCTGCCTGCACGATTCCCATAAAGCTTCAGCCAAGAAGATGTGGAACCGAAGAAAGTGGCAAGTGGAAAAGCCTATTCAATCAACTCTTGAAAGGCCCCATAAGATACACATTACCTAATTTGGGTCATGAAATGTCTGCAAGAAAACAACCAAGCTCAGAGATCATCAAGGATCTCACAGACCTTTTCCTCTTCCTCCTCCACTCCACCCTATTCCCTTCTAGCTCTGATGGGTAACCTAGTTGAGTAATGAAACATCTGCAAGAAAATAATTAAACTCAGGGAGCACCAAGAACCCCTCATTTCAACCCTGAGTTACAAATATTCTCCTTTATTCGTACGTACAATCATCACAAATGTGCTTCTCAATTTCATGAATTCAAATCCCAAATGCTTACATACAGAGACATGTTGGGAGAGTTATAGTATCTAGTGCTAAAAATCTCTGCGACTCTGCACTTTGCTAGTGCTATTGAGTTTCTCAGTACATTAGTCTGAAATTCATAAATTCCGTACAGCAGAATTCTCGTGTTTCTACAACCATCATATTGAGAAACAATTGCAATACCTCTTCTAAAAGTAGATAATATATTTATTTGTAGTGATTTGGACTTTTCACTGGGCTAATTCCATTTTAAGAGCCAGTTTGTTTAGCGGTTAAAGCAGAGGTCTCCAAACTTGGCAACTGTAAGACTTGTGGACTTCAACTCCCAGAATACTCCAGCCAGAGAATTCTGGGAGTTGAAGTCCACAAGTCTTAAAGTTGCCAAGTTTGGGGACCTCTGGGTTAAAGCATCAGGCTAGAAAGAAACAGGAAGTTATGAGTTCTAGTTCTAGCTTAGGCACAAAGCCAGTTGGGTGACTTTGGGCCAGTCACTCTCTCTCAGCCCTGGGAAGAAGACAATGGCAAACAATTTCCAAAATCTTGCCAAGAAAAATGCAGGGAACTTGTCCAGGTGGTTGCCAGGAGTCAATAATGACTCAAAAGTGAAAAAAAGAATAAGAAAAAAAAAATCTCATCCACACTGCCTACTTTTAACTTCAAATGGGTTTCCGATCCCAGCTTAATGTTTGACATTCTCTGAAATGTATTCACTGCGCTGAAAATTCTCTTCAACAGAACATGCTACTTTGGGATAAACAGACAATCACAGGCTACCAATGAAAAGAATATAGACATAGAAAATCAGACGGAATCTTTCCCAGGAAAGTCAAAAGCATTTGGACTGCAGGCAGTTAAAAAGTAACAGAGACATGATAGAGATATATTCTATATTGCATTTGTGCAGAGAATACACAATGTCTTTTACATCAAGAGAACCCAAGGACACCCAGTTAAACTGGACGATGGGAAATTCTGAATTCTGACATACGTGCATTCTCGAATTTTGCTATTCAGAAAATGGAACAGCTGCCTACTGGATAACTCAGAAGTGGTCTCAGTCTCTGTCTCTGTCTCTGTCTCTGTCTCTCTGTGTGTGTGTGTGTAGGAAATAAACCAAACATCCAGCCATGAATGCCTGCTAAGGTCACCTTTAGAGCAGAAACAGCTTCTCTCTGAATCTGAAGTACACACCCTAATTATTAGTGAGCTTTCAAACAGCTGTGGGGAAACATAATGACTGGTATATTTGTTTGATCTAACATGGTCCTACGCTATGTAGCCAAAATACGACTGGACTTTTGTTTTAATCTGCCCAAGAGCACATGTTCTCTGAGCAGATTAAAATGCACGACAACCACCCCCAATCAACACACACATAAATTACAAAGTTGCTCTAGGCATTAAAGTTTTTCCCAATTTACAGAATGAGGAATAGCTGCCAAAAGTGGCAGGCAGAAAGGTTTTACTGAACAAATCTGTACCCCTGGCTTGAATTTCAAAAAGGCAGAATGAATATATTTTTCCTCCAGGAAACTAAAAAGCAGCAGCAAGTTTGGGAGCTTATCAAACGGTTGTGGTTGAAGAAGCAAATTAGCATTTCCTCTCTGTGAAGAAACGGATAGCTGCCAAGGAATGGGTTTGCAGACACACACAGCACACGGTAAAAAGGTTAAGACAAAACAAAAAGCAATGAGTTAATCTCAAAAACATAATCTTTTTCGGCTACAAGTCAGATACTGGCTTCTGAATGCCGGAATTCTACCTCGCACTATCATGGGGAATTTGTTTGAAAAGTAATTCTTAAGTTTAATAACCGCATATGAGACAAAAGACTAAATAAACCATCTGTGTAAATCAATCTTTCTCATGTTGTTTCAATCCCATCTGTTTTTCCTTTCTTCATGACCTTGTAAGGTATTTGCCTCACCCCTCCGTTTTCAGCAACCTTAACAGATTCCTGCTTTCATTTCTCCTGAAATGCAAGAAATTGCTGCACGCAACGAAATTTCATTTTAATGTATGGTGATTAATGCACATTCAAAGTGACAATAAAGTCACTTTCTATCTTATCCTCTCCTATCCTCTCCTCTCCTACCCTACCCTACTCTCCTCTATTCTATTCTATATTCTATATTCTATTCTATTCTATGCTATACTATTTTCTATTCTATTATAGCAATCAAGGGAGGAAACATAGTGTCCCTCTATGGCAGAAGTGAGAAAGCATGGTGGGTTTATGACTTGTGGACTTCAACTCCCAGAATTCCTGAACCAGCCCTGGCATAGGAATTATGGGAGTTGAAGTCCCTAAAGTCATAAAAGGGCCATGTTTCCCCCCCACCCTTGCTCTAGAAAGATGACTTTATCCCAATCCGAATCTTCTATTTAGGGAACTCTGCTTAATGCAAAACCCAATTCCACCTTGTTGTGCAAAACCTTCACTTCCCAATGCAATTGGCCCAGTTTCCTTCCCAAACCTCTAAGGAAGAGCAACACACTACCCTCTTTTTAGTCCCAGATCTTCAAGCTTCTCCAAGTGCTCACTGCCTCACCAATATTTCTCAGAGGTCTGGGCGGTTTTCTGGACTTTCAGCTCCTCAAACTGAGTACAGCCATTTCCTTCCCAGGCCTTGGAACTGAAACCCGTGGACATTAAAGGACAATGCAGCCTTTGCCCTGAACACCAACCCATCAGAGTCTGAATTACTTTTCAGTATTTCAGAAAAATGACTGGGGTTGTCCCCCAATTTCTCTTTAGGATTTCAAAGACTTTCTTTGAACTTAAATTCTGTTTTAAGTCCCAAAGATGTTATTTCAAAAGGCAACTACACTGTTTTTTCCTAGAAGACATTTTGCTTTTCACTCAAGAAGCTCTGCAAAGTTTTCAAAAAAAAAGTTGAGAAAGTCCAGCTGCCTTTTTGGAAAAAGCACCTTTGGGACTTAAAACAGAATGTAAGGTGATCAGTTCAATCAAAAGGATCTTCTTGGATGAGAAGTGAAACATCATCAAGGAAAAGCATCTGCAAAAAAATGCTGAGAAAGTCCAGTTGCCTTTTGAAAAAGTACACTGGGGACACCAGCTTTGAGGAAACTCAGAACGACCCCATAATCCCTTGCAGGGTGGAGTCTGGGCAACTGAATGGAGCTAGCAGAGTGTTTAAGTGGCCGAATGCCCTTCCTGTCACCAATGAGGAGTTTTGTTCAGCAGATATGCTCTCAGTGTGCCCAGAGAGAGAAATATCTGCTTCTACCTAGGATCGAATAGGACACGGTGGCTCAGTGGCTAAGACACTGAGCTTGTCGATCAGAAAGGTCAGCAGTTCGAATCCCTAGCGCCGTGTCACGGAGTGAGCTCCCATTACTGTCAGAGCTTCTGCCAACCAAGCAGTTTGAAAGCATATAAAAAAAAATGCAAGTAGAAAAGTAGGGACCACTTTGATGGGACGGTTACAGCGTTCTGTGCGCCTTCGGTTGGCCACAGGACCACGGAGATGTCTTTGGACAGCGCTGGCCCTTCATCTTTGTCATGGAGATGAGCATCGCCCCCTAGAGCCAGAAACGACTAGCAGGTATGTGCGAGGGGAACCTTTACCATTACATTTATCTTAGATCGAACTCATGGTGAGGTGAGAACTCTGCCTCTAGGCCACCATACCACTCCTATTTGCCTATTGTATGTGTATTTTAATACAACTCTGCTGTTTTACAGCCCAGTGAAATGTTTTAAGGTCCCTGTTTTGCAGCGAAAAGCAGTTTATAACATGGCCCTTGTCCCCTACTTGTTAGCTGCTGTTTGAATGGGGCAGCTGAATGCAGAGGAAACAGGCCCAACTTACCTCACCTCTTCACCAGCAAAGTCAAACACTTTGGTGACTGTGATTTTGCTGCTCTCGGTTTCCTTCAGTTCCCCCTGAGACTTGTACACATTCTTCTCATCGGCTGACTAACCAAAACAGGAAAGAAAACAAAAAACAAAAAAACCCACATTTGCTTGAGCACTGGAGAGACCTCAGGCGCTTTCAATGCACGCAACATACAGTATTAAATGTGTTTATAAATGTGACAGCGAACCTATGCTATGCGTTGGAAGTGGCAAGCAGCACCATCCCTCCGGGCACGCCAGCCGTCGCCTGTTGCTCTTTTGGATTCCGGTGAGCAGCTGGTCTTTGTGTGGACGGGAGCACCAGAAACCAGAACAGCAGCTCCCTGGAGCACATGTGCACGCCAGCCAGCTGGTCTTAGTGTGCGCATGCGTGTTAAAAACCAGAAGACCAGATGGCTAGCCTGCATGTGTGCGCTGGGAAGCAAAGCTTCCGGTTTCCGGTGCTCCTGCATCAGGGAGCTATTCTTCGGTGCCAAAAAGGTTAGCCACCACTGGTGTCAGAGTTCCGGGGATTGCCCTAATTAAATCATGAGCCTTGAGCCAAACTTCAAAAGAATCCAAGAGATTTATTAGGAGCAACATGTTGGCATTGACCCATATGAAGCCAACTATGGCATAAATAATTCATGGTTACCTTGGCCCTGTTTCCCCCCTCCCTCCTGGGTGTGTCATAAATTAGATTCGCCAATGAAACACATTCACAAGCTGGGTGTCATCAATCACGTTCTCCAATTAAGGATTTTCCTGGGCAGAAAATCTGGTAACCTAGGCTACAATCTTTGTAAGATAAGTGTGGAATGTACTTCTGGTTTTAAACTGCCATACTGCTCCTTCAGATTTTCTTCTCCCCTCCCCCTTGTTTATGGCAACTCCAAAACAGGAATAGGAACGTTTACAAATTGACAACTGGTTTATAACCAGTTATAATCAGTTATAATTGGTTGTGGGTTTATCACAATATAGGTAGTCCTTGACTTACAACCATTTTTAGTGACTGTTTCAAGTTACAACTTATGACCGTTTTTCACACTTAACGCCCACTGCAGCATTCCCATGGTCATGTGATGAAAATTCAGCAACTGGTGTCTGAATGGCAGTTTTCTCCTTACCGTGTGTTTCTGATTGTAGGGAGTTTGCTTTGCGGAAACAGCTTTGGGCTTCTGGCCAACATCACTGAGAAAGCTGGCCCACAACGCCTCCTCCTTTTGCCTTTCCTCATTTTCGTTTATGTGTGTGTTGTGACTTTCGCCCAGTTTACTGTCCTCCTGGTCGCTTTTGTTGTCTTTTGAAGATTCTCCTTCCCCCACGTCTAAGAAAAACCCGTGTTGTTTCTTTCTTTTCCTATGGGAAAAAGTCTGTTGTTATAAGCAAATAAATTACCATTCAAGAACCTAAAATGGCGGCCAAGGTTATTTTGGGGGTACTTGGAAACAACCAGGAGCGTCTGCAGGGTTTGGATAAAAAAATAAAGTGAAGATGGCTGCCGGAACAGCGCGACTGAAGGGCCACCTGTGGTGGTTGTCATGTTGATTCTTCCCCCCCACCAAACATCCTGTGGATGCTACTGAGCAATCTTGTGTTAAGTAAAAAGGGCAACATAACGACTTCAAAGAAAAAACAAGGAAGTCCCGCTGCCTCTTGAAAAAACACCTTTGGGGCAGCCATGACCTGGAGGACTGAGAGTCTCTACAGACTTTTAGCTATACAATTTGGGATGAACACCCTTGGAATTGTGTGGGAATAAGGAATGGATTTCCAGACTACAGGAACCATTTGCACCACTCAGGTGACCCTGAGGACACAGACAAACCTCCAAGTGATCTCAACGATTTTCTAAAAGAATGCAAATGACTAGCTGTCTGCAAGGAATAGAAATCCTTCCATTCCTCACCATCCAGTCAGAGCTGAAGAATCTTCTTGGATGAGAAGCGAAACTTTTTCCAAGAAAAACCAGAAAGTCCAGTTGCCTCCTGAAAAAGCACCTTTGGAGCAACCAGGACCTGGATGGCTGAGAATCTCTACAGACTTTTAGCTATACAATTTGGGATGAACACTCTTTGAATGGTGTGGGAATAGGGAATGGATTTCCGGGGGGGGGGGGGGGAGAGGGGAATGAGACTATAGGAACCATTTGCACCATTCAGGTGACCCTGAGGACACAGCTAAACCTCCAAGTGGTCTTAATGACCGCCTGAAAGGATGCAAATGACCAGCTGTCTGCAAGGAATATAAATCCTTCCATTCCCCACCATCCAGTCAGAGATGAAGAAGCTTCTTGGATGAGAAGCAAAACGTCTTCCAAGAAAAACCAGAAAGTCCAGTTGCCTCCTGAAAAAGCACCTTTGGGATTAGAAATGGCAACAGGTAAGGCACTGTTGGCATTAAATATGGGCAAGAAAAGGAAACAAATATTGAAATATGGACTAAGGCAATTTGTTTATACCTGGGTTTATACAGGTGGACCTCGACTTTCCACCACAATTGAGACCAAAATTTGGGTTGCTAAGCGAGACATTTAAGTGAATTTTGCTTTATGACCTTTCTTGCCACAGTTGTTAAATGCATTGCGGCAGTTGTCAAGTTGGTAACAGAGTTCTTAAGTGAATCTGGCTTCCCCATCAACTTTGTTTGTCAGAAGGATCTCAAAAGGGGTCATGTGACCCCAGGGGACATTGTGATGGCCATAAATATGAATCAATTGCCAAAAGCATAAATTTTGATTACGTGACCATGGGAACTCTGCTAAGGTCGTGTGAAAATGGTCATAAGTCACTTGTTTCAGTGACATTGTAACAGTGAAGATCCGGAGTGTAACACAAACGTAACAAAATCCAAAAAGTAAATAAATGTCTTTTAATACCTCTAACCTGGCCCCACTGTTCAATAATTCTCAGCTGGAGATAAAACTTATTCAAAAATAGTCTTCCAAAGAAAGCAATACAGTCCAAATTTAGAAGTGAAGATAGAAGTGAAATAAAAAACCAAACAAACAAACTACAATGAAGGAAATTCCACAAAGGACCAGGATAAGTAATTACCAACTTCAAGGAGATAACAAGGCACAGTCTGTGGGAAGGATGCCAACCAAGATAACTTCATCCCAGAATAACATATGCTTTGCTTCTGGCAACGGTATATTTTAACTGTCTCTCTTATATACTAGTCTCCCCAGCTGCAACCAATGAGGGGGGTCATGGCCGCTTCCTCTCTCTGAAGCCAAGTTGTTTCCTTCTCCGTTCCTCCCTGCGTGCCCTAGGATGAAGAGGAGATGGGCCTGGTTTTTCCTCTGACTGCTCAGCCGGCCTCTGCCCTTCCCCAGCCTCCTCCACAACTTCTGGAGCCACACTTCCACTCCATGTCGGCTGTTCTTCCTCTCCCACAGAGTCTGACCCTAACAAGGGCATGACAGTAATTTTGAACAGTCACAAAGTGAAGTGTTCAGTCAAGGACTATCTGTATATTGGCTAACCTTGGCTACTTTAAGATATGCAGATTTCAACTCCCAGTATTCCCCAGCCAACCATGCTGAATATAGTGCTAGTCATGCTGGTTGGGGAACTCTGGGAGTTGAAGTCTGCATGTCTTAAAGTAGCCAAGATTGGGAAATCCTGGTTTATGCTAATCTCACAGAGATAGCAGGCCTATCTCAAATCTAATCCCAAGCTTGGGAGTTTTGTGAGTCTTCATACAGTTTTTCAGCTTTCAATGGAACCGCTCTCCTCACTCATCACTTTCTACAAATAAAACACCTTATCGGAAAAAATGCAGTTTCAGGCATCATTTCGAAAAGGAAGCAAAACAACACTTTCTTTTCTTTCTTTCCCTCTTATGCAAATGACTGCTTACCGAGGTGCGATTCCTTTAGTGTCCTTTTTGCATTTCTTCCAGTCTGGCTGCTGCTTCAGCTCCTCCACTTCTTCTTCCTTTACCAGCTCGCTGACGTCATCTTCGCTGTATTCTTCCCCTGCATCAACACAGCCTCAGTTACCCAAAAGGAACAGGTTGTCACTAGGAACAGGGGACGGACGGACTAGACTATGTGTTATCCAAGCAGTCAGGCCTGTTCTGACCCAAACCCTTTTCCAACAAAACAAACACAAACCAAAGGGAACAGAAACCTTTTCAAGATTCTTATGAATCCCCGGTTAAAAGGCTGCTGCAAACTAATTAACTTTGATAAGCACGAGCCTCACCAAAACTGTGCTAGGCTGCCAAGAATCACAGATAAGTTTACATAGAGATATTTTATAACACAAGTCTTCAAATACCAACTTAAGATACTGCAATGTCCACGAGGCTCAAGTTTCAAAACATCTTTGCTTCCTCCAAAGAATGTCCAATTCACAGCTGGCTTTTATCTTCTTGAAGGAGGGGCCATTACCTTGCAGCCTTACTCCCGGGTTGCCCATGCTGTTGTAGCTGCTCTTCCCTGCGAGCAGCCCTCCATGCATGTACACTTGGCACAGGCTCTTCAGGAACCTCCTCATCGCTGCTGCCAGGCCCCACAATCTCTGAAGGCAGCAGTCCAGTCCCTAATGGTCCTGGCCCCTCATCTGAGTCCTCGCTCTCCTCAGCCATCTGCACTTCCTGCTGGCTAACCACAACAAGGCCTGAGCAAAAAGGAAGCATTGTCATCACAGGGAAAGCTGAAAGAGAATCCACCAAGGAAGCTTTTATCCTTCATCTGCCCTTGGGCAGACCAGAGATACGCTGGATGCTGCAAAATGTGTGTGTGTGTGTGTGTGTGTGTGTGGGGAGAAGCTGTTTCTTGGTTTCTTTCTCCATCCTGGTCATTTAAAAACATGAAAACAGCAGCCATAAGGTTTGTTGCCCGCTTGCAACAGAAGTAGCTGCTTGGGACTCCATGTCATCCTCAAAAGAACCGTGGGTTTCATTGATTTAGTGGTGAATGTGCCTAGAAACCAGGAGACTGTGAGTTCTAGTTGCACCTTAGGCATGAGAGCTGCTTGGGTGACTTTGGCTTAATCACCAGGAGAAGGTGAGTTCTAGTCCCATCTTAAGCATGAAAGGACTCTTTCAGTCCAACCCATTTTACAAGGCTGTTGCTGGGGAAAATAAGGGGAGCAAGGAATATTAGGTGTGTTTGCTGCCTTGAATTATTTATATAAAAAAAATAAAGATAGGGTTAAAAAAGTTATTTCCATTATACTAATTACAAAGCAGAGTGTTTTAGCCTTGGGTCCTTGAAGATGTGTGGACTTGATCTCCCAGAATTCCGCAGCCAGCAAAAAAAACAGTGCTAGACAGATTGCACCAATACTCCTGCCGCATCAGACTCAGTTTAAGATAGCAGAAATCTTAATTCTTCAATTCCCCAAGAAGTGCAATGTACCTCCTAAGAAAGAGGTCTCCAAATTTAGCAACTTTTAAGACTTGTGGAAGTCAACTGGAGCTGGCCGGAGAATTCTGGGAGTTGAAGTCCACAAGTCTTAAGGTTGCCAATTTTAGAGACCTTTGTCCTAAGATTACAATTTAGGATAGGACTGAAATGGGAGGACTGTACAAATGCCAGAGGCATCCTGGATGGAAAAAAAAAAAATGGAACTACAAATAAAATAAGTAAAAAAGGCTGAAGGGAGAGACTTTCTATTCAGGAGTCCCAGTTCATGACAGCTCTAATAAAAAGGCTGCCAAAAACTTTTGAGGAAGGAAAATCCAACGAAGGCTCCATCTCCCGCTTTTAGGATTCACGTTGGGCGCCAAGCTAGGGTTGATTCTGTGAAAGTAAGCCATTTGTCTTGGATGGGAGACCCCCAGGAAACCCCCAAAGAAAATATCAGAAAAAAGGACTGGGAAATCTCCATCCCAAAGCAAGCAGCCTCACCAGAGGTTTGGCTGCAAGGAGCTTTTACCTTTCCAGGGCAGTTAGAAGGGAAAGGAGCCAGCGGGCTTGCAAAGTCTCCTCCAGAGTTTCTCAAACTTGGCAGCTTTGAAGGCAGGGGACTTCAACTCCCAGAATTCCCAGCTCAGCAATGCCTGCCAAGGCTTTGCTGGCTGGGGAATTCTGGGAGTTGAAATTCGCGGATCTATTATTATACCACGCGGCCGACCCGGGATTTGCCGGTTCTCCAAACTACTCAAAATTTCCGCTTCCTACGAGCAGAAACGGGTCTGCAGCCCAACGCCTTCCCTTTTTAGGGTGGTACAACCCCGCGCCATCCCGTCCTCCCCCCCCCCATCCAACAACCCGCGTTGGACTCGCCGGGCTGATGTCACGTGACGCCCTCAGCGCGTAGCCCGGATGTTGGGTGCCGCCGGACAGAGGCCTTTGACCTGAAGGCCTCACCGCCTGGTCCCGCCTGCCCAAACCGGCCGGCCGCGGCTCGCCACGCGCTCTCCCCGAGGCCGTGATGTATGTCCTCACCTGAGGGCAGGTAATCCTCGTCTTCCCCCGACGAAAAATCCTCCGAATCCGACATGGCTCTTCCGGCGCGATTCCGACCTCACATATCACGCCTCACGTTTTAAGACAACCCGGAAGCACACGCCTCCCACCGGGGGGGGAGAATGTCGTCTTTGCCGGAAGTACCCTTGGAGCTACAGAACAAGCCTGTGGAAGACCGTCCTGCGGCTTTGGTGAAGTGGAAGAGTTTGAATATTTGACCGATCCAGGCGTCAATATTCGAGACTGGGATAAATACGCGCCATAGATCGGTCAAACCTCCCGAGGGTGGGAAAAGAGTCGCTGGAAAAAAAAGAGACAGATTGGGCTACTTGAGGCCCAGAAAGCCTGGAATGATTCGGATGGCAAAGGCTACCAGAGCCGCGCGGGCCTTTGCGGGGTAACGAACGTTATTGCGAGCGACCTTCCAGCCGTCGGTGAATTAACTGCTCCCGGCACCCGTCTTCAAGAGCAAGAAAGGCCTTCTGGGAAGTGTAGTTTTCCAAGAGGGGCGGGGCGGGGAGGGGAGAAAGTTTAAAACCAAAAAAAACAACAACCATAGAACGCCACGATCTAGAGCGGCCGGAAAGCGGCCCTGCTGGAAGTGCGCCTGGCGCCGCTCCGGGCGCCGCTCCTCTCTGGCTCCGGCAACGGGATGCCGCGGCTGAGGCGGCGGGATGGCGGAAGGCGGCGGGGCGTCTCCGCCGAACTCCGGCGGTCTCTTGCAGCAGATCCTGAGCCTCCGCTTGATCCCACGGGTGGGCAACGCCACCAACCCGGCCTGCGTCGACGCGCTCTGCCACTTCACAGGTGAGGAGGGACCGTCGAGACTCGGACGACAACGCCTCCCGTCCCCTCCCGGAGGGGAGCCCTGGAGAGGCGCCTGCTCCTCGGCTCGTATCAGAAGGCGGGGGGGGGGGGGAACCCGAGACCCTCACCGGGGGGGGGGGGAAGCCGCCCACCCACCCCGTCAGCAGGGAATCATGGGTGTTGGAGTCCTGAGGGCATGGGGTGGGAAGCGGGGTGGTGGTGTTCCAGGCGACCCATCACGGGAACCTCAATATCAGCTCTTATCCGGGGCTTTCAGTGTCTCCTTCGGGGTTTTTTTTTTTTGGGGGGGGGGGCAGTTGTCAGAAACAGCTGCTTCAATTCCCCCCCATTTCTGCCCTTTTGGCCACGCCCCCACGCCCTGCCCCGCCCCCCAGCTAGACTTTGCCCTCTTCCTGGCCTCACCTGTCACCTGCCCAACCTTCCTGGAGCCCTTGCCAGCCTTTTCTACCGTCCCAACTGGGTCAAGTTAGAAAAGACACACACACACACACACACACACACACAGACACAAATGCAAGCAACCCCCCTAGGGCTGCCTTAACAGCATTCAGGGCAAAACAGTGTCCTGGAGGGGCCCCTACGACTACTACTACTCACCGGAATAAAAATGTAAATGGTCGATAAACTTAAACCTGTATTTATTTTATTGGCTCTTCCAACAAAATCGGTGTTGTTTCATAAAATAACACCAACTAATTAAAAACAGGCAGTAAAATGTTGCTGTATTTATATGATGCAAGGTGCATTGAAGGGTTAACATACACAGATCAGTGGTGGGATTCAAAATTTTTTACTACCAGTTCTGTGGGTGTGGCTTGGTGGGCGTGGCATGGGAAGGATATTGTAAAATCCTCATTCCTTCCTCGCCCCACTAACCTGCTTTCCAGCTCCGTTCTCCTGCGCAGGGCAACCAAAGAAAACCCAGCCGATAAGCTGCGACTCAATGGGAGGCGGAGAAGAGATGGGGTTGGTGGGTCCAGTCAGAGGTGGGATTTGCAGGTTCTCCAAACTACACAAAATTTCTGCTACTGGTTCTCCAGAACTGGTCAGAACCGGCTGAATCCCACCTCTGACACAGATTACTGTAGCATGGGGTCCACAGGCCCACGCATTAAGACAGCCCTGCCATGGCCCATGATTAGGTATGGTTAGCCAAAGGTACCCTTTACTATTTACTAGAAGTATCTATTAGCAGGACTACCAGATTCTGGAACAGCTTTGTTCCCTAGGCCATTCATCCATCTGGTAAACTCAAAAGTTTCATTGTTCTCGCCATGTACATCCATACATCCAGATTAGACTGTGTTGTTTCTCTCCGTCATAGAATAATATATGTGGGCATGTGCATAATTTTGTATTTATTTTGTCATGTTTACATAATGCATATTTGGAGGTGGTGACCCTTTGAGAGCTGTATGGAACGGAATTTTATTTTAATGTATGCCGATTAGTGGACATTCAAAGTGACTATAAAGTTAGTCTAAGTCTACTAAAGTCAAGAGGTTTCAGAAGAAGGAAAGCCAGATCTGGGGTTTTTGTGCCCAAAGCATCTGGTTAGCTTTTCCCTTGTTCCGTTCTTCCCCATGAGTGTCCAATTAGGTCAGGGGTCTCCAAACTTGGCAACTTTAAGACTTGTGGACTTCAACTCCCAGAAGTCTCCAGCCATCTGGCTGGAGAGTTCTGGGAGTTGAAGTCCATAAGTCTTAAAGTTGCCAAGTTTGGAGACCTCTGAATAAGGTGCTAACAAATTGTTTGAGTAACAGTCCCTGTCTGCATAGGCTGGATGGTTCTGCATTCCTTCGTGTGACATTCCCCCACCTCCCCACTCCCCATCACCACCACAAAATGGCAGGCTGACAACAAACAATGCATAGCATAGCTGAATGGCAGTCCTGACACCTTTCCACTCCTCACCCCAGCAACCTTCAGGTTGGGCCGTAGCAGTCGCTGACCTGTCCATGGAGGACTTGCTGCCGACTTCCCCATTGGCTTTGTGGACAGCTGGCCGGAAGTCAGCCGCTCCTCACTTAATGACCCACAAGCTTTGCTTAATGATGGTACCTGGGCCTGCTAGGTTTGCCATTGCTGAGCGGAGCTGTCATGAGATGGTTGCACTTTACAAACCACGTTACTTAGTGATGGAAATTTCAGCCCCAATGACCCTTGTTAAACTGAGGAATACCTGTACCCTGAAGTGGCTCACTAAAGGTGAGGTACCAGGAAAGATGTACAGGTAGTTCTCAACATATGAACTTAATGGAGCCTCTGCCCATTACGGTTCTAAGTCGTGACAGTCATAAAATAGATCTGTTACTGACCCGATTTTACAGCTTTTTTACAGCGGTCATTAAGCAAATGCAGCAATGGTTAACAGATAATCAGAGTTGGAAGGGACCTTATGCATCATCTAGTCCAACCCCCTGCCCAAGTGGGAGTCCCTATACCATTTCTGACAGATGGCACTCTTCTTGAGAGCCTCCAGGGATGAAGCTCCCATAACTCCCAAAGGCAACTTCTCTTCCATGGGTTGATTGCTGTCACTGTCAGAAAGTTTCTCCCTATTTGCAGGTTGAAGCTCTCCTTGTTTAGTTTCCGTCCATTGTTCTATGTCTGGCCTTCAGGTGTTTTGGAAAATAGCTTGAAACCCCCCCCTCCTCTCTGGGGCAGCCCCTCAAATATTGGAACAGTGCTATCCTGTCTCCGCTGTTCCTTCTCTTCACTAGACTAGCCAAGCCCAGTTAAATGACCCCGTGGTTTCCTATGGATCTGCTTTTACCAAAAAATCAAAAGAGCCAGTTTTCAGAAAAACTAGCATAAAATGCAATAACGTGACCCCAAGGATGGCTGGGGAATTCTGGGAGTTGAAGTTCACTCATCTTGAAGTTGCCAAGGTTGGGAGACACTGGTCTAACCTGACTAAAATGTGGAATCCCCCCCCCCCCCCCGAGTGAATCTCTTCCACCTGGGAAGCTGCACCTTCTGGAAGAAGCTGTCAGTTTCTGGAGGGCCCACCTAAGAAAGCTCTAATTATGTTGCCACTTTGGAGAAATGGCTTGATCTTTGCGATGGGGAGAGCAACCTCTGGAGGGTTATTGGTGGAAGCCATTCCAAGGTTGTTGTTCTGAGCTGCTCTTCCCTCCTCTCCCGCTGCAGAGATGTGGTATGGAATCTTCCTGTGGGCACTGGTATCGTCTCTCTTCTTCCACATTCCTGCAGGACTACTGGCTCTTTTCACTCTCCGGAGGCACCGATATGGCCGGTTCATGCCAGTCAGCATCTTCCTGATGGGCCTCGTTGGGCCGTTAGCTGCCGGGACCTTAACAAGTAGGTTGATTCTGGCAGAATTTGTTGGGTTTAGAGTTCTGGATCCTGGCAGGGGAAAGGCCTGGTTTACACATCACCCATTATGATCATATGCCAAGAACTACCTGTCTTTGGGAACAGGGAGAAATCCCCCCAGAGGTATGTGGCAGCCCAGTGAAAGTGTTATTTCCCTCCCCCCCCCCTTCTTCCTGTATAGGTGCTGCGATTGCTGGGGTCTACCGAGCTGCTGGGAAGAAGATGATCCCCTTTGAGGCTCTGACTTGGGGAGTGGGACAGACCTTCTGTGTGGTGATAATTTCCTTCTTACGGGTTTTGGCTACTCTTTAGCCCCCTTTACCCCCTCAGTCCCAGAAGACCACCGGAGGAGTGTTGCTTGGGAATCACGGAGGTTCAAAAGCCTGAGAAATCACCCCAAAAATAGTTTTGTGCAATATCTTTTGAAAGAAAAGAGAGCTTTGCAACAGTTTCGCTTCGCTTGGGGCCGACTTGTTGAGAAGAAACCTTGCCCTGGATTGAGGGGCAAGGGGTCTCCCCGAAGGACCTCCCCTCATCTGAACTCCCCTCAGCCAAAGTCAAGAGAGTTGTGGGTCCTTCTGCACATCATCCTCACCCCAGCACTGACTTGGCTGCTTTCAATGTCCGCATTGTGATATTATTGCCTGGGGCTAAGATGACCCACAAGGAAATGTGAAAATGTTCGCACTCCCCGCTGCTGGGGAACGAGCGTTCAGGCGCCGGGTCTGAAAGGAAAAGCGATTCTGTGTTTATAATTTGTGACATTTTTGTAACCTGAAGTGCCAACTTGAGTGTTTCTGTTTTTTTTGTTTTTAAAAGTATGGATATCTGGTTTAGGTTGGGGGAGCGATGGCGATTTGAATTCCAGAGAACAAAAGAATGGGAAAACTGTTCTCAGTGTTACCTGAGTGGGGTAACTCTGGTAACACTGCTAGGGATGGGGCAAGAGGCTTCACCCTAATGGTTTGAAGCCTTTCCTAGGGGAGGCAGCTGCAACAACCTGTCCCCCTCCGATGGTAAGCATTCGGTCGAGTCCGAGAAGGAAAACTCTTTACTGCTACCTCAAGCGCGCAGGATGTATTTAAATTGCAATTTTGCTGGCAGGTGGTTTACTGCAGGGGACAGAGGAGTGGAGGCAAGGATTAGAAATGCAGTTGGAAACCTGGGATGCTCTCTTTTAATTCGCATCCGATGGATTCCCAAAGAAACCATTGCAAATGTACAAGAGCATCACCCTTTATTGCTGGGTGGGTTCGAAGGAAGGAAGGAAGAAGTGGGCTGCACTTTTGGACATGCTTGCCTAGGAAATGCTCCGTTCCCTGCAGGCAAGAGGCTCAAGATTGTTTTGGGACCCTCACAAGTGCCTGGGCAACATTGCCCTCCCTCCTGGGAACAGTCTTGCAACCCATCAGTGCCCTATCTCACTGGCAGCCATGCGCTGCTGCCCAGGAGCTCACCAGTCTGCCTCATGGAGGCAGATCCCAGTGTATTTTACCCTGACAGGATTCATTTGCAGGGAGGGAGGGAGGGAGGACATGCCCTTTAGCACTCAGATGGGACTTCCTCATTTATCAGGAATTTGACCCCATCCCTCTCTCTCCCCCTCCCCAAAAGGTCCTGTCTCTGCACCCCACTCCTCCCCACTGATGATCAGGGTGTCTTCTGAAACCCATTTTCCTCTCAGCTGGATTAATCCTTTTTTAAAAGAAGTAAGTGCTCTGGGTCACAAGCAGGCCACCTGTAAGCAGGTTCCCTCACCCTCCATTTTTATCACTGTGAAGGATTCCCTCAATTGCCCTGGTCAAAAATGAGGCGTGTGCTTTTTTCCCCACTTTACGAAAGACGCAGCTGCCAAAAATGCGGTTTGTATCTTAACATCGGCTTAACCCATCTGAAAAGTACACCCCGGGAAGGTTGCCTCTGCCCACAGGTGGTAGGGCTCTTCCTGCTTTGCTATATTCCCACTCATTGTATCCCCTCCCCTAATTTAAGTGCATCTTATGGCTCTCGAAAGGTTGCCCATCACTACGTTTTAAGAGGTAAAAGGCTTCAAATGTGTGATTGTTCTCATTTTTAATGTATTGATCATGATTAAGTGGCCAGAATTTCAGAAAACATTGTGATCATTTCGAACGCCTGTTGCTTTCGAGGCGTTCTGGAACTGGTTTGAATGGGATCACTCCAGGATGATTTCCAGGATTTCCTCTGGCAAATTGCTCTCTTAGCTCTCGTACTTTATACTTTCACCTTAGTTTTGCCTGGCCTTTCTAACTGATGCTTGAGGAGGTAAAAATGTCCTTTCCCCCCAGCCTCCTGAATTCACTTGATTGTTTGCACTCGGCGGGTTTAGTGAGCACAAAAGGATCAACCAAGTCAGAAAGAATTAAATCTGCAATCTCTTTATTACCCAGCAGCAGGGAGCTTGATGAAACTTGAAAAAAAGACAACCAAATTTTTACTTGTCCGAATTTAAGAACAGGACTGGCTGTTTTGTCCCTGCCTTTACCAAATATGTACATTTGCAAACATGAACATGTTGACTTGCAATGGAAAGAGGAGGAGGGTCACCCCACCTTCGTGCAGTGGTTTGTTAGGAGCCCCCCACAAACTGGGTTGAAAGGAGGGGCTGATGGACTCCTTCCTTGCTGCAAATGTTTCTTTTGCAACCTGCCAGAGTGCACCTGTCTTCTTGTCAGCAAATGCCCACTGTGTTTGCATGCCCCTGACCCCTGCAGTAAATGCAAACCAATCTTTGTACAGAGGGAGATTTAAACCTCCCAACACCGGTTTTTATTTTTCTATTGACATTTCTGATTCTAGCATTGGTATTTTAGCTAATAAAATCCCAGCTAAGTCTTGTGAACAAGGAGTGCTTTTGTACCTTTGGGGTGTGGGATTTGGGGTAGGGGTTGATTTGGAAGAGTGTTTGGTTTCCTGCTGGCTGGGGACTTCTGGGAGTTGATATCTCCAAGTCTTAAAATTGGACACCTCTGATTGACAGTGTTGGCCAGCACTTGTACCATCACAAATGCAATTTATTTCAAAAAGGGGTTACAAAAGGATTAGAAGATTAAAAAGATAAATGTAGCACGAGTATCTAATGAGTGCCTGGGAAAAAAATAAGTGCATGCTTTTTAAGCCAAGCTCACCTCAGATAACTCTGGTTTCCTTGGCAATATTTCCAAAATTGCTGCCTTTAGGGATATATCTTTTTTTTAAACTTAACTTGGGAGTCCAGCCAAGATCAGAGGAGAGCTGCCAATGGTTTGATTAAAGTTCAGGATTCCTCCCCCTCCATACTCCATGGTGAACTCTTCACTTATGGCACTTGCCAGCTTATCCGAGGTGACACTGATTGGCACTTTGGCGGTTGGGAAGGAATTTTCTCCAAGATTAGATGGAATATTTTTTTTTGTCTGAATATCTAGCAGGGGTTACTTGCTCGCTGCTGGCCAATACAGCAATAGTATTGGGGGGGGGACGGGGGGGACTAATTTTAAATAATTACTGTAGTGCCTGCTTTTTCCATTGTTGGGTTAATATATGCTTGGAGCTATTTATATGTGCATTTATATGGTAAGGAGCTTCTGTGGCGCAGTGGTTAGAGTGCTACTTCTGCTGGAGCCTGCTGCCTACAATTTGGCAGTTCAAATCCCACCAGACTCCAGGTTGGCTCAGCCTTTCATCCTTCTGAGGAGGGTAAAATAAAGACCCATATTGTTGGGGGCAACAGGCTGACTCTGTAAACCGCTTAGAGAGGGCTATAAGAACACTGTAAAGCAGTATAGAAGTCTAAATGCTATTGCTATTCCTTCCTTCCTTCCCTCCTTTCCTCCCTTTTCATTCCTTCTTTCCTCCCTCTCTCCTTTCCTCCTTCTCTCCTTCCCTTCTTTCCTCCCTCCCTCTTCCTTCCATCTTATTGAGGTGGGTAGAATGAGGACCCAGATTATTGGGGGCCAGAGGCTGACTCTGTAAACTGCCTAGGCTGTAAAGCACTATAAAGCAGTGTATAAGTCTTATTGCTATACTGTAAATGTAAAGCAGATTACAGGTAGTCCTTGACTTATGACCACAATTGAGCCCAACATTTCTGTTCTGAAGTGAGACATTTGTGAAGTGAGTTTTGCCCTGTTTTACGAATTTTTTTGATCGTTAATCACTGCAGGGATTAAATTAGTCACATGTGTTAAGTGAATCTGGCTTCCACCCTTGAATTTGTCAGGTCGCAAAAGGTGATCATGTGACTCCAGGACACTGCAACCGTCATAAATATGAGCCTGTTGCCAAGCGTCTGAATTCTGATCATATAACCATGGGGATGCTGAAATGCTTGTGTGACAAGTGGTTATAAGTCTGATTCCAAAGGGAAGTGCAAATATTGCATCTCTTTGCTGCTCTGAAATGATCTAGTTTTTCCCCAGGCAGGCATATAAAGAAAAAACAACAACCAAGGATTCTGACACTTCGATTTTTCTTATACACTTGTTAACCATGTTGCAATTAAGACTACATTAAAGATTTAACTTCAGAGATACTTAGAAGCATAGAAACAAAAATATGTAAAGAAGGAAATTACGAGGAAAAAAGCGGAAGTGACAAGTCAATAATTCATGGTTAGAGACTGGAGCCTGCATTATTTAATCTGCTAATTGGTTGCTGCAACCATGCGTTAACATGCTGCTTATTAATAATGCATTTTATGCAGCTGGGGGACTTCTATATACATAGAAAGGGAGCTTTTTGAGGAACATTAAAGAATCATTTCAAGAGATTAATTTGCACTGCAAGTGGAGAACGGTTTATTTTGAAAAGCACCACCAAAGATTAGGTTTCTCTTGAAGTGACATCATTGGATGGAAATCTCTTCACTCTTAATAGTCTGGTGGCCAGTATAAAACTTGTTGGAATAAAATAAAAAGGGCGTTGAAACAGTAAGCAAAATTCCAAAGTCCTCAAGCTGAGTCTACACTTTTGGTTGTGTGACAGTCATAAAGGGGGTCAAACACATGAATGTACCCAATTTTATGACTTTTTTGTGGTTAAAAAAAGGGGTTATGGGGTGGGTTTTTTTTTTTTTTTGAAAACCAGAGGTAAACACATCAAAAATTGTAGTCACACAGCAATCAGATGCTACAAATGGCCAAAATGCTGTTATGGGGGAACACCACAGATAGACACTAGGACTTCAAATCTGGGTCATAAAGTCCCTTTTTCGGGATTCCCCGTAACTTTAAAAGGTTCCAAAGCAACTGATTGTAAATTAAGGACTCTGTACACTTAAAGTCACAGCAGTGGGCCTCCAAGCTTGCAGCCCATCTTTTGGAGTCCATCCTCTGCCCCTTATAATTTATTACAGTTCAAATTATTGCAGAATGCCTTCATTCCTATTGCTAGCAAAATCATGCTTAGACTTGAGCCTCACATGGGAGGGAAGGCAGATATTCAAGTTGGCTTTAGAAAAGGCCAGGAAACACATTTTTTTTGATGCACACTGAATCATTCTTAGGGTCTAAGGACCCTAAGCAAGATAGACAAGAACTGGTTGAATTAGTAAAATTCTGTTGACTTCACCTTGGAAGATGGGAATGTATAGACCTGTGACGACCGATATTGGCAATGTCCTGGCCTCACTCTTTGGAAGCCTTGTTCATCTTCTTTCATCTGGAATGTGATTTCCTGACCCATATATGGGTTTCATGTGAGGACAACGAAATGTGGGGTTCTCAGTTTTCTTAACTCTTCCATACTTGTGATGGCCAACACACTGGAAGGCCTTTCTATATTCAAAGATAGTAGGGTTTTTTTGGTATTTGTTTGCTTTTTCGATTATTTAGTGAATATCAGAAATAATGTTTTTGTTTCCTGGCTTTTTCAACCTGAATATCTGCCCCTGCCCTCCTCCCATGTGGGGCTCTAAGCTGAGCATTATTTTTCTAGCAATGGAAATGAAGGATGTTCTGTGATAATTTAAACCCTCTAATAAATTAACCTCCTTTGGTATGTAGACTGATCCCTTACAATCTGCCATAATCAATCAGCCAGCCAACTTGCTGCTCTAATGCTGTATAATCCCTGGCCAATAGGCATCAAGCTCCAGATTGTATAAGGCTTTTCTAGAAGAGCCATGAAACAGTTTCAGATCAAACTTTTTATTACACTCACTTCTGAGACAGTATTTCCACCAATCTGGACTCTCAAACTTTCTTTAAAAAAACAACAACGAGCTGGAATAGTGACATCTGCGTTAAACTCCTCAGGAAAATAATGATCCACGACCTTTGTGCACCAAAGTAAAACAAAAGTAAGGTCGAGAGTTTCACAAGTTTAATTTTGAATCCTCCCCTTGGTATAAAACTGGGGATGGAGACGTACGATGCACTTTTGAGTACAAGCCAACGCCACCTGCCCCGACCCACCCGTTGGGCTTTGGCAGAGCCACATTCTGCAGGAAAAGTAAATGGAAAGATTACGAGCGAGATCTTTTTATCTGCAGGACATGTGGTAACAGCCAAAATCTAGGTGCAAACCTTTCAAAAAGAAAGGGAATCCTGAAAGCGGACACGGCCTGCATTGGTCCACCTATTTGTTTGCTGATCCCCCCACCAAGTCTAGACTTCCTCCTTCTTTACAAGAGAAACTGCCGGTTGTGTCCAAACCATGAAGCACCGCCAAGGAAGCTGCGAGTTGCTGCTCCTCTCTCAGGAGTCCTGAAGGTTGGTTTCACTCAAGAGGATTTTCTCACCAGGCTTAAAGGCTGGCATCCCACGGTAAGGGCAGCTGGCGCAGCGGAAGGCATCCCCCAGGTAGCACTAGAGAGGAACAAAAGTGGCATCTGAAGAAGGCGAAACCACCAGACAAAAGAGCAGCCAGCCTTCAGGGTGACTTGTGCCCTTAATTGTAGGAGATAACTACTGTTGTCCCAGGATGGTTTTTTCTACATCCCGATTGGTTGGGAGTCTTGGTCTGCGTTTATTGGTCTTGGAGTTTGTTTGATTAGTGTTTCTGGTTTCTTCTGTTTTATGGCTTTGATTGGCTGGCAACAATGTGTTCCTGTATTGGAGGCTTTCAGTGCAGCTTGGCTTCGCGTAAAAGGACGGCATGAATAGAAGAGATGATTCCACTAGACTGTCAATCATTTGGAAGCCTGCACTCTCAAATAGAAAGATCTCCACACCACAAGCCAGGCAAACACCTGAGCACAGACAGACTCCCTCTGAAGCCTCCAACTCAAACACCCCCCCACCAGGCACCCAGGTGAAACCTAGCTTCCTAATAGATGATAGCCGTCCTTTCACGCGAAGCCAAGCTGCACTGAAAGCCTCCAACACAGGAACACAGTGTTGCCAGCCAATCAAAGCCACAAAATAGACAGAAGAAACCAGAAACACCAATCAAACAAACTCCAAGAACAATAAACACAGACCAAGACTCCCAACCAATCAGGATGTAAAAAAAAAAAACATCCTGGCACAGCAGTAGGCTAGCCTCAAATTTAAAACTAACGGCTGTGATAGCCTGACGCACATATGAACTCAATACAGAAGCCTAATGATGGCAGATGAGATTCTGCTGAAACATTGCTACAACTTTAAAAGCACTACAATGATGTGGGATAATACCCGAAGGAAGCTGAACAGTTCAATCATGTGTCTCCGGGATGCTGCAATGGCCATAAATGCAGGCCAATTCCTAAGCACCCAAAATGTGATCACATGATGGGGGAGGGTTGTTGGAACTCTGAAGCCAAGTTGTAAATAGCTCTGGAGAAGTCTGTTGTAATCGCTAAGTCAAAAACTACCTGTATCATACTGTGTAAGCCACCCAGAGCCCACTAGGGTAGGCACCTCTATTAAATTTGGTAACTAAATGACTAATCCAGCTGGCTAAGGAACAGGAGGAAGACTGTCACATAGCTGCTGTCATCAATGCCTCCAGACCCCTCTCCACAGAGAAGGGTGTCATCCAGAACCAGGATCCATATTGTCTTACAGCACCAAGATCCAAAATCCATCATGCTCCAAAATGCATGCCACATATGCAGATGCTGAACGTGGATGTTGGCTGCCAATTCCTCATATCAAAAGAATGATCACTTTTAAAAAATCTAGTTAATTGCTTGAAATGCCATCAATTAAATGTGTTCATGAATCAAACCCACCATCTCTGTTAAAAATATTAAACTGGAAGCATTCTGATGGGAAGGCATTTCCTCCTTGTCTCTACTTCCTAAAAATATAAAGAATCAACTAAAATTAGCAATGGCCTTTTTGTTCATGAATAAAAATCCTTATTCTACAAATTATCATTGTGGGACACATAGTTGGCATTATATTCTAATGTTAGACTAAACAATGTCTGGATGGAGAGTGAAAAAATAATAATTACATTGCCGCAAGCAGATTTTGGCTGTGCATTTTTCTTCTCTTGCTCTAGTTCTTCAGCAAGGCCGCAGGTGCTGTAGAGGAAAAAGATGTGGTAAGTTTAATAGAACAGAATTCTTGTATTGGCCAAGTCAGATTGGACACACAAGGAATTTGTCTTGGTGCAAATACTCTCAGTATACATGAAAGAAAAGATACATTCGTCAGGAGTCAAGAATCATAGCCATAGGGTACAATAAGCAATCAAATCATACTAGGAAACAGTCAATATAAATCTTAAGGATACAAGTGACAAAGTTACATATAGCCACAAGTGGGAGGGGATGGGGGATAAGGAGTGATGAGAAGATTAATAGTGATAGTAGTGCAGCCTTTGTAAATAGTTGGACAATGTTGAGGGAATTATTTGTTTAGCAGAGTGATGGCATTTGGGAAAAACTCTTCTTGTGTCTAGTTGTTCTGGTGTTCAGGGCTCTACAGCGTCATTTTGAGGGTAGGAGTTGAAACAGTTTATATCCGGGATGTGAGGGGTCTGTAAATATTTAAATAGGTTTAATTAGACATCAGGAGACCATGAAGATTGCCTTCTCCTTGTGAATCTTCGACAGAAGAAACATCTATGTATATCTGTCCTTCCTTCTTTTTTGCTCATTTGTTCTCAAAAGGGGAAAACTGCAAGAACTGTCAAGAATTTAATGTTGTCAATGTATATACTATGAAAACTCTTCTGCCTCTTTGTTTGCAATCTTCAGTTATGTGAAATGGAGCATCATAGGGCAACCATTTCTGAATCAAGGTAGCTCAAAGGGGCTAACTTAAAGAATGCACCCAAAATCAAGGGCTCGTTACTCCTAGGGGACTGAAATTTCCATGCCTTCAGGCCAGTTGTACAAGTAATCCTCAACGTATGACCACAATTAAGCCCAAAATATATGTTGATAAATGAGACATATATTAAGTGAGTTTTGCCACAATTGTTAAGTGAATCGCTGCAGATGTTAGGAACATAGTTGTTAAGTGAATCTGGCTTCCCCCGTTGACTTGGTCAGAAGGTTGCAAAAGGGGATGGTCACATTGCCCTGGGACACTGCAATTGTCATTAATATGAGTCAATTGCCAAGCAGCTGAACTTTGATCAGGTGACTGTGAAAATGCTGCAATGGTTGTACATGTGAAAAACATTCATAAGTCACTTTTTTTCAGTGCCATTGTAATTTGGTCACTAAATGAACTATTGTAAGTAAGCATCCCTGTGGCTACATGATTGTGATTTCTGACATTCCAGCAAGGTTCCCACTTGCAAAGCTGATAGGGAAACTAGTAGGAAGTCAGAAGTCATTTCCATTGCTTTGTTCACCTGTGGTCATTCTGTTATCGCTTTAAGTAAGCATCTTGGAAAAGGTAACCCAACGGATTAAGGGTCAGCTAGTATTGAAATAACTCCAACTCCTCATTTAACCCCAAATAAATGTGTTTGCTCCATCACAAGAACAATGATTTTAAATCAGGGTTTCTCAAACTTGGCAAGTGGGCTTCAACTCCCAATTTCTGTCTGGGAAATTATGGGGCTTGAAGTCCCCACATCTTAAAATTGCCAATTTGAGAAACACTGATTTAGAAGGTTTCAACAGGATTGCAATCTGTGTGGTCTCTATTTTCTAGATGTTATTTTCTCTGCTGCATTTTTGTTCTTGTGCTTCAGGTGTCTATGAATTGGTAAGTCCTTGATTTATTTTGACACTCACCAATTCTTACAGGCTTTCCTCTTTCCAGATTCCTTACAAGAAGGTGCTTTGAGAGATGCGGGATCTGGCTTTTTCAAATCTTCAGGATCCAGAAGCTCATCTGAATCCAGGAGATCCTGGAGACAATAAAGACCCAGAGAAAACAAATCCCAAACAAATCCCAGATCCACAGGAAGCAAAGATCCCTGGGCGAAGTTTGTTACTAAATGCTTAGAGCCGCTGAACAGCTTTGAAGACTTTTTTTTAATAAGATAAGCAACAGTAATAAAACGGAGTGCTGCTACTATCAAAATAGGGGAACTGTATAAAATCCAGATTTTGGGGGAGAAAATACATATAAAATAGTTTCAAAATTCCTCTTGGGTGGAGCTGCCAGCCTTATTTGCCTCTTTTTCCTGACTTAGGTGATGGCTCAGCAATAATGTGGAATACAGAAAACATAACCTTACAAATCAAGGCAGGGCATCCCTTTGGGTGAGGTTGTCTGGCAGCCTTTGGAGGGGCCCTTCTGCACCTACCACGTCCTCATCATCCATGTCATTGGCAGAAAGAGTCCAGAGTTTTGCAGCCGTGGGATCCACCCGTGGTTTTTCTGAAACAACCAATTGACCCCAGAGAACACAATTGTAAAGATTATGTGACAAGCCTCAAAATGTCTTAGTCCTATGATATAAAACAATCCCGGGGACTATTGATACATTTGAGCTAAGTGTATTATTTAATAATCAATTTAAACAAAAATTATAATCATGGAAAATCTGATCAAGTATTATTCCTTTCCCCTGAAAAGGCTCAAATGAGGTCTATAATTGAGGCAGGGCCTGTTAATCAACAGCCAAAGGGCCAGGCTTTTCAGAACTAGTTTGGTGTGGAAGTGAAGGTGCTGGACTGAGAGACTGAGTTGTAGTCCTCCCTTAGGCATTAAGTCAGTTGGGTGACTTTGGGCTAGTCCATTCTCTTAAGCTAACCCACCTCAAAAGGTTGTTGTTGTGGGGAAAACAGGAGGTGGGAAGATTATATTCACTGCCTTGAACTGGACAAAATAATTGTGAGATATACATTAAATCATAACTTACCCATACTTAGGATGGTTTCTACAGATGTGCTTAAGTGAACCTAGGGGCAAGATCTGAGAAGATAAAAGTCCCTGCCTGTGGCTTTCTTACCAGTTGTTGGTTTCTTGACAATAGAAAGCTTGAGCTGACTTGAAGATCCAACCTCAAAATTGGGCTTTTTGCCTTCTAACTGAACTGCGAGAATTTCATGGCACTGCAGATCCAGATGCTTCTGGACAGCTTGAATTTGTTCTGAGGTTAAAGCATCCTTCTGCAGCTGGAAAGCGGAGGGATGGGAGGGCAAGTTACTTTACCAGTTAATCCATTCAGGCAGGGAAGACCTGAACAAAGTGCTTATTAATCAATGATGGCTTATTACAGACAAAATAACATTTTCTCCAATTAAAGGAAGATGTTTCCAGAGGCATTTTTGCTTACTCACTGTATAAACCCAATATTTTGCTTCTCAAATGTATTTTCTCTCTCCTTTGAAGTATGAACTGAGATTTTAAGGTTGCTGTATTGCATATTTTATATATACTTCTAGCAACCAGCTTTATATAGCTGTAATTTTGAACAACAGCATAAAGGCCTTTTTAAAGTGCAGTTTTCTAAAACTATCTCTTGACAACTCAACATCAAAATGCTTACCTCCTTTACCTCAACCAAGCCAGAGAGTGTTGCAATTGTTTGTAGTTTGCTTACTGTCTTGAGTTTGTCATTGTTACCTGAGAAATAGAGCAGAAAACAAATATCCACAAATAAAAGTTATGAGGATGAAAAAAACAACTTCTGACAGTTTTCCAAATCACTCCAGATAAAATAGACTGGTTTAATAAAAGAATGTAATAGGATCAGGCTACTCTTATGTACTTCCACAATTTTCAGAGAACTGCAAAGGTCCTGTAGTTCACGTTCGTGTCGTTTTTAGGGTGAAGGGATCAGCCATTGCTTTCACTGTTGCCTAACTGGAAGCTCCTTCCATGTCCCCGTTAATGTGTCAACCAAATTGGTACTTATCTACTTGCAATTGCATGCTTTTGAATTGCTACATCAGCAGCAGCTAGAATGACGGGAGCTCACCCATCATATAGCAGCACTCAGGTCTCAAATGCGGGCTTGCTGATTGTCAACTCAACGTCCTAACCACGTGAGACACATTGCTCCTGTTCTTGATGTATAATTCTTAGAGGTAAACTGATTTATTCAGCTAGCCATGATATAGCAATAGCACTTAAGACTTATATACCGTTTCACAGTGCTTTACAGCCCTCTCTAAGCAGTTTACAGAGTCAACCTCTTGCCCCCAACAATCTGGGTTTTAATTAATTGTATTTCATTTCCTTCACCATGTTTCACAGGGAAAAACACTTACAGCTGTGCCAGGAAATTAGAGGGAACATGAAGGAGCTTCATGGATTCTTACCAGCCCTCACAAATCTCACATAACTGCATTGCATTACTTTCTTGTCTCAACTGGTTTTAATACTAAAGCGCTAAATAGCTTGAGTTCACCTCTACTCCCATGTCAGCTTGTCTGGAGTCAAATTGTCATTTGTTTGTTATTTATCATTACCTCACATGCAATTTTCTGACAGATAAAAGAGAAAGCATTTTCAATTGTAACACCAAGCATTATGGAGCCCACACAGACTCATTTTCAGATGTGTGTTAATATGCTGCTATAAGATATTGTATCTTAATCTGCTGTGTTTCTATGTTCACTGTTTAAATGAGAATGCTTTGTTTTGTATTATATCCGAATCCAAATGTTCAGGAACTACTTTCTTAAAATAGAAAAAAGGAATAAAAAATAGCCACAGTACTGCAATCTAGATATGAGAAACAGGAGATGGTACTTAGGAGAGGTGAAATCAGTAGGGGTGCAGCTTTGGGGCCAGATAATAACAAAAGGAACCAGGGGCAAATGCAAAGGATGGGATTGTTGGGGGCCAGAGGCTGACTCTGTAAACCGCTTAGTGAAAGCTGTAAAGCGAGATATAAGTCTAAGGGCTATGGCTATTATGATGGGCCAGTTCTAATCATGGCTGGCTGATATCTTAGATTTTAGAAGGTGTTCCTCCCTGTCCAGAATGGAGACTTGTGACAGGATAAAATTAAACAGGATCCCTGTTCAAACAGGTGCAACCTGGGTTGCACATGGTTTCAGCAAGTGACAGCTTCAGATTAATTCTGTCTCGCTCAGAGACTAAGTAGAGTCACACTAGGCTACTCCCTGGAAGGGAGGTTTTCCAGTAGATCCAGTTACTGAGGCTGAATTGGAAAGCCAAAAACACCTCTTGGAAGAGAAGTTGTAGCCCATTTGTAGGCTATTGTTAAGAAAACTCCATAGATGTACAGTATCTATGTAACCATCAAATGCTGGCCAAACTCAAAAATAAATGACATTTTGAAGTATATATCTTTCCTCCCAAAGGATTTCCCGATACCATGTTTTAAACTTATGATCACAATACAGCCCCAAAGTTTTATTGCTAAGTGAGATTTGTTAAGTAAAATCTGCTCCATTTTATGACCATTCCAGTTACATCTGTTAAGTGAATCTCTGTAGTTGTTAAATTAGTGACACAGTTGTTAAGTGAAACTGGCTTCCTCGGTTTACAGAGTCAGCCTCTTACCCCCAACAGTCTGGGCCCTAATTTTACTAACCTCGGAAGGATGGAGGGTTGAGTCAACGTTGAGCGGTTCAACCATGAGCTGTTCAGAATCGAACAGTCAGCAGAAGTAGCGTGCAGTACCACATTCTAATCACTGAGCCACCACTTTGCTTGTCAGGTCAGAAAAGGTGATTGCATGATTCTGGGACACTGCAACCGTTCTAAATATGAATCAGTTGCCAAGTGTCTGAATTTTGGTCACGTGACTATGGAGATGCTGCAATAGTTGTAAATGTGAAAAGCAATCGTAGGTCCCTTTTTTGGGGTGCTGTTATAACTTTGAACAGTCACTAAGTGAACTGTGGTAAGTTGAAGATTACCTGTGCAAGTGTGTTTAAATCAACCAAGTTTGCACTGGCCTTTTATTCTCCCCAAGTGCAAAAGTGAGGGTGGCTTAGGTGATGGAGCTCCAATTAATGGCTGGAAGTAAGCAAGGACTAAAGACTTACCTGTTTCAGTGGTCACTGCTTCTTTCAAAAGGACACGGCCTCCAGGCTTGACAATCCGAGCTATTTCAGCAAGAAGCTCTGCACTGTGCTGTGTTAGGCTGCCAGGAACCAGTCCTGAAAGAACCACATCAAAGCTGGACTCTTTGTGGGATGCTGAGAAAATAAAATGGGAAGCACATACATATACCAATTATACTTACCCATATATGCACGTATGCAACATGCTAGCTGCAGAATTCTGGGAGTTGAAGTTTACATAGCTTAACATTACCAAGTTCAAAAAACACTGCTTTTGTCACTGATGACTTCCATGCAATGAATAGTTGTTCGTAGAGTGAGAATGACTTGGTAAACTGCTTCCAAGCTTAGAAAACTGTTGTGGAGATGATTATTTCCAGCTTTTTACAAATTGAGGAAATATCCAGATTCCCAACCAAGGACCCTGAGTTGCACAAAGGTTGTCTTATTCTGTGCCAAATATTGCTGTGGAGGTTGTTATGAATGTGCTTTGCCTGCCTTGATTTGGGTCTTTCTGGATGAGACAGCTGAGCCTCCGTCTTCAGGTGAACCTTTTACCCATCAGTTGGATACAGCTTACTTTGAGTTTGATTCATTTACTAGGCCTCTTATTCTATATTGTTATGGACCACATTCAGTTCCTTGGACCTTATATAAAATTATGTTTCTCATAAAATTTATGAGGAACAACATAAGAGGTTTCTCTGGTAGATCTTTGACATAATCTTTGATGAGTTTTGTGCCCTCCTATACAGAGTTCCACTGCCTTTCCACCTCCTTCGGGTTTCATATCGAGGTTATCACAATTAGCTTTAACCTATATTTTATAAGGTTCTTTTTTCAGTTCATGTTATTTCTTTGGTAACTTTCAGTATCTATTTGCATTTATACATTTCCTTTGTCCTTCTGTTGTGTGGATAGCTACCTAAAATGTCTTCAGATCAATCAGATGTTCAGATGGAAAAAATAATTTATTTTCCTGTATTTGTGAAGTTAATTGTCATGAACTTTGACCTGATCGTGAATATTGCCATTTGGTAATACAGTAAGAGGCAACAGAAAGGAGGTGAACTGGAGTATTCCTTATCAGTAAACTTATTTTGGCCGTGTGCTGTCAGGGGGATTTATTTTGGATAGACTATTTTAATTATTGTTGAATAAAAAAGCACCCTTCCAATACTCTTTGTTGTCCTAGACTAAAGATAATAATCTCAATAATCTCACAGTGTCTGAGCAGTTATTACCTGTAACTACAGGAAGTCCACACTTAATAACTGCTAATTGTGTTGCTAAGCAACATGGCTGTAAGTAAAACACCATGTAATCGTGCCAACTTACACCATTTTTTGACATAGTTGAGCAAGTCACTCACAGTCATTAAGTGGGACATCATGTGACTGCAAATTACAGTTTGACTGCTGGCTTCTCTAGACTTTGCTTGTTGGAAGCCAGCTGTGAGGTGCAAAAATGTCAATCATGTGACTGAAGGATGTGGTGACAGTCATGAATGCGCACTGGTTGCCAAATGCTCAAATCTCAATCATGTGACAGCAGGGATACTTTGACAGTCACAAGTTCAAAGACCTGCTATAAGTCTTCTCATTAGGGACCAATCATAATTTCAAATGCTCATTAAACAGGGCAATCGTTAACCAAGGACCATCCTGCATAGAGTATAACACTTAGTATAAATTTTCTAAGGTATTAACAACAATGAAGAATTCTCCTTTATAAATGGCAGATGTTATCTTGAATTCAAATGTATTTACCACAGTAATGAGTACTTCTGAACACTCACAATACAGCAGTTGATTGACGTTTTCTACAGAAACCTGATTTTCAGCTCCAATAATTGCTTGAACGTCCTGGACAAATTTCTGAAGTGTCTCGGGAGAGGCGTAACTATCGCAAACCACAGCCACTTGTTCACCGAGAGAGATCCCATACTCTGCCATGCTGGAATTAATTCAAGATCTGAAAGAAAGCAGACATTGCTCCCTAAAATAAAAAAGACACAAAATGTAGCAAATATAAGTCCAAATTAACACAATATTTTTGAGATACTTTGTGACTTGCATCCAAAAAAACTTAAATTTAGAAGGCATCATGTTGAAGAATTGCATACTTTCCAATTATAGAGAAAACTACAGAACACCGGGTGAAATATTTTACAAGTAATCCTCATTTAACAACCGGTTAAATGGTTGAAGTTACAAATGGACCTCTGCAGAGCTGCTTACAACCTCATCCGATTTCCAAGTTCTAAGAGCCACCACTCTCTGGTCACGTGATCCCATTTTGGGAGATTGGCATCTGGTTCACATTTACAGCTGTGTGCAGTGTCCCGCAGTCACATGACCACAATTTTTAGTGGCTTTTGTTAGTTTCTCACCTTTCTGGCAACAAAAAAATGCCCATTGGGGAAAATGGGAAGACGGAAATGAGAAAATCCAAGGGAGATGGGCTATTAAGAAATATGAAATATAAATAAATAAAATGGGTTTGCAAGATCTAATCTGGGTCAGTCCTCAGGACCAGCGATTTACTATTTATAGGAAGAGTAAACCTCTGATCCCTGTGACCAACCCAGACTGGATCTTGCAACATTGTCCTGGGACTGGTACATTTCCCTTTATTCCTAAAATGGGTTTGCTTAATGACCACAGCATTTGCTTAACAACTTCCCCAAAAAAGGTAATACAATCGGGCTCAGTCAAATGGTGACCCACTTGATGCTCTGCTAATCACAGCTTACTACCATAAATCCAGGCTCAATTAGTTGTTAGTTGAGGATTGCTGATCCTTTTGCTTGAGTACTCATATTGAAAAAATGTGTATCTGAAGAAGTTCTTTCTTAAAGTGTAGGTAAGAAATGTTTAATGCCTTAAAGCAAGGCATGAGAAATACGTTTTTGAATAGCCAGTAAAAAATGAGTAAGAGGAAATCTACTATCCTTGGTTCACATCAGCTGATATGGGGAAAGAACCTTCCATTCTCAACAGTTATTTTGCTAAAGGCAAGATATGATAATTCAGACATAAATTTTCATTTCTCCTCTTTTAAAGTAAAATCTATTTCAAAATCTTTTCTTCCTTTTCTGCCTCCTGTTACTGTCAGCTACAATAAGTATCCTAAATATTCCTTGAAAGCTGTGCTGTTTAACACAGAAAGCCTGTTTTATATGCAAACAGAGGTTTAAGGGGATATAGCTATACCCGTGTTAACAGTAACTGCAAGGAGATGAGAATAAGGATATACGGTCAACTCTTTCAGTCCCCCAAAAATAGCATTTTTGCCATTATGTGCATTATAAATGCCAGTGTGAAATAGTTTTAGCTGCTTTTCCTTTTCTGTCCTGTCTTTAGTTATTATTTCTTGTGCATTCCATAATAAGAGAATGGTGTGATAAGTATGTTTATTCAATGTATAATCATAGCCCAAATATTACAACAGTAAAAAGGAAGATAAGCTTCACAGAGCACAGCACAAAAGCCAGATAGAAAGAAAAGGCCTCTGCAATTCAAGAATAAAGTATTTATGTTGTTGGGTCACAATTTGACCCAACCTTGAGAGCAGAATTTGGTCATTGCCAAGGATGCAAAATCATAGTGACTAGCCAGCAATATTTTAATATAGAGACAATCTGTGCATTCTGGGAAGTCAGCTAAGAGCAGTGCAGTACATGTTTTATTCTGGATATTAGTTCTACAACAGAGGCACTATTATAAAACATGACTTCAGGATTCCATTACATTTGACTTGCAATGGCATAATCGATTGTAATAAGCAATCATTTTTGAATTTTCCTTTCCAGCAGTAGTAGGCAAGGCATCATCATTAATGAACAGTACACCTATGGGCACCAACTAAGGGGTAGGGGTTGACTTATATACAACAGCAACAGAGAAATAGGAGTATAAATCCTCCTCTCAGGTTCCTCCTAACTTCTTGTCCCTTCCTTTTCCTTCAGTCAAGCCTAGTTCAGGAACATGCATAAATGTAGAGAAATAAGAAAGGAAACAGCCACTTTTGTCTGGTGCAGGGGTCTCCAAACTTGGTGATTTTTAAGACTTGCGGACTCCAGCTCCCAGAATCCCCACCAGCCAGGCCTGCGGACTCCAGTTCCCAGAATCCCCCATCGGTGAGTTCAAGTCCCACCTTAGCCTTCTTTAAACTAAATAAACCTTTAAATTCTCTCACCAGGCTCATCGAGCAGGGAAAGCCCAGCCGAGTTTATGTTTAAACCGACCCCCAAATCCCTCCCCGAGAGGTCTGTGCAATCAAAATTATTTGTCAGATATTGAATAGTTCTTCCCCCTAAAATTTAAAACAAGGCCACTCTTCTCATCGGATTGGGGCTTTTCGACTTTTTTTTTTTAATGTTAATGTTTCTAAAAGTCAGAATTGACGGTTTCCCGGGGAGATTTAAGCTCCTCCCCAGCTCCAAAGACAAGACTTCATCCTTCCCCTCCAGCCCAGAGAGCCATTATTAAGAACAGGTTGGAAATCCTGAGGAAAACAAGGCCGCTCGGGGGATTAAGAGGGCCTAACCTTCGCTGAGGGCGAGTGTAGCCGGGCCCACCTCTCAGGGTTGTTGTGCGGAGGGTCTCGGACGGTCCCTGGAGCTCCCGCGGAAAAGGCCTCTTTCGGCTAGGAAAGCCTCACCGCTCCGTCCTCGCTACCTACCGGTCGCCACTCGTGCTTCTCGGCCCGGCTGCAGTCCTGCTTTTTTCCTCAGCTGGGCCTGCCCTTTTCAAAGATGGCGCCGGAGCGCCGGTGGGGTGAGCTGTTCCCGCCCCCCCGACCCGCTTCAAAGATGGCGCTTCCGGCACCGCTGGGTCCTGGAGTTCAAAAAGGACTGAGGTGAATTTCTGATTGGATAGAGTCCGCACGCAGGGGAAGCCGGGAGGGTTTTATGTCAGTGGCGCCTCGCTCCCTCCTCCTTCCCCTGCGCCAGTCGGCCCCGCCCCGCTGCATAGATGGCGCTCGCGGCGGTTCGCCCCGCCTCCTTGGCCCGCACACTCGCCGCCCGACTCAAAGATGGCGGCGGCCGCGGCGGGGCTGAGGCGGTCGGCCCGGGGCCTGCTGCGCTGCCCGGCGGGTGAGGTGCTGGGGGGCGGCGGGGGGGAGAAAGCGGGGCTCGGGCCGGGATTGTGGGGGGAGAAGGAGGCCCTCGGCTTCCCCCGCTCCGAGATAGGCGGGACCGGGCGCCCCGCCATTCAGGAGGGAGGAAGGGAAGGTGAGGTGAAGGGCGAGGGAGGCCCTTCAGCCCGGCTTATTTGCATACATCAACCGAGGATGCTCTTTTGAAAGAATCAGGGGCGGGGCGAGAGGGACTACACCCCCCTATATTCCACGGCCGAGGCGACTGCAGGGCCCATCATCCACATAGTTCCCCGGTTTCCCCCCTTCACTGCGCCTGCGCGGTAGGCTGGACTGAGCCGTCCCCATTGTAATCAAGGCGCTCTCGAACCCTGCTCCTCTTTGACAGCCTGGACTACAATACCCATAAGTTCCAGCCAGCAGCCTGTTAAAGAGATGCTGGATTTAGAAGTCGTGCTCTGTTTCCAGATCTTCTCTTCAAATCCCGGAGTTTTCTTGTCTACGGAAGGAGCTTCTCTGCCTGGAGCAAAGTCTGGGTTGGGTGGCCCGATTTTCTTTCACTTTTTCGCTCCTGAATTTGGAAGCAGTTGAGAAAATGTAAAATGGCAGCCTGTGACCAAGGCTTTCTTATTCCATCCATCCATTCATTCATTGATCCTATTAGGCCTCGGTCGCCTCGTCTCTTAAGAAGCTTACAGATTTTCAGAATGGCCACGGGGTTAAAACTAATAAGCATAACCATTCAATAAAGCAACATGGTCATAAATAACATTACAGATGCAAAAAAAACTACCCAAACAAAACAAAATACCCCTGAAGACAATCCAAATAGCTTCAAAAGATAAGTGATCTCTCTCCTCTCTGTCTCTCTCATTTCCAAGTTCATTTGTGACTCCTGGACAGGTGTGTAGCAAGGTTTTCAGTGCCATTGTCTTTTTCCTAGAGCTGAGAAAGAGAGTGACTGGTCCAAAGGCACCCAGCTGGCTTTGTGCCTAAGGCAAGACTAGAACTCACAGAGTCCCAATTTCTGGCCAACTGCTTCTGAAATCTTGCCAAGAAACCTGTAGGGACCTGTTTAGGCAGTCTTCAAGAACCAGACATCATTGAATGGAAGAGGGGGGAAAAAAACAGCACTTGGTAGAGCAGCCAAGAATATCTTGGAAAAGATATTCAGGTGGCAGGATGCTTGAGATCAGAAGTGTGTGCCTGGTGAGATGATAAAGTAATTTGAACTTAGAAGAAGAAGGAGAGGAAGAATATTGATGTATTTGAACTTCGATATTGGAGAAAACTGAGAATTCAATGAACAGCCAAGAAAGGAAACAATTAAATGGATAATTAAACAAACATTGAGGCACACATGACCAGGCTCAAATTTTTCAAACACATTATACTTGAAAAAATATATAACATGGAGAAAGGTGGGCTGAGAGACAAGGAAGAGGAGAAACAACAAGGTAGATGGATTCAGTTATAGGAACAGTATGAGCACTGCTGAAAGATTGGGTTGGAGACTGATCATCTTGGAGATTGCTAGTGAGGAGGTGATGGTGGCTTGATGGCACATAATCAAGAGTCAAGGAGAAAATATTTTAATGGGACTAGGGCTTTGTAGAGAATTGCCAGCCTCATTTGTAAGTCATTACTGGAAGTCGCCTTTATTAGATAATTTTCTTTGCCATGTTATGAATGAAGACTTGGATTTTTAGGCAATATTTGTCTGGTGTGCCAGTGAGATATTTTGTTAAGGGTATATATATATATTACCCTTAGGCAGTGTGATTTTGTGCATATGCCTGTTGTAGGCTTGGCTTTGGAATTCTGAAAGGGGGCCTTCAGGTTGTAAAAGAAGAGTCATTACATTTGTGTGTTACTCAACTAATTTCTGTTTTCAGTTTTTCGAAGCCAGTTATATAAATCTCAGCGGGCCTTCCATCCTGCAATGGCACTGCAGAGAGCTTCAGAAGAACAGAAACAACCACCCTTCCCACCTCCCAGTCAACAGTATTCAGCATCTTCACCTGTAGATGAAAAGCATCCAGGCTCACACCCCAGGTAATTTGCATAATGTCTGGCCAAAATGACTGAGCAATAGCAATACTACTTAGATTTATATATAGCTTCACAGTGCTTCACAGCCCTCTCTAAGTGGTTTACAGGGTCAGCCTGTTGCTCCCAACAATCTGGGTCCTCATTTTACCCACTTCGGAAGGACGGAAGGCCGAGTCAATCTTGAGCCAGTCAGAATCAAACTGCTGACAGTGGGCAGAATTAATCTGCAATACAGATCTAACCACTGCACCACCATGGCTTCCTTCCTTCCTTCTCATCTTCTTTCCTTTCCTTCCTTCCTTCCTTCCTTCCTTCCTTCCTTCCTTCCTTCCT